>JAOANR010000001.1:30548764-30907005 GCA_030278955.1 Hygrophila difformis | reverse complement strand
CTGGGTCCGCTCCTTGTAAATCCGAGAGCTTTCATAAGCTTGCGCTCGTATTTCCTCAATTTCATTGAGGTCCAACTTGCGTTTGCTTTGAGCAACTTTCGGATCGAAGTTGAGCGTTTTGACGGCCCAGTAAGCTTTATGCTCTAGCTCTACGGGCAAGTGACAGGCTTTTCCGAAGACGAGCCTGTACGGAGACATCCCGATGGGAGCCTTATATGCTGTGCGGTATGCCCATAGAGCATCGTTGAGCTTACGCGCCCAATCCTTACGGGTTATCCCAACAGTGGCTTCGAGTATGTGTTTGATTTCGCGATTGGATACTTCGACTTGACCACTAGTTTGGGGATGAGAAGGCGTGCCTATCTTATGGAGGATCCCATTTTTACTCATTAAAGTTTCAAAGGCTTTATTAATAAAGTGTGTTCCTCATATTACCACCCTAGGTATGCCAAATCTACTGAAAATGTTGTTCTTGAGGAAATTGATGACTTGGTTACCATCATTGGTTGGTAATGCGACAGCCTCAACCCATTTGGATACGTAATCGACAGCTACCAAGATATAGAAGTTTCCACCAGATGGTGGAAATGGTCCCATGAAGTCAATGCCCCATACATCGAAGATCTCGAGTGTGAGAATCCCCTTCTGAGGCATCTCATCCCTCTTGGAGATGTTTCCCATCCTTTGGCATCTGTCGCAGCCCTTCACAAATGTCCTGCAATCCTCATAGATGTGAGGCCAATAAAATCCACATTCGAGGACCTTGTGGGCCGTTCGAGCGGGACCGTGGTGACCTCCATATTCTGATTCATGGCATTTTCTGACAATTTGATAGGCTTCATGCTCGGTTACACATCGCCTAATTATTGAATCGGCGCAGTGTTTGAAAAGATATGGTTCCTCCCAGAAGTAACTTAATACATCTCGGTTGAACTTACTCTTCTGATGATAATTAGAAAATGGTGGGGTTATTCCGCATGCTAAAAAGTTAGCAATGTCGGAAAACCATGGACAAGCTTGATTATGCAGATGCAATGCAAACAACTGTTCGTCCGGGAAATCTTCATTGACGGCTTTTTCCTTTTTATCATTTTCTAATCGAGATAAGTGGTCAGCAGCACCATTATCTCGACCTCGCCTATCTTTTATTATGATGTTGAATTCTTGCAACAGAAGTACCCACCTGATTAATCGAGGTTTTGCATCTTGTTTGCTAAACAAGTATCTCAATGCAGAATGATCGGTGTACACTATAGTCTTCGTACCTATCAGATACTGTCTGAACTTGTCAAACGCGAAGACTACAGCATACATTTCTTTCTCCGTTGTGGTGTAGTTGACTTGAGCCTCATTCAGGGCATGACTTGCGTAGTGAACTACGCAGTGTCTCCCATCCTTATGTTGCCCGAGGACTGCACCTACGGCGAGATCACTAGCATCGCACATGACCTCGAAAGGTATTGACCAATCGGGTGGTTGCACTATCGGCGCAGAAACCAACATCTTCCTGAGCGTGTCAAAGGCTTGGACACACGCTTCATTTATTAAGAAAGCATTTTCTTTACAAAGCAGATTAGTGAACGGCTTGGCAATTTTAGAGAAATCCTTAATGAATCTCCGGTAAAAACCGGCATACCCTAAGAAGCTCCTAACTGATTTGATGGAGTTAGGAAGAGGAAGATTGGAGATGATGGAAACTTTGGCTGGATCAACCTCAATGCCTGCACGAGAAATGCGATGACCTAATACTATGCCCTCAGTGACCATAAAATGGCACTTTTCCCAATTTAAAACCAGATTAGTGTCCTCACATCTCTTTAAAATCTTTGCAAGATTAGTCAAACAATCTTCGAACGTATCTCCATACACAGAGAAGTCATCCATGAAAACCTCAATGCATTTTTCGATAAATTCAGAGAAAATAGACATCATGCATCTTTGAAAAGTAGCAGGTGCATTGCACAAATCAAAAGGCATCCGTCGATAGGCAAAAGTGTCGTACGGGCAAGTAAAAGTGGTTTTATCATGGTCTTCGCTCGAAATAACAATTTGATTATAACCAGAATAACCATCCAAAAAGCAATAAAACTCTCTCCCAGCCAACCTCTCAAGCATTTGATCAATAAATGGCAATAGAAAATGGTCCTTGCGGGTGGCCTCGTTCAGTTTCCGGTAGTCGATACAAACTCTCCATCCGGTCACTGGCCTGGTTGCAACCTCTTCTCCTTGCTCATTCTTGGTTATGCACATCCCTCCTCGTTTGGGTACGACCTGCACTGGGCTAACCCATTTGCTGTCAGAGATAGGATAGATTATACCAGCATCTAAGAGCTTGATAACTTCTTTCCTTACCACTTCTTGCATAAGGGGATTCAAACGCCTCTGAGGCTGACGGGAGGGCTTAAACTCTTCTTCCATTAGAATCCTGTGCATGCAAATAGAAGGGCTTATTCCTTTTATATCAGAAATGGTCCAACCTATTGCATGTACATGTTTCTTAAGAACGACCACCAGAGCATTTTCTTGCTCTTGAGAGAGCTTGGCCGAAACAATCACAGGTAATTTTTTATGTTCCGCGAGAAACGCATACTTGAGATGATCGGGTAATGTTTTAAGTTCAAGCTCTGGTGGACATTCAACGGAAGGGAGTAGTTTGCGAGAAATGGGTAGTGGGAGAACAGATTTACCTTCGGGATCCTGCATCAGTACAGGATCCTCTTCTTCCTCTTGGTTGGCGTCGTCATGGAATTCGAAGCCGTCAAACTCCTCCAGATCCCCTGTTTCGGGATCGGCAAAGTGAACGGCTTTGCATCCTTTCTGCTCTACGCCAGCAGGCTTCAGTACCTGCTTTGATGAGTCATCCAGCATCATTTCACAATCAAATTCAGAGTCTGGCTCTTCCCTAACTATTACATTTTCAAATGAACAACAAGAACTGTCATTCGGAAATTTCTGCAATTGCTCCATATCAAAAATGATCTCCTCGCCATCGACCCTTAGTGTGACTTTTCCGGATTTAGCGTCAATCAGTGCACCACCAGTGGCTAGAAATGGGCGTCCAAGGATAAGCGGCATTTCAGAATCTTCTTCAATGTCGAGGATGATGAAGTCGACCGGGAAAAGAACCTGCCCGGTTTTGACCTCAACATCCTTAAGGATTCCTACGGGCTGAGTGATTGATCTGTCTGCAAGTTGCAGTCTCATCTTGATCGGTTGAATTTCTCCAAGCTTAAGGCGGATAGCCATAGCTAGTGGCATCACATTGATGCTCGATCCCAGATCACAAAGCCCCATACTCACTTTGGCCTTTCCGAATTGTACTGGAAGTGTGCAGCATCCGGGGTCCTCTTTCTTTTCGGGTAATCTCCTTTGAACTATGGCACTGCATGTGCTGTTGAGAATAATCACCTCTTCTTGCTCGACCTGCCTTTTTCCTGAAATCAATTCTTTCAAGAACTTAGCATAGATGGGCATTTCGGAAATCATTTCTGTGAGAGGAATGGTTATCTCTACAGACTTTAATCGTTCCAGAAATTTCTTGAATTTAAGATCATGTTCCTTATTTTTAAGACGTGCCGGATAAGGAATCCTAGGCATGTACTTGTTATTAGCTATTTTTGGTGATAAGGGGAAGGAAGTTGTACCTTCACCTGTACCCTTATCTGTTTCAGCCATTTCAGGTGCAGCGTCAGTCTGCAAATCGGCTGTCTCTATTTCAGCTTCCTTACCAGCATTGTCAACAACATCATCTTCTTCACATTCTGCTTCAGTATCAGCTCCTCTCGGTCCAGCTAGTACTCTTCCAGATTTCAAGGTTATTGCTTTGCATTGCGGGTTCTTTTCCGCAGTGCTTGGCAATGTACCTTTGTCCCTTTTCTGCATCTCATTAGCCATCTGTGTCACCTGGGTCTCCACATTTCTGATAGAGGCCTGCAGCTGAGTGTTGATCTCCTTCTGGCTGGTGATAAAATCAGTCATCAAATTCTCAAGCCTTGAAGGGGGCTTTTGATTTTGATTCTGATTTTGGTTCTGATTCCATTGGCCTTGGTTCGGGACGAACTGAGGCTGGAAGTTCTGTGGTTGAAAGTTCTGGAAGTTCTGATTGGGCTGTTGGAAATTCTGAGGAGGCCTTTGCTGAATCTGGGGCTGGAAGTTGGGATTCTGAAAATGTTGGCCCCTGTTCTGAACGAATCCTTGATTCTGCTGAGGATTGAATTGCTGCTGTTGTGGCTTGTTCAAGAGATGGGAATTCAGAGCATTGTTGTTTGAGTAAGACAAATTTGGGTGTCTGTTTGGGAAGGCTCCTGCATAGTTACAACTTTCAGCTGTGATCTGTTCGCATGTGTCGGTTGCATGAGCACCTTGGCACAGTCCACAAATCACATCTGTTTGCTGTCCCTGAGCAGAGCTTCCAACTCCTTGACTAACAGACAACGCTGCCACTTGCTCTTGAAGTTTTTCAATGTCTGACTTTTCCACTGTACCTACAGCACATAAACCACAAGAGGGAGGGAGATTACCATCATTAGTAAGAACAGATCTATTGACACTCATGGCTTCAATCTTTGCCCAGGCTTGGTCCATTGGAATGTAAAGCAGATGTTGACCGCCAGCAGCATCGAGCATGGATTTCCACGCTGGGGTTAGACCACTGTAGAACTTTCTCAGTCTCTCCCAGTCATGGAAACCATGTTGAGGACATTTTCTGAGCAAGTTGAAGAACCTCTCCTTTGCATCGTACAGGGACTCGTCTGGCTTCATTTTGAACTCCGCGATTTTGGAACGGCATTCATCCACCTTGGATTCCGGAAAGTATTTTGCTAGGAAATTTCTGATCACATCCTCCCATGTGGACTTCTGATTAACGGGCAACGATTCGTGCTCCGCTAGTCAGAGAGAAGGGGAACAGCCTTAATCGAATAGTGTTTGCAGATACATCACGATTTTTGATCGTGTCACACAATTCCAAGAAGGTCTGCAGGTGATCATGGGGATCTTCGTGGCTTGCTCCGGCAAACTGGTTGCTCTGGACTAGATTGATTAGGGCCGGCTTCAATTCGAAATTCCTGGCTAGGAATGGAGCTTGTCCTGGAATATTCAGATATGGCTCTAAAATCGGCTGCATGTAATCAGCAGCAGCTGCTGCTTGATGGTTGTTCTCAGGCCCGCCTTGGTACTGCTGTGGGTAGTAGTTCTGATGCAGATAGAAATTTCTCGGATCATTGAAATCATTCGGATTCGGGGGATTCTGATGGGGGTTATGGTATTGCTGATATTGCTGGTTTTGGAAATTTTGCTGGTTTGGGTGGTTTTGGTTATTTGGTGGGTTTTGATGATTGGGATTGGGAGGGGGTGCCTCGAAGTGCTGCTGTTCCATGTTTGGTGGGTTCCCACCTCCCTGTATGATCTGGGGAGGGGGGTCATCCAAATCATCGTTATCAGCATCTTCGGGGTCTTCTTCAATGTTGTGAAGTGGAGGGTTGGGTTGAATGATTGGTGGGATATCCGGGTTTGCCATCTCGGAAATGTCGCTACTAGTGCTTGGTGAAAGTAATGCCTGTCGTTCCCGTTCCCTTCTTCGTTTAGTCTCCGCCCTAAGACGTCGAGCTGTCTTTTCTATCTCTGAATTATACGGGATCTCGGCTGGCGTCTGCTTCCTCCTTTGCATAGAACAACGGCTTCAATAATGACAGTACCTGTACAATCCCCAGGTTAGAATTGGTTCTGAAAGTAAATATTTATAATTATATGTATAAGCTAACTAGGAGCAATGAGGAATGTAATTCTCTAATAAAACGGCGCTGCATCCTCACCGGCAACGGCGCCATGAAACTTTTGACAATTTCCTACCACGAGTATTTTGAAGAAAAAATCCTAAGTTTGAATTTATTAAATGAAAAGAGTTATGATTCAAGGGAAGGGGTTTAGGGATATATCAAGATTGTTACTCTTTTTATTACTCAAGTATGGTGCTTTAATTTCAAATGGCGCTGTGGTCCTCTCTGTCATGAAACTGTTGACAAATCTCATGGTACAGCCGGGATAGGTTGACCTTCAGCCTGTCACACTGAGGATCCCTGGCATATGTGCCATGATACTTCTCATCAATTCTTGCCATGAGATTCCCTGGCATGAAACTTTTGACAGACTTCCACTACATGAGTATTTTTTGAAAATCATAATCCTGGTTTAGATTTTATTTAATGAAACCAATTTATGATGATGGAGTTGGGATTAATGATATATTTATAGGTTGTCATGTTTTTACTACTCGTGTTACGAAACTGTGCCCCCGAAAGCGCACGGTGTCAAAAATTGCAGTAATTTATAGTAAGACCGGATCGTTCACTGGAGGATGTGCGATAGAAGCAGGGCCCACGTCGTTTTACTAGATTTTCCATTCGTATTGCTCAATCAGTTGTGTGAAGGTTACTAACAACTACTGACGGAATTTAAACTAAATTATGAAAGCATTTAAAATAAAGCTGATAAAGCTATTCTAGAAAGCGAATTAAATTTAATCTAAGAAAGCAATAAAGTTATTCTAAGAAAGCAGTTAAAATCTATTCTATGCTAACTATGAAGCTGAGTCATAGTCCCGACAGAAGGGACAGGAAGAAAATAATAAAAATTGGACAAGATTTAGATAATGCACGATTAAACTTCCATTTTGTTACGCAGATCTTTGTTTTGGGATAAACCTGTCAGATAGCTAATTCTCATGCTCTCAATATTGAATTCCCTTTGATAGACAGGTACTCACAATATGAGTTTACATGTTCTTAAGAACGCAAATTCTAAGATACCACAGATTCATAACTGCCCTGGCCTGGGTGTGTTATTTCATCTGTGGTGGATAAGTAACACCTGACAAGTCATTTATTGAGATGTCAAATACCACTATCATTCCCCCATGTCACTCCCAAAGATTCTAATCAAGTTCTGAACTATCCCTTAACTGTCGATCCTAGTAACAGTTACGCAACCCTCAATACAACCGAGTGACCTCTAATGAAAGCAGTAAAAAGAGAGCAGTAAGGAAAGCATTTTAAATTCCTACCACTCGGAGGTTTTGAAAATCTGACCCTGGTAGTAAAAGACAGCACCCAGTCAGAATGACCGAGTTTGGATCAAGAATTCCCGGCTCTTAGTGAAATGCTCGCAGTGTTCACTTCCTTCCGGGTGATAATGAGATACAAACTATTCGTTCCGGATGCACTCACTCAGGACTCAAGGATAGGCTTTGGCAGGAGAGAATAGCAGTTGAAAGAATACTCAACCCTATCTTAGAAAATAACCAAGGCCTGAGTGTTGTTCCTCTAAGATTATTTACTACACTGTATTTGAATCCAAGTGGACCCCATCTCGGTGTAATACGTAATCGTAAATTTCCAACACACAACAGTTTTGCAAAATAATAAGTATGAAAATCATTCCCTTACAGGTACTAGACTCTCAATTAAAACACAGACCCTTTCAGTCTAGAAGAGACTTAATCGCTGATTCTGCTTCTAATTTCCCAAGACATAACCCTCGACGGAGTATGGATTAGTCATAACTGAAGAATTTATCCCTTACTCAGATCCGGATTTTATAAAAGAGTTCTTGTTGGAAATTTAATATGCAATATCTGTTTGAATCTAGACTTCTAATGTTCAAGGGAAGGATCCCAAAATATCATAGACCACAATATATACATAATAATAGCATGCATACAAATATATTGAAGTGTAAAATAAATTTGACCCAAAATATATCAGTGGATCCAGACAGAAGATGAAACACAATCGTGAAGTGGCCAGAGGACCAAAGTAATGGCAGAGCTATCAAGTGAATTTGCAAACATCTGCGATTCAGCTTCCCAATAGCTCGGATGGATCGAATTTAGACAGTTTAAACCCTATAATGATAGTGTCAATATCAGTTGGGCCCCCACTGTCTGTGAATTCTGGTAAAAACCTACATGTTTCTTCTCTATAATGATCATCAGTTAGCATTGACGGATGTCAACTGATTCCTATTACAGATTGGAATTTGGGTTTGGAAATTAAAATAAGGAAAATAAAACTGTATCTGAATAGGGTTAGCTGAGCAGCTATTATAATCCAGGGTGGATGAACCGCCAAGGCTTCCACTAACTGCTATCCAGACCATGCAAAATAACACTTAGTAATTAATACCCGGATTACGAGCTAGTTATCTGTGTAGGAATACCCGCCAACAGTAATCTGGTGTATCATTACTAACTGTTACACACAACACGCAAAGACAAAAGAAAAAAAAAGATAATAAAAAGAAGATCCCTTGTATGAGAGACATTGGTTTCTCATGCAAGGTTATGGATCGGGTCCATAATTGATGGTCTTAAATAATCCCTCCTACCATAATTAATTACAGTCCGGTTTATCTGTTTAAGGCATCAAGGTTTTGTTTATAAAAGAGTGTTTTAATGGCAATTGAACAAAGATCCTCTAATCATGATAATCATTGATTTTAATTATTGCTAATCTCAATCTTTAATCATTAATGACTTGAGGGTTCAATTAATTAAGTGTGAAAATGGAGAATCAAAATTTGGGCAGCATAACACCCTATATTGCAATTCCAGAATGTTACACCTTAACCCGTGGGGTTATGGTGTAAGTGATGCAATATAATATAGGAAGAAAATGAAGAATGTTTGAGATTAAATAGGGGAGAGAGTCTTTGTCGCAATACCATAAGTTCTGTCTCGGACCTAGGACCGCGACATGAGTATCTCGACAAGTTTTTAGAATTTTTGGCAGCATAACGCCTCTTTGTCGCTAAGCAAGGTTTTTGTCGCGGAACGTGGTTCCGTGACAAGAGTATTTCGCGACAAAGGATTTTCAAAGAATTTCTAAAGTATTTGGTCCTTGTCGCTATGCATGGAAAGTTTTGTCGCGAAACGTGGCTTCGCGACAAGATGTTCCGCGACAAGGGTTTTCAAAAATGAATAAGGCATAATTTTTCTGTCTCAGAACAAGATTTTGTCGCGGAACGTGGTTCCGCGACAAGGGTGTTCCGCGACAGAAAGCCATGCAGACAAAATGCAAGAGTTTGGTCCTTTGTCATTAAACATGGTTTTGTCGCGGAACGTGGTTCCGCGACAAGGTGTTCCGCGGCAGAAAGCCATGCAGACAAAATGCAAGAGTTTGGTGCTTTGTCGTTAAACATGGTTTTGTCGCGGAACGTGGTTCCGCGACAAGGTGTTCCGCGACAAAGGGTTTTAAAATATGAAGACAAATGTCTGTAGACACCTTGGTCGCGGAACAACCATTTTGTCGCGGAACGTGGTTCCGCGACAAGAGGCGGTTGGCGCCCAAGGTGGTTCAGGACAAAAGTCAGAAAAAGCAGAAATGAACAGTGGCATGCAAACAGCGTGATCTCACTCTATTTCAGATTAAAAAGCTATTCTAAGCTAAAAACAAGCAAGAAACATTCAAAATATGGAAGAACATGCTTGAACAAAAATAAGTAAAGCTGGACAGAATTTAAAATTAAAGCATACATCCTAATCTAGGGTTTGATCACACATATACATAACATCATCCATAAAATGCAAACAGTAAACATAATAGAGGCATAATGGGGGTCAAATGAACCCAAAAAGAAAAAGAAAGCATAAATCCATGGGGTGTGAGACCCATTTCATGTTTTGAGACACAAATAATGAATGTTTTCCCATATTATTGAGTGGGTGTTGCTAATACCCATGATTTGGGTATTACAAACCCTAAAGCAAGAGTTTAGAAAACAAAACATGATTTAAAGATGGCTATCTAAGTTACTGTGAATAGTAAAACACTAACTAAACAAATCTAAAGACAAAAGTTAAATAATATAATAAAAAATTAAATCTACACTAAACTACCTAAGGGAAGAACTCCTTGCTGCCTTCAAGAAAAATGAAATTCTTATCCACTTTCCAACTATTCAACCCTTAGCTCAAGAGAAACACCTCATATTTATAGAAGTGTAACCCTAAGCCCATGGGCCTTGATTTGAGCCCATTGTGTCTCAAGACATCACACACATCACAGCTTTGTCTCGGAGCATCAAGTTTGGTCGCGGAACACACTGTATGTGGCAAAGCTTCTCGACTGGGTCTTGTGTCTCTAATGGTGCATCTTGGTCGCGGAGCATGCCTTTGTCGCGGAACAAGGCATCGCGACAAAGGGTATCGCGACAAAAGGGGTTGGCTGGTTTCTTCTTTCATCTGAGCTTGCTTGGTCGCGGAACCCTCCTTTGTCGCGGAACAAGGCATCGCGACAAAGGGGCTTCCGCGACAAAGGTGTTCCTGGGCCTGCTGGATTGGGCCAGATGGGCCGAAAATAATCTTTTTGTGGGCTTTTCTCTCTTTTACCCATCTTTTTCATTCCTTTTTCTTTTCTTTTCTTTTTCTCATGTTTTTAGATTTTTCTAACATAGATATGTAATAAAATTACATATTTATGCATTTTTCATACCAGCTTATTATTTTTACAATTATGCATAAATCAGTCCAATTCAACTGCTTTCTTACTTAATGTAAGACCGGAATGCGATCAAATGCCCGTTTTAGACATGGAAATGGATTGAAAATAATGGTCATTTCTGGCCATTATCATTGGTACACGGGCTTCAGTCTGGGGTTCAACTATTTCCACAAGATCCTCTTCAGCATCATCATCAATCTTTTCTTCGGATTCATCTTCCTCCTCTTCAGATTCTTCATGGGATTCTTCATCTCCGCTTTGGGTGCCTTGGGACCCCAACTCTTCGAACTTATCTTCAGTCGGGTTCTCCCCCTCAGTTGGATCAGGGGCATCTTCCTGAAGGTGTTCCGTGTCTCCTCCAAATTCTTTGTTCACATCATCCTCGGAGCTTGAAGATTCCTCATCTTCTTCCTCTTCCTCCTGCTCGATTTCAGTGCGAACAGATTCTTTGGCAGGCGCGGTTTCCTCTGGTTCTGGTCTCAGAACATGCTTTCGTTTCTGACTGGCAGTCCAGGCAATTTCTTCTGTGATCAAATTCACAGCATAATCCCTTTCATCATCACTTATATCGATCATTGATTCGTCTCCAGAGCTTTCATCTGCATCCTCTTGAACGTAGTCTGAGTCGAGTTCTTCTTCGTCCAGTGGTTCAGTAACTGGTTCAGTCGCCTTCGGTGAACTTGTTTGAGTTGTTGTGGCAGTGATTTGCAGAGGTTCATCAGGGGTTACTTCAGTGGTAGTGATGGGAGCAGAGTCGGTCACACCACTTGGTTCCACGACAGCCTTCTTCGCGGGGGTTTTCTTCTTGGGCTTTGTAGTGGACACCTTCTGCGCATCCTTGGTGGTGGCAGATTTAGTGGGCGCGGCAGATGCACTCACTGATCCGGATCCCATGGTCGGCAGATTTTCCAGAATGGAATCCAGAGGCTTTAGTGCTTTGGCAACCTCTGTCTCCACACGTTCACTCACAGAAGCATTCTTTTTCGCAACAGCCTTCTCCCTGGTTTTTGAGGTTGAAACAGCTTTCCCTTTCGTCTTCTGGACTTCGGTTTCCTTTTCCTTCATGATTTTGGCTCCAGCAACTTCAGCTCGAATGTCGAGCGGATCCTGAACACCACCAGTGGTTCCTCTTTCTCCGGCAGTGGATGGAGAAGAAGAGTGGAATGGAACCGCAACCAAGGATGGAGTTTCAGAGATGGTCTGTTACATGATCGCCTTCTGGACAGCCTTCGCACGTCCCTTGGCACTGGACTCCTCGGGTGAAATCACTTTCTTGCTTCCAGCGGTTGAGGACGGAGTCAGGTCTTGTGATTTGGAACCTTGGCTTCCTCGTGTCTTCACCATTTTTGCTGAAAAAGAAAAGACTTTTGGCAAGAGCAAGTGAAGAGTAATTTGTGTTTCTGTGAGAAAATAGAGAAGGGCTGGAGAGAGTATATGAGGCTGGGAGAAGAGAATCACTTAAGGTAATATGATCACAATGAGATTTGGTTTGAGGAGAATAGCAACTTCCCTTAATTAAAGAAGGAAGGAAGATCACAACTTCCCATAACCATAATCATCACGTTTTTGAACGTGGTTTGCAGGTAACCATTCCCGCCTCACGCGCCTGTCATATCCACTTCAAATTTGAAAAATGTGTGATCCACTAGACATGGTATGATATGGATTCTGTAAATAAGTTCTGAACGGAAATAGTTAGTCCAAAAATATTTAAGGTAATAAAATATATGTACTTAAATGAAATAAGGAAATTGCAAAAAAAAAATGAAACTTATTCCACAAATATCGGGATTCTAAGAAATTGTGCATAGGCCGAGATCTCTTCTCAATTTTTCAAATCTCTCTCGATCCAGTGCCTTTGTAAAAATATTCGCATGTTGCTCAGTAGTCCCGACATGTTGTATGGACACTATTCCTTCTTCAACAAGATCCCTTATGAAATGGTGTCTGAACTCAATGTGCTTTGTTCTCCCATGTTGAACAGGATTTTTGGAGATGCTGATCGCACTCATGTTGTCACATAGTATAGTGAGGACTTCTTGGTTGATTGCATAATCCAGCATCATTTGCTTTATCCATAGTAGTTGTGCACAACAACTTCCAGCGGCAATGTATTCGGCTTCAGCAGTTGATAGAGATATGGAACTTTGTTTCTTGCTATACCAACTAACTAAGTTAGTTCCGATAAAGAAGCATCCTCCTGTTGTGCTTTTTCTGTCGTCCGCATCATCTGCCCAATCTGCATCACTATAACCAAGTAATGAAAGATTAGACTCTTTGGAGTACCAATGTAACACCCCGGTTTTTGGTCACCCATGTCGGGATGTCACCGCCACACCTCCCTAGCAAGACACGGTTTCTCCGAGCTTGCAAAGAGATGCAAGGCTATGGTTTTTCAGTATTTAAAACATTCAAACAGCCCATTCATATATAATTTAAAAATAATACATCAAAGTTGCAGCGGAAAATAATATTTACATAAGTACAATGCAGCGGAATTTAGATATAGGGCCAACATGGCCTAATCACGGGTTAAACAGGCCCGTTCATGCAAGATCTAGTCTAATACAAAAAAAAATTCAAAATAATATATCATCCCAAGCTTCCCGTGTATGCATATGACGATGCATAATTCTCAACTCTGGAAGGAAAGAAATAAAAATGGTTTTGGTCAGCACTATGTGCTGAGTAAGTTAACACATACAAGATTATGAGGTTTCAAAGCCTTTAATTAAATTTAATGAAAACATGTGCGTAATTTAAATAATTCATGTAATCGCATAATTTAGAAGACACGGATTCCTAAAATCATCAGTATAGCTGGCAACGTAATTAAACAAGTGGCCACAGTTTAAAAGCGCAATTTAATACAGGTTTAATTTGGAATTCTCGCAGCTTTTCGTTTCATATCTTGTACAGATCACCACCGCTAGGGCTCTTATGTCCGCCAGCCTTACGCCCGGGCTCTTATGTCCACGGGTATCATGGTCGATCTTTTAATTAGAGTTAATCCGTCCGCTAGCCATACGATCAGTGTTTCGCTAGGGCTCTTACGTCAACCTAGACATACACTTGGGCTCTTATGTCCCAAGCCGCAGAGAACATTGACAGTATCTAGCTTAGGCATAACCCGCAATATTTTAATCTTCTCGTTTCGTGTATCGTATGTCAAAGTATTTCTATCCGTTTCAACCTCAAAGGCTAATTCCACCGTTTCAACAAGATTTCAAGTTTTGACTCGGTCAACCACAGTTTACTCTAAAATTCGTTAAAAATCAGATTTAATTTCAAAAATTCCGAAATTTCACGACTGACTCCAAAACGTCGAGATCTACAACTTTCGTGTTTTAACTTTTTCAATCCGAGATACCTAAATAGGTCAAAAACACTAATTTTCACAGAAGTACTGTTCTGTCCGAATTTCATATAACTCAGTTTAAAGATTTCGAATTATACCATAGCAATTCAACTCCAAATTTGATGAAATTTTGCAGAGATCTTCTTAAGACAATTATCTACAACTTTCATGTTTGGCTAAAGATCTAATTCGGCCTAGAACTCTAGTAAAAAACGTCAACAAGTTCGAATCTATGTTCTGTCCGGTTTTCAAGATCCGATTTTAACCAGTTCGGTTTGGGTGGAATTTCTTATATCAAATCATCACGAAAATTTCTGAAATTTTACGGAGGTATTTATAACGTATAGATTTACAACTCTTATGTTCAACGCCAAGCCTAGATCGGTCTAGATCTAAGGTAGAAATCACCATCAAGTTCGAATAAAGAATCTTTCATCGTTTCAAGATCTAAATCTAAAGCAGGCTCGTTTACGATCAGTTTCGGATAACAAAACACGATGAAAAATTATGAAATTTTTACAGAAGCTAGATCGATGTCTTAGGAGTGTTTTTCGTGTTTTAAGTTTTCTCGTTTGAACGTTTTAAAGGGTTCGAATAAATTCAACAAACACGCTGCGCCGGTGTAGACAGATTTTGATAGGGTTCCATTACATCTATATGTTCGAATCTTTTAACAACCCAAAACCAAAGTAAGCGTTAACTTACCGATTGTTGAGCGTCCGGGATCGTTGATTCGGAGGCGTGGCTTCCCGTCCTCCGTTTATCCTCTCCGTTTGTCGGGTTCTTCGCTCTCGATTCGGATCGGGGGTTTAGAATAGAAAAAGATCGAATTTAGGATTCGTTTTCGAATCACATATGAAAAAGAATGGATCAAGGCTTACCACAGCGATGGGGGTCTCCAAATTTCGTCCAAGTCAGTTCCTCCTCTCGGTGTTGTGCCTCCGACGATTCCGGGATTAGGGTTTCGACGTATAGAAGGATTTCGTAGGGTTTCAAATGTATTCGGAGCTCTTAGGAGGTCTTATTTATAGATATCTAAGACCTAGGGCGTCCAAAATCTGACCCCAAGGGTCTTGGGTCGAGAGACGTTCAACCGAAAGTCGAAAAATCCGCGTTCGGGCGAGAAAATCTCGCTTGGTTTGTTGCTGCCAGAGTGGCGCGGTCGTGGCGTGGTCTAAGGCCAACAACCGCGCGCCATTCACGCCTGGACTCCGGTCCGGGCGGGTCGTGCGATCCGTCGCGCTTTTCCTCCTCTCCTTCGGGTTTCTATCCCTCTATGCTCCCGAATTCCGGTTTTCCGGGGTTCTCGGAATTTTGTTTCCTTTTTAATTTAAATTCCATTTCTCATTTCCTCTACATTTATTTCTGTATTTATTATATTTATTTTATTTATTGTATTTATTTTATGTTGGAAAATTTCCGGGTATTACAACCAAATACCAAGATCACTGGTTCCTGAAACATATTTGATCACTCGTTTGGCAGCCTTTAGGTGTGATTCCTTGGGATCGGCTTGGTAACGAGCACACACTCCTACTGCATAGCTTATGTCTGGTCGACTTGCAGCTAGGTATAGAAGGCTTCCAATGATGCTTCGATAGAGTTTTTGATCAACACTTTGACCACTGGGATCTTTGCTCAGTTTGTCATTAGTCCCTATTGGCGTTCGGACGGGTTTGCTGGACTCCATGCCAAACTTCTTAACAATGTTTCGGGCATACTTGGTTTGGCTTAGAAATATCCCATCTTTCTTTTGAGCAACCTGCAAGCCAAGAAAATAAGTTAGTTCCCCTACCATGCTCATTTCGAACTCCTTACCCATTATTTCAATGAATTAATCCTTGAGCACATGATGTGTTGATCCAAAGACAATATCATCAACGTAGACTTGAGCAATGAGGATTCCTTTGCTTTCTCTTTTGATGAAGAGAGTCTTGTCCAAGCTTCCTCTTTCGAATCCATGTTCAAGCAGGTACTTGGAGAGCCTTTCGTACCAAGCTCTAGGAGCTTGTTTTAGGCCGTAGAGTGCCTTGTTCAGTTTAGAGACATGTTGAGGATGATGGGGGTCTTCAAATCCTCTGGGTTGTTCTACATAGACTTCTTCATTGAGCCAGCCATTTAGGAAGGCACTTTTGACATCCATTTGATAGAGCTTGAATCCCAGCGAGCATGCGATGGACAGTAGGAGCCGAACTGCTTCAAGTCTTGCTACAGGGGAGAAAGTTTCACTAAAGTCCACTCCTTCGACCTGAGTATATCCTTGAGCGACTAATCTTGCCTTGTTCCTTGTGATGTTTCCCTTCTCATCACTTTTGTTGCGGAAGACCCACTTAGTTCCAATTATGTTCTTGTCTTGAGGTCTTTCAACTAGGGTCCAAACTTCATTCCTTTCGAACTGAAGTAGTTCATCCTGCATAGCATTGATCCAGTGTTCATCTTGAAGAGCTTCTTCCACTTTGGAGGGTTCGATCTTTGAAGTGTAGCAGTGTAGGCCTGCTAGTTCTTTGAAGTCGATCTTTTTCCCACGAGTCTTCCTCTTTTCATTTACATCACCTATAATGTCTTCAGGGTCATGGTGCTTGTGAATGCGTCCAGTTAGATCCTTTTGAGGTTCTGCTTCATGTGACCTGGAGTCCATGTTGGGTGTGTGGACTCCTTCAGAGGATGTTGCATCAGAGGTGGTTTGATCAGTACTGTTTTGATCAACATCTTGACAGCTAGGAGTTTCATCTTCGTTAGGTTGAGCATCCTCCTTGCTTGGCACGTCTTCTATGGTCACGTTAGTGGATTCCAGCACTTTCTTGGTCTTGGGAAGGTACACTCTGTATGCTCGACTTGTGGTAGAATAGCCCACAAATATCCCTTCATGGCTTTTTTCTTGAAACTTTCCAACATGTTCCCTGTCATTTAGGACAAAACATTTGCTACCAAAAATATGAAAATAGGTAATTGATGTCTTTTTACCGTTCCAAATCTCATATGGGGTCATAAGAGAGTTTGGTCTTAGGTAGACACGGTTGATTGTGTAGCAAGCTGTGTTGATGGCTTCTGCCCAAAGGAATTCCGCCACATTTTTTGAGTTGAGCATCACTCTTAACATCTCTTGTAGGGTTCGGTTTCTTCTTTCTACCACTCCATTTTGTTGAGGGGTTTTTGGTGCCGAATATTCATGTTTGATCCCTTGGGTTGTACATTATTCCTCAAAGGACTGGTTCTCGAATTCACGACCATGGTCACTTCGAATCCTTTTTACTTTGGTGTCCCTTTCGGTCATGAGTCAGTTGCACAGTTTCTCAAATGCTTTGAATGCATCGCTCTTTTCCCTGAGAAAGTCTACCCAAGTGTACCTGGAGTAATCGTCAATGCATACAAAAATCTATCTTTTACCTCCCAAGCTTTCAACCTCAGTTGGACCAATAAGATCCATGTGAATGAGGTCCAGACAGTTGGATGATCCAAGTTGTTCAAACAACTTATGTGAACTCCTGTGAAGTTTGTTCTTGGCACATTCGTCGCAAAACTCGCTTTTGGAGTTCTTGAAGTGGGGAAGTCCCTTAACAGCTTCAGTCCTACTGAGTTTGATTAGATCCTTGAAGTTAAGGTGACCAAGCTTTTCATGCCACAGTATGATCTGATTTTCACCTGCAGCTGCACTAAAATTGCATGTTTGAATAAGATGATAACAATTATTTTTAGATCGCAAACCTCTCATGACGCATTCTTGATTCTCGTTGAACACTTGGCAATCTTTCTTAGTGAATTGAACTATAAGATCCTCATCACATAGTTGACTGATGCTGATCAGGTTGGCTTGTAGTCCATCAACAAAGAACACAGGAGTTAGATTTCGTGATCCTTTGTTCTCAATGGTTCCTTGACCGACTAGTGCCCCTTTTTTGCCATCACCAAAAACAACGAATCCACCGTCAATTTCCTTGTAGTGCTTGAGCAGGTTCTTCTCACCAGTCATGTGCTTAGAGCACCCACTGTCAAAGTACCATACTTTGTCTTTGGCTTTGTTTTTGTGTGATAGAAAAGCAACATGGCATCTGTTTTGAGCTTTGGGCACCCATTCACACTTGATAGAAATCAGCTTCATCTTGATCTTGTCGCTTGGCCAAACTATGGGTTTGCCTTCTCGTAAGTGTTTGATCAAGATCTCACAGTTCTTGGTTTTGTGACCCTCAAGTTTGCAATAGTCACATCTGAGAGGAATGGCGGGAGGAGGTCTTCTAGTCCACTTGTTTCTTCTAGTGGGTTGTTGAGGCTTCTTGATAGGTTTTTGATCACCTAGCATTCCACCCGATACAAATTTGCTTTTGTATTCTCCTTTTGAAGATGAGCCTTGATACCCTAGGCCTTGTTTATTCCTGCTAGGCCTTCCCATTGCAATGACGTCATCTAGCTTTGCCTTTCCTCTGTTTAGAGCAGTGAGTGTCTCTTCAGCTTTGGCGAGCTTTTCTTGGACTTCAGTGAGTTCAGTGTGAAGAGCATCCTTTCTTCCATGCATATTTGCATACCACAGTCTGTAGTCATTTTTCTCTACTTCAAGATCATCATTGTCCTTCTGAAGTTCTGCATTCTTCTCCAGGAGTTCATCCACCTGTTCGGACAGCATCTTAATTTTTTCTTCAAGACCTTGATTGTGGATTTCAAGATCTTCGATAAGTTCTTTCAGATTTTTGTTTTCAATCTGAAGTTCAACTGACTCGGCTGTGGAGATTTCCAGTTTTTCGAATGTTTCCTCATAGAGTATGTTGAGCTTATTAATGCTTTCCTCCTGTTCCCTGCAGAGAGAAGAGTGCACCGTTTTAGTGGAAACCATATTGACAGAGTTGTGTGATATACCTGAGTCTGGTTCATCTTCACTGTCTGAGTCCCAGGTTCCGACTAGTGCCACTCCATAGTCTGAACCACTTTCACTGGACTCCTTTTCATCCTCGGAGTCACTGAAGGTTACTTGATATGACTTGCTTGACTCCTTGGGTCTGAGATTTGCACAATCTCTTTTTATATGGCCTCTTCCACCACATTCAAAGCAAGTGATCTCTTTGTCATCTTCAGATCTGGAAGATTTGGATTTATTTTTGTCAAATGACTTAGATCCTTTCTACGTGGATTTGAAATTAGATGTTCCAGCATCCTTCTTTGTGGAGGAGTTGAATCTGGATCTACGATTCTTTAGAATTTGATTTAGCCTTTTAGATAGCATGGCTAATTCTTCTTCATCACTGTAGTCACCAGAATCTTCCACCGAGGTTTCACACGTGTCTCTTGTCACTGATTTGAAGGCTACTGGTTTACTTTTGTTCCGAGGACAGTGATCCATTTCCCATGATTGTAGGATTCCCATTAGTTCATCAACCTGCAATTTATCAAAGTCTTTGTATAGTTCAAGTGCAGCCACTTTTGCATTGAACCTTTCTGGAAGCGTCCCAATGATTTTTCCTACAATGTCCTGCTGAGAGTACACTTTGCCAAGCTGAAGAGCTTGATTGGTTAGATCACGAATACGACCAATATATTGGCCGACAGTTTCATTATCATCCATAGAGATCTTATGAAATTGAGCATCAAGTGTAATAATTCTAGATTTCTTTACCGGCGCCATACCCTCATAGGTATTGGCTAAAGTAGTCCAGACGTCATATGCGATCTTACATCCAGCAATAAGTCTGTATTGATCTTTTGTGAGAGCATTGTGAATAGCATTCAGTGCTTTGGAATTCTTAGATGCGGCGAGCTTTTCGGTTGCAGTCCATTCACTCCTTGGTTTGACAGTTTTCACTCCATCTTTTTCAACCACTGGAGGGTGATATTGATTCTCGACTGCGTCCCATGCTCCTTCATCTAGAGCGATCAGAAAGGCTTCCATCTGATCTTTCGAGTATGCATAGTTAGAGCCATCGAGCAAAGGGGGTCTGGTTACTGAACCACCTTGGCTATCCATCCTTTTAAGACCGGATCTCGCTTGTAGAGCGTGTGGCTCTGATACCAATTGTTAGGTCCGTTTGTTCGGATAACCGGCTGAGTAGTCCTGTAAACTAGTTCAAACACCTTTGTGGACACGTTAAACAGTTTAAGATATTATGCAGCGGAAAGTAAATAAACTGTAAAGATAACGAACTCAAGGTTTGTTGACCCAGTTCGGCATAAGCCTACATCTGGGGGATACCAATCCAGGAGATTCACTAATTGTTTTAACTTGATCCACGATCCAAACAATAGTGATTAGTCACGCCCAACTCCAATCACCAAGCGGACTGAATTGTCGGACCAAGGCACTCCCCCTGCCTTGGTGAAGATCTCCCCGACCTTGCTTCAATTCTTTGAAGGCTCCTCCTTCAAGTTGTCGTTGGTCGAAACCTGTTGGCGTGTCTCCTTCTTTGATCTTTTGTTTAAGCTCTTGAGTTTTGACGACTCCTCGAAAGCCTTGATTGAATTCGTCGACTTCAATCAAGCGTGCAGTAGCACACTGTCGATCAATCCACCCGAGGAAATGTTGATCGGATTTTTCCTTCGAAATGATGAACTCACGAACACGGAAGGAATGTGATTTTCTCTTCACAAAGCTTTCGATTGCACAAGGGAGTAAGTGAATAATTCGTCGTACAGATTCATCCCTTGGCCATGGTATTTGAAGAGTGCCGCCTTTCCTCCATTCCAAGGCTGAAGATCCTCTTTCCATAAATGCGCGGATCCTTGGAATGGAGTTGCCCAGAATAAGAGATCTTGGTTTCCATACGCTGTGTGCAAGATCTGGGCAGGGAATCAGCTAGCCGTTAGGTATAAAACCAGAGCAGATCCGCCAGCTTCTATTCCCTTAAATAGTTTGACGCCTGCTGATGTGGTTGGTCCAACAAAGTAGTTCGGACATCGGTTGTGAACATATTTGCTCAAAACTAGTTCCCAACAGATGTTATTATTATTACTTATCGAGCAATTTTTAAAATATATACCCCAACTATATCAAAGTTTTAAAATTAGTACCTAAACTAATTTTTGGTATAAAATAGACTAGATTTTACAATGTTAGAAAATACTACAGGTGTATCTTTTGCGGAAAAAATAGTTACTAACTTTAAAAGTTTGGTATAGAGTATTTTGTTTTTCATTTGAGCTGAGAAAAGAGAATGAACAGCTAGGAGGTCCTGGACACCAATCTCTACATCTTCTACATCTTCTGTTTCTTCTGTTGAACTGAATTGCCCGACAGGTGTCTCGACAGCGAGAGCTAGACATTTGTCCACCGAGACAGAAGAGTGTGGGTGAGTTTATAGGGACTAGTTATGGTGCGACCAAGTGATTCCGCAGCACATCAAGGCGCCAATCTCCATCGTTCACTTAAATCCAATGGTTCAAAATGTAGAAGGGTAAAAATATCCAAAAAATGTATAACGGCCAAGTCGCTGAAATACACGTAGGTTGTTATCACTAGAAAATATTGCGGCATGTCGCTGAAATACACACATCCCATCGCTGAAATACATACAACTCATCGTTGAAATATGTTAAATTAAAGAATTAAAGTTTCAACTTTTATGAAATCGCTTAAATGAACATTATCAAGTCGCTGAATCATACTATGCATGTCGCTGAAATGTACTAACTATATTTTGGAGTGATATGGTGAAATTACATTTTTACCATTTAAGTTAATCTCAACAGTCGATTTACAAAGTGAATCAACAGTGGTGAACAGCCGCAGTACATCAAAACAAATATCTTGATTACACCCTAACTTCTCCCGAGTTTATAATAGTGAATAGAATATGAAAAATTGGGTTGAGAGGTGTTCAAAGAGTCCGTGGATACTAGTGGAGATGTCTGGATTAGAATCCCTCAAATGTAAATTATGTTGATTGAACTATGGTACCAAATCTTTGTATTCGTTGTCTATGTTTTTTGCATTTTAAGTTTTTGTGTTCATCCAATTGAATGTTTGAAGGTTGTTTGGACAATTGACAGACCAACAAAATTTGAACTTGGCTCATCTTTATCATTGGGACATGTCAATTTTCAATAATTATGTCGATAACCAATAATTCTGTAAAGCTCTTGCGAACCAGATTATGACACACATGTGATGTTACGTGCAAGGTAAGGATTTTCACTTCCAAAAGGAATTACCATTTGGGATAAGGTGATGTCAACCACTCGTAGTACTACTGAACCAATTAATTACTCTTATGCATTTTCGGAAGTTTAATATTCTTGCTAATTATTGGCCTCGGCCATTTAAAAATTAATAATGTGTATGTGTGCCATTAGCTTTCATTATTATTATTATTATTATTATTATTATTATTATTATTATTATTATTATTATTATTATTATTATTATTATTTGTGTGGCATGCGATCCCACCACCATTTTCCAAGCCTATAGGGTACAGTCCGTAACATGGTCTACAGTTGCAGGCATGTTGAGAAATACGATTTATGTGATGGCCACTTCTCTGTGATGCAATATAGAAGAATCCTAACCACCCGAAACAATACATATCACATAATCATTCTCAACCATCAAATAATCAATATCAGTGATTACGTAATTAATCGAAGCACATATGTGTCAGTTATTCAATGGACCCCACTTCAAACCATCACAATTATTATCGCAGACATCACACGAAGTTTGGTCATAAAAAATCCAACGCCCTCCCATTATACGTGCAGGTACAAGTGCCCGCACGCTATCCTCACTCCAAATTGAGGATCAATCACTTGTATTCGACCTATTGAATCCAGTAATTTGGTTTACACCCAGTTCGAGTATTAAAGTGACTAACAACCTATCCTTGTTCACCATAGTCGAAAATGGAAAGGATTATAGGTTAGAAATTTTGAATTCATGTTTGATGAACCCATTCGTTTGAGAACTTAGAAATTATTTGCATTATTAAGTCTTTGAAATTGAATTTATCAGATTGAGGTTTGTGTTGGGAGTGGGAAGACCAGTGCCAAACGCGGTGGACTGCGTTTGGCCATTGCGACCGAACACAGGTGAGGAATTGGCCAGGCTGACCGAACCGAGCATTGGCCGAACAGCCAATGTGGCAAAACAGGACAGATCCCGTTGAACTTGTTTGGCCGAACGGGCAAGACCCTGCCTGCAGTTAGGAGAGAACCTGTCGAAAAGCGTATGTTTTGGTTTTGTTTAGTTAATTTTATTTCTTTGCATTGAGATTAATCTATATTTTTATGAATTCCTGGTACTGCAAATGACCCACTGAATCAGCTTGCGCAGAATGTATTTGGCAACAGATTCGGGACGAGGAGGCATACAAAGTGCCAGAATATGAGCTCGCGCAGAATGTATTTGGCAACAGATTCGGGACGAGGAGGCATACAAAGTGCCAGAATATGATCTCGTCCCGGTAGAAGATGCCCCAATGGTACACTATCCAGCATGGGTGTGGTTAAGGTGCGGACATGTCAATATGCCCGCATGTCCGCACGTTAATGTGGACAATTGATTTCAATCGAACAGTCATAAATTGATGAGGGTACTATTCTTAAAAAAATATAACCGCTTCTTTACTTACCAAAATTACGAAATTATGACGCTGAGATAAGAGTAACATTTCACTAAGATAACCATATATGTCGCTGCAATATATTATAGCATGTCGCTGAGAAGTACTATATCAAGTCGTTGAATTTGTTGGCAGTGACGCTGAGTTGAATATGCCATGTCGCGGAAATGTGTATGCTCCGTCGCTGAGATGTATTCAAATGCATAGCACTATGTCGCTGAAAATGTATAAAATTGTGTCGCGGAAATGAATACAATGATGTCGCTGAATTGCATATCCCATGTCGCTTAATTGTGAGAAGGCTCGTCACTAAGATCCGTTTAAAATCACAATGAACTTCAACCGTCTCTAACTTCAAGCGTCGCTGATATGACACAATAATGTCGCTGAATTGCATATGTCGCGTCGCTGAATTGAATTGGATCCGTCGCTAAGTTGTGTATGTCATGTCGCTGAATTGTATATCCTATGTTGTGAATTCAACAAATTAAATACCTAACAAGTAAAATTGCGAAACTAACCCTCCAAATAATTTCAACTGTTGTATGATAAAATGAATCAACGATACACGATTTATTCCGCATGGTATGGATATAAAAAATCTGCACAGCAACATGAACCATCCAGCATATCTACCCGATTGTTTACATAAACATAATTAATTTGTTTTAATCAATTTAATTATATTTAGATAGGGGTGTGGTTTTGGTGCATACATCTGCACATGCAGAATTTATGTATGTGATGGGAGATATGTTTTATGTGATGAGAAAGATATTTCATGTGATGAAAGAACATTTTGTGGGTATGTGATGGGAGAGATTTATCATGTGATGGATGAATATGTGATGTGAGAGATGTTCTATGTGATGAGAGAAATATCAATGTGATGTATGCATATGCATACTATTCAAGAGGTTGCACTGTAACCGGATTGTTTAGATAGATATCCAAAATTAATTAGTCATATAATGTTATGATGATTTTTATTTTTTATTTTATTTTTATTGTTGTTAACTGATCTTAAAATAATTATTAATATCTTTTCTGATTTTTTATTAAAATATATTCATTTTGATTAAATTAATAATATTACTTATTTCATTTATTAATCATCAATAATTAAATTGAGAATACCAATAACAGTTGGCTTGAGTGGATGGGGCTCTAATCGCTTAAGCAAGGTCTTAGGTTCGAGCCTTGTGTATGCAAAAAACTGCTTTGGGAGAGGCGCCCTTAATTGCCCTTGCAGATCCTCGAGGGATTACTCTCGGCTCCAATGTGGTCTGGGGATACCCTGGTATTCACCAAAAAAAAATAATTAAATTGAGAATAAGGACTTGGCCTAGTGGTTGGGTTCCCTAACTTCCAACGTTATGCTTAGGGTTCAATCCTCACCTGGCCCCTTATCCCTCCCAGTTATTCCATTTGTTATTTGTGTGGCATGGGTTCCCACACACCTTTATCGCACATGAGTGTCAAATGTGTAATTAGTCCCATATTAATTATAAGTGATTAATCACATAGTATAAGTGAGTTATAACTTATACATAAGTGAGAATGGACTTGTACTAGCGATCAGGGCTGTCTCCAAACAATTTTGAGTCTTTGAGCGAAAATTTAAAAAATATTTTTATGCAAATTTTTGGGGCTCTAAATTAGAATTTAAAAATACTAGTTTTTTTTTTTGGTCACACGCAAATTTTTTTTTTTTTTTTATATGAAGAAATTAGGCAATGGTTGTTTGATTGTTTCTTTCCCATAAATGCATTGAATGAAATTCATATAATTTTATTTTCACAATCATGTTTTTTTACCTTATAATAGTAATTTTTCACCTTATAACTTTGATTTTACTATTTATTTTTTATGAAACAAAGACGTGTTCTTTTATTTTAATAATTTATTTAATATTTATAAATACTTTAATGTATAAAATACCAATATTATGCATAAACAAAACCAGACATTGCACTTTTATAGGACACATACATGATCGTTCCCTGCAGCATCTAATATTATATTACTCTATGCAAAACACCATAATATATAAATGGCAAACACAACAATTGCATAAGTGGTATACACTACTGTAGTAATTCCTCGATTGTGATCCACCACATTTCTAAAATCATGTTTCATATACTGCATACGTCCCAACACTCCTATCATTTGCATGCACAGCACAAATACTCATTGAATCAATTAGAACCCATTTCCGCTAACCAATACAATACCAATGTGCGACAAAAAAAAAACTAAATACCAGTTCCTAGCATTCTAATACCATTGTGTAATTTGTTTAACACAACACTCACCTCTGTCCCTCGTTTTCAGCTTCCCTGTTCATCAACCTCATCTTTCCGAAAGCTTGACCCTTTGCTCGCTTCAAACAGAACATTCTTCTTATATCTTCAGGGAACAGGATCTCCATTGTGCAGCCCCCGTCGGGCACCTCGAAAAGCAAGCTCATCGTTGTTGGAGATACGTCCACCCATTTCTCCGCCAACTTCGCAAATAAATCAGCCACAAGGTCGTCGTCCCTTACCCGTAGAAGATGAACCTCGGAGTTGTAGTGACAGAATAAAATCATCTCTGCCCGTTACCTATTCCTTCACTGCCGCTCGCCATCCCCCTTCCGTTCGGACGTTGTCCTTTCAAAAACACTAATCGATGTTGCTGCCCGTACCCAAAACCCTTACCTTCACCTTACCGTCGTCTCCTCCAACATAAAAAGCTAAAAACCCTAAACTCTACAAACCCTCCTCGTCGCACAATATGCCCTTAACGTAAACCCTTCTTGTCTTTTCCAAAATCCGCAACAGAAGACGAGGAGTGAAGCCCTGCCCTACCCCTCTTCTACGGACCAGCGCGCCCGGACGATGAAGAAGCTCTCCAAATAAGCTTCCCCAAAAAGTTTCTCCACCGCCGCATCTCTTCCCTTCCACTTTTGATTCGGTCACATATTTGGAGTTCCTTCCCCTCTTCCACGTTTTCAGCTAACTTCCCTGTCAAATCACCTGCAAAAAGTGGGGGTAGTTTTGTCATTTCGCAATTATATTATGTTTTCCCTTTAGTTTAAATGGTGGGGTACTGAAACTGAATGTATTTGACATATAGGTACTAATACATAACATAAATGGTATACGGGTACTGAACATACATATCTTTATTGTATGGGTATTTAACTCTCAAAACCCCAAAATAATACTAATAAATTTCATCAAATAAAATGTATGCTTTAATTTCATATAAGAGATTTGTTAACAATAAAATAAACAAGAGGTAATAACTAAAATAGGCCACCAGCAAAGAGTCATTTCTACTTCTGGGCCACAATATTTTGATTTAGAGAAATAGGTTATTAGAAGGATTTTGAGCATGAATTTAGGTCATTTAGCTGGAATTCGGATCGCGATGGTCTAAAAGTGGAAATAACTCCTTCTGGTGGCCTATTTTAGTCTTTTTGAATTGTATTTTTATTTTATGTAATGAAAATAAATAATAGTCATTCTGTGCCATTATTTGTATCCTACTTTCTTTTTTTTCTTGTTCCAATATTTTTATTTCATTTTTATTTTAAGAAATAATGAAATATTAATCATCAAGAACAAGAAATGAAATGGCGCTAGGTTCTTCCACGCCACGGTACATGGAAGAAGGCTTAGTCATTTTTATTTTAAGAAAATAATGAAATATTAATCATCAAGAACAAGAAATGAAATGGCACAAGAAAAAAAAATGTTGGAACAAGAAAAAAAAAAGTAGGACATAAATAATGGCACATAATGACTATTATTTATTTTCATTACATAAAATAAAAATAATTTAAAAAAACTAAAATAGGCCACCAGAAGTAATCATTTCCACTTTTAGACCATCGCGGCCTGAATTCCAGCCCAATGGCCTTAATTCAGGCCCCGAATCTTTCTAATGGCTTATTTTCCTAAATCGAAATATCGTGGCCCAAAGGTAGAAATGACTCTTCTGGTGGCCTATTTTAGTTATTACCTCAATAAACAATTTAACAAACTAAATAATAATGAAAAACTAAATATATGTCAATAGAGTATAATAGTGACAATAACAATTGAACTTATTTTATGTAACGTGGAGTTATAATTTGACCTTAAACTTTTAATTTGAAGCACAATCCAATTTGTAAAATTACTTTTAAAAAAATACTAATATACGAAATTAATTAATTAATTAATTAATTAATATGTACATGTGTAATAATTAAAAGTGTGTTCAAATATACCTATTGAAAGAATTTGTTTACATTTTTCAAAAGAAAATAATATACTCCCTCCGTCCCAGTTATTATGTCCTATTTGACTTTTTGACATGTTTCATTATTCAAGTTTAACTCAATTTTATTATGAGTATATATTTAGAAAAAAAATAGCCGAGTTTGGTCTTATTAGATTCGTCTAATCGTAAAATTTTAGAACTTTTATTTTACATAATTTTTACTTGTACATATTTTGAGATATTAGTGATTAAAAAAATGCATTGGATTGTGTGCAGAAGTCAAATAAGATAAATTAAATGAGACAGAGGAAGTATAAAATAAAAAAAAAATTAAAATTTATACATATATATAGATTGGGGAACCGATATGGTACTACCAATGTGAATCGTAGTACATCAAGACAAATCATCTCAACTATACAAAAATATAATGGTTATAAAATAAAAACGGTAGAATTGTCAAACATAAATAATCATATCTTTAGTAATAAAATCATTCACAAAATCAATTTAGTATTTCTATCCTTAAATAAAGATCATTTAAAAAATTTGCATAAGTTAGCTCTCTTTTGACAAAATTCATGGCATAATAATACAGAAATTATGTTTATTTATCTCATTCACTCGTCAGTATTTAATTCCTCGTAATTTTCTATTTGGCTATTTTGAATTTCTAAAATATGATAGGATATTTAGATTTCTTGCATTGAGTAGATAGATTTTTATATAAAGAACATCCAAATCCGAGCTCATTTGAGAAAGAGTAATTTGAAGTCTGTCATATAAATTTTGTTGTATAGACTACGTCGCTGAAATACATATGCTATGTCGCTGAATTGTAAAGTCTCCGTTGCTGAATTGTAAAGGCTCCATCGCTGAATTACATAGCCACTGTCGCTGAAATGTAAAGACTGTGTTTCTGAAAATCGTATTGAACTTCAAATGGCTCAAACTTTCTCAAACAAACTCGAATTTTAACGTTCTTTATATGAAAATCTACCTACTTGATGCAAGAAATCTAAATTTCCCATCAAATTTTGGAAATTCCAAATAAATACATACCAGATTTTCAAAAGAAAATATATCTTATGCTCATTGTTTTAAAAATATGATATTTATATGTTTAGATTTTCTAAAATCTGATAAGATATCAAAATTTCTTGCATTTAGTAGATAGATTTTCATATAAAGAACGTCCAAATCTGAGGTCATTTGAGAAAGTTAGAGCCATTTGAAGTTTGTCACATAAACTTTGTTGTATATGCTACGACGCTGAAATGTATAGGCTATGTCGCTAATTGTAAAGTTTCCGTCGCTGAATTATAAAGCCTCCGTCGCTGAATTACGTTGACTAAACAGATTTTCATATAAAGAACGTCCAAATCCGAGCTCATTTGAAAAAGTTAGAGCCATTTGAAGTTTGTCACAAAAACTATATGTTGTATAGGCTATGTTGCTGAAATGCATACTATATGTCGCTGAATCGTAAAGCTCTCGTCGCTGAATTGCAAAGCCACTGTCGCTGAAATGTAAAGGCTATGTTTCTGAAAATCGCAGTGAACTTCAAATAACTCTAACTTTCTCAAACGAACTCGGATTTTGACGTTCTGTATATAAAAATCTACCTACTCGATATAAGTAATCTAAATAACTTATCAAATTTTAGAAATTCCACAATGAAAAAGTAGATTATGAGGGAGAGAGAAGTATGAGTATTAGAATTGAGAAAAATGAATAGAGATCATTTGGGTCTTGCTGGAATTACAATAGTACCCTTTGTATTCCATTGATTTCAACATTTCATCAATGACTTGAATGTGCCACAGTACATCAAGAGACATGAGTCTCCGCACCCTAACCAAAGCCTATAAATTGAAAATAGAAATTATGGGGGGCCCCCCAAAATGGGGAGCCCGGAGCAAGTGCACAGGAGCTCCTGTTAAGAGGCGGCCCTGGTAGCGATGTCGAGTTTAGTAAATTTCTAAGCACTAGGCCCTAAATTTCCGGCCACCACTCGAATGAAAATGGGAGAGCAAGATTTGACGGCTCAAAGAATTTGACCACAACCACCCGCCACCGGGGTCGAATGAAAATTGGAGTCACTGCCGCTGCGCTACTTGCTCCTATTCGATTTCTTTCATCTTGCTCCCTATTACCTGTGGGACGGAGAAAAATTCTGAAACATGGGAACTCATCAGTCGCAATCGATTGCTCAACTAACAGAGAAATCTTGTACAGATAAATAAATTTACTATCTGTTATCAGAAACTGGACTGTAAATGTCCATTTTTCAACAGTTAGTAAGTTCCAAATAAGATATCCGTCAAAATTATACCGCTTGTTGTATCTCGTCACCATTTGCAATTGCAGCTACATTTTGGTCTTCATTTCCAGCTACATTTTGGTCTTCATTTTCAGCTACATTTTCGTCCGAGCTCAGCGGAAGCCAGGGACGCAAGTCTGATGCAAGTGAGTGTAGAGAATGTTGTATGATCCCACATACAGTTCCAAGTCCACTCGAAATCTACAATAAAAATAAACAATTTGATTAATAATTAAGTAAATACTGTAATAAATAGCAAAAAGGCCAAAATAATCCTTTTTCTTTTAGATTTTTCCGAATCGGTCCTCTACTAACTTTTAGCCCTTTTTAGTTCTTTACATTTTCTAATTAAATCCAATTTAGTCATTTTCACTAATGACATAAATTCGACTTTTAATTAATCCAATATGGATCAAACCGACCCATGTATTTACCCTATTCAATTTTTTTCGGATCCCTGCTTCTTCCCAAAACTCAACACGCCATATCCCTTATTCCTCCTCCATTCCATCGGTGAATTACCTCCAACTATTTCTTCTTTCTGTACAACTCTTCCATTCCTCTACCTTATTCGCCTCAATGCTCTTATTTTAACCAATCAAATTTTCCTCCAGCTCGGCGGCATCATCATACCACTGACCCAACGCATTAGGTTTTACCAACAGATTTGGAAGGTTCTTGAACATCATGTTATTCTCCGCCAACAAATCACACTCTCTCCGGAAACAATTCTTTGGTTCTATGGTGGTTTAGATTTTTTCTAACATGCTTTGTTTCTTTGCGATTCTTAAATTGAGAAACCTTTCGCCGGAAATCCTTCATAGGGTTAGAGGGTCTGGATTTAAATTGAATCAGATTTCCGAAAATCGGAGTCGTTGAATCCGGATGAAGGAGCAAAGAAATTTTGCGAGTTATAAGAATTGAAGGCTAGGTACCCTCGCTCTCGTTGTTGAGTTGGGAATGGGTGTGCGGGTTTCCTACTTGAAATCAGAAAGGAAACCTTGATCTCCCTATTCCCATCCTTTCTTTTTTCTTATCCCGACGAAAGTGAAAGGCTTACTCGGCTGACAAATACGCACTTTCCATATAAAAGACGGAGGCAGCGTATACTCGGTGTTCTTGCGCATCCCTAGCGGGGTCAACATCGGGTTAGGATTTTTTAGCGGCAACCATTTTTCTGCACTTCTACAGATGCTTCATCAACAACTACTGAGAAATCGTCTGAACCTAGCAGTCTCTAGAAGATCCAATGGTAGAAATTGTTGGTGAATGGCGATAGTCTGATCACTAATGGAATGGAGGAGGGATATGGAATGGCGTGCTGAGTTTAGGAAAGAACGAGGGATCCAACAAAAATGGAATCGGGTAAATACATGGGTCGGTTTGATCCAGATTGGATTAATTAAGAGTCTAATTTCTGTCATTAGTGAAAAAAGGACTAAATTGGATTTAAATTATGTGATCAAAAGAGATACTACAGCAACATATACACTTAAGATCCTTAGATGATAAAAGAAAAACAAAGTTGCATAAAGAAAACTGAATTCTAGACTTAATAATGAATAACAAAATAGCTACAAATTATAGAACAATTCATAAACAAACCCAAATCAAAAGACTATATGCTCGGGATGAAATTTTGATGATCCAAACATGGCATTAATTTCAAGAATGCCCTTTTGGAAACTTTACATTTATATTGATGGTTCGATACCGAAGACTATATGCTTAAAATATAGTCATTGTTAAAATGGCAAGAGAAGCCACACCAAACTTGCTTTTGAAAAAAAATGTCTATGAAGTGGCAAAATGCCACTATTTCAAATCTTGAAGAGAATGTGAAGAGTGAAGACTAACAGGTGTCATTTTTTAGAATTTAACAAGCCATGGACAGGCAATCAGATTTTGATCACATTTGTTAGTTTTCATTAATAGGGAGAAAAGACAAGAAAGCAAAAAACAATTGAAACAGCTCGAAACCTTGCACATAAGTCTATGAAAAGACACAAAGGTATGCAATTTTAGGTTGTTGCAAACTCTTGGTTAGCCCTCATTGCCCTTCCCATCTGTATGCTTGTTATATCATTTTCTTATGTTTATATGTTTTTTCTTGACATTGTGGAAAATCATAGAGTGACTATAAATGTCAAATTGTTATCTTTTTAAATGTTTACAAACAAGATATTGAACTGAGGCAGTGCAAAGATGAGTTTAAAGAATTTGAAAGGCAGGACCTAAAATATCGAGAAGATTTTAAGCACTTAAAAGAAAAGATGAGAAAGCTTGATGAAAAAATGGGAAAGGTATGTGATACAGTTTTTGTATCACCCAGAGATAAATTATAATGAGACATGGGATATGCTGTCAAAATCAAGGAAAGAAGGCCTCCTGTTTCAAACTTGAAATGGCCTAGAGAGGAATTACTATGCTTGACACATTTGCATATCCTTCTTATATCTACATGTCGGCGAATTATCTATGTGAGGGAAGACAACTATTTATGCATATGCAGAAAACATAGATAAATAGATTGCATTCACTTGTCACCGTCCTTATACTACCCAAGAATCAAGATTTTCACCATCAACAAACACAAGACATAACTAAAATCAAAGGCATACTTTAGACACACAAACCAAAATTAGACCTCCAGTTCGGTTAAGAAAACCGGTAACTCTATCTTCAGTTCGGTAAAATTCTCCAGAGTATAATGTGTCCCTAATGTCCACGGTAAATTTACCGAGTAGTCATCGGTGTTTTTCGCCCCTAATGTCCGCGGATACCTACTGTGGACCCACTTTTCCAACCGCCGGGTACGTATTATCTATCTTGGTACTCGCTAATTTACCGAGTACCTATAGTTGAGGTTGTCCACGAAGATCACTGAGCATTTTTTGGGTCCTCCGCGTAGGTACTCAAAACCTGGTACTTTAGTTTTAGTGCTTGAAGATTAGACACATGTTTAAATCCATTGGGCTTGTTTAATTGGATAAATCATTTGTTAAATTGGAATAACTTCCCAACTTTATCTCATGATCCAATTAAATCCATGTTGTCCATTCCCTAAACTTAAACTTACAATTTACTTTAATTTTAATAATACTATTATTTTTTAATTCTTTAAATTTTGGGGTGTTACTTGTGAGATCATATCAAGGCCATGCTGTAGTGCAACACAAGTTAACTTTTGTATTCAAGTCTTTTTATATCCTTTCTAAATGAAGTGAGTTCAATTTTTTGAACCATGCATTATTTGACTGCGCACCCATAATGGTTGATTCATATTACAATGAGTTAAATCTATTCTAAACAACCGATGCGAATGGTCTAATATAGTTTGAATCATGTAATTCAATTTAAATTTAATTAAAATTACAAAAACAAGCTATGAACTTTAAAAATTGATATTAAAAGAACAAAAGTAAATTGAGTTACCTTATTTGCCGAGTCCTCGCATTCCCCAAAAGATAAATTCAAGTAATTTATATCCTCTCCTTTTTCTTGAAAACAAGGAATAGTTTTGAAGTAGCACCTGCAAAAACATATCCATCATGTAACAATTCTATTACTAGTAAATCGTATCCAGAAAAGAAAATCAAAAAACCTTATTGGAATGACGAAAGTGAGTTTAGATTATATTTACATTAAAAAATATTGGTTGGTAATAATTTGGGTGTAATATGTAATTTTCTAATCATATCAGACATCTCATACGAACTAAACAATATAAAAAGTATAAACCAAATTTGTAATGCAAAACCATGCCATCCTCGTGGACAGGCTGCATTGCCCAGGAAATATTGAGAAATGGCTAAAAGCCAGAACAACCCAAATCCTATCATTATTTTGCATTAGCATTCTAAATTTATGAATTCATAGCATCTTCACTCCAATATTCTTCAAATTCCAACCTGTATTCTTCTACACTTAATGAATAATTGTAAAAGTACATGTCAAACGCATTTAAAATATAAAATTTTAATCCTCAAAATATATACTTCCTCCATTTTTTATTATTTACTATGGACCCACAATACACGCAGTCCAATGCACATTTTAAACTATTAATAACTCAGGTTCGCTACAGGTGAAAATTCTAAAAGTTCAATATTTAAAAACTACAAGACGAGACGAATCTAATAAGATCTCAATTGGCTATATTTAAACTTGTATAACTATGATAAAAATTGCAATAAAAAAAATTAAATGAATAGTGACAAATTTTGTAATGTTGCGATTAATTAGAAATGGAGGAAGTATAATAAAAATTATACTACTACATGTCAATTCTTCTAAAAAGACATGTTAATAAACATTCATTGACATCATTTTTTTTTATATATAAGTACCATAAATGTAATTCCATTACCAGTCCTATAAACTCCTATTACAGTTTGAATATTCTACTACCAGTCCTATTACATTGACTTTTCATATGATAAGTAAGCTTGGACCGGTACTCTGTTTCAACCATAGCTTGTCGTAATTTATATATTTATATTTATATTTATATTTTATTTTTATTTTTTTGAAATCTGGCTGAGTAGGGAGTGATCAGTCCCACATATTACAACTAAATTTGAACTAAATTTCAGTTATTAGTTTAGAAATTGATTCAACAATCAAAGTTATATAAAATTCTATTCTTATATTCTAAAAGTAAACAAAGAATAAAGTTGAATGCAAAATTTAATAGTGGGTGAAACATGAACATAATAATTTTAACAAATATTTACAATGTAATGTATATCAAACATTATATCAGCACAAAAACTAAAATTATAACTCTAGCGAATCAAAGCTTTAATTCTCAAAATTAGTTCAACGTCTCAAAATGATAAGAGAAGGGTGGTGAGTGTACCTTCACCAGCCCCCAAGCCTGCCCGGCCCGCGGCGGAGAATCGGCCCGTTCGACAGAAGACGGCGAGGTAGCTCCTCCTGTTGCCCTGGAAGACCAAGGGCGGGGGCAATCTGGTCGGCCGTAACGGAAACCAGAGCCAAGCTTCAGTGGCAATCGGTGGACTTTGGCGTCAGAGACGTCGCTCAATGCGTCGGCGGAAATCGCCGGTCTATCCCTCTCTGTGGCAGCCGCCATGGCAGAGCAGATCAGCCGAGCCAACGATTTGTCATTTTTTTCTTTTTTAAATAAGCTAATGGCCGGGAAACATTGTGGGTTCGTTAGCCCTAATATTTATACTCTCCTAGGGTCAATTGGGCCAGGCTCTCATATGTACTGTACTTCATTTTGCTGGGCCGGACGATTACTTTAAATATTGGGCTTGCTGAAAGCAGAACAACATGTGGAAAAAAGGCCCCATAGATCCATTTTCTTTTCACTTTTCCCGAATCCATCCCCTAGAGATTTTCAGCCCTTTTTCATCCTCTTGGTTTATTAATCCAGGCCAAAATCGTCCTAATCTCAATAATCTCGTTTGATTGACTTATGTGGCAAGAGACAAGTTCAAAACAGTTCCACGGTGGCAATGGATGGAAGAAGTCCAACCCAATACACCTAAAAATATTTTTTTTTGGTGAACATGCCATAGGAGGCGGCTAAAAAAAAAGAACCAAAAGAAAAAATAAAGGACCAACCCCAAAACAAGAAAACCACAAAACAAAGAACTACTCAATCTCCAGCCTAAACACGCAGGCTGCCGTTTCCATCTCTGTCCACATGTAGCAAATCAATAATCTGATCCGGCGGGTATTGCTCCTTTTAGGTGTATGGAGGAGCAATACACCTAAAAATGTTAATATTTTTTTCGACGAGAAATGTCACTCAATATATATACAATTTCAAAAAACAAGAGAATTATGAGATTCAGACCATTTACTCTACTTTCGGTAGAGTAACAGAACCATTCACCAAAACACCAAACCGAAATCAGCGCCCTAAATTGAAAGAAATTCTCGACGACAGCTCCCATGGAAAACCAAAATCCGTCTTTAGAAACTCTTGGAAAACATAATATAAACAACAATCTTTTTCCTGTAAATCATTGGTGGCTGATTAACTAATAAGGTCATGGCACAATGAAGACTTCATCAGTTAACCTGTCTGGTACACCCTGTAAATAAGGGACACGATTCCTGTACTGGAAATCTTTTTCCCAGTACATGCTGGAATCATTTCTAACCTATGTTATTCATCTAATGGTTCATATTAATGGCAGGGTCAATTGTGTCTTTATACATATGGAATATAAATTTAAATAATGTAAAATTGAGAATACAAGTAATCATGAATTTTTCTCTTCAATACAGCAGATGTTTTATTCATTCTAAATTTAAATTATGTAATTATGATATTCTTTCTTTTCCAATATGCAGATTTCTGATAATAATAATTAAAACAAGACAGAATGTTGGATGTTTCATAACAGAATGACATATAATTTAAAATAGAATGTTAAGTAATTATAACATAATGTTATATAAGTCGGAACAGAATGTTAAGTAATTCAGAGAAGAATGACATAACTAAAAAAGAAAAGAAGAAGAATGGTATAAACAACTAGACAGAATGTTGGATACTAAAAACAGAATGTTAAGTATTTCGGAACAGAATGTTAAGTAGTTCAAAACACAATGCAAGCATTATGTTTTCAAATATGTAAAATGCTGTGTGCAAGTATGTAACATTCTGTTTGAAAGCATGTAACATTCTGTTTGCAAGTATCTAACATTTTATTATCAAGTAGAAGTATATAATATTCTTTCCTCAAGTGGGTAATATTCTATGTCCAACCGTCTAACATTCTGTATGCTGAAGTATTTCATAGCAAAATGTTAAGTAATTCGGAACATAATGTTATTGATGTTATAATAGAATGTTAAGCAATAAGAACAGAATGTTTGGTAACTCAGAACATAATGTATTAAATTCAATTAAATTGAAGGGCCGATCATCATTATCAAGAAAAAGCTGAAAATATCTACAAGCTTTTAATAAAATACTAAAATATAACAAATTACTTATTTGCCCTCATATAATCTATACCATACAATTTGAAGAAAATTTAATCCAATGGTTGGAAATGATTCCAACATGTGCTTCCCCATAACATGAACTATTTCAGTAAATAAGGTGCTGATTAACTAATAATGTCCTCTTAATTATAAAATTGGCCTCAGCCCCCTTTTTCCCGAAAAAAAAAATAAAATAAAATAATGTCCTCTTAATTGTATTCGGCTTTGGTCGTTGCAAAAGTAATACACCAACATAATCTATTTCGGCTCCTCATAAGCTACCCTGTAAGTTCAACAATTCAAACAATCCATTCAACAACACCAAACCCCTATTCAACAATATCCACCCCTTATCCAACAAACAACAATGAAAAAAATTGGGCACAAAATCAAACATTTTGAACTACTTGAAACATAAATATAAACATCATATCCATTCAACATATTCAACTACTTAACACAAGTATCCTAAAGTTGGCACATACATCAAGTGATAGTCGATCCTCACATCAACAATTTAACAAAAGTACTTACTAAACAAGTGAATATTTAAGTCATGGTAGCATAATCATCACCGTCATCGTCGGGGCCATATTCAGGGCATCATCTATGACCCACACAAATGAAAGAGTTCTTCTTCAAAGATTTTAAACATTGAAGAAGTCATTGGAATTCGGGGTCCTGCATGATCGGAGGGATTTATTTGTAATAATAATTCATTTTTCTCTCCTCATAAATGTAACTCGTACCTATTTCTTTAAAAAAATATTAAATTTTAATTTTTACATTAATTTTTGCTTCAGCAAAAAAAAAAAAAAAAAAACACAAACCATTAGACTTAAATAAAAAGGCCTTCTATAAGAAATAAAAGTCGAAAGATGAAAAGAAAAAAAGGCAAAAAAATAAATAAATAAACGCCTCCAAACGTAAGAACTCAAATAACACCTCAGTTCTTGAGATGCGGACTCGCCAAGTAGCCAAGTCTCTGCCTTTCAACTTTATGGTTGGGAGTTCGATTCTCACCCGCCCCCTATCCCTCTCTTTTATTGATTTGTAATTTGTATGGCATGGATTCCCACCATTCTTTCTCTCGCTTCGGCTTCGCAATAATAATAATAATAAATAAAAAAAATAAAAAAAAAATAAAAACAGTTTTAAAGGTTATGGGAAAATCGGTATAATTCTGCCTGCACTATAGTGACCATCATCTTAATTTTCGATCAAAATACAAACATTTCAACAGAAATACTGAGAATTTGGACCCCTTAAGTGAAATTTCAATGCAATATATTTTCTTTCTTTTTTTTTTTTTTTTTTTTAAGAATTTCCATAGAAATTTTCCCAAAAATTTACCAAAATCACATAAATTCCATAAATTAAAGTTTTCTCAATCAACATATAGTATATTATCAATACTATCAGCATAGAATATCATAATATGATTATCACTAATTTTTATTCCATCGAAGGTGGAGATCACTGGGAAGATATCAATGTTGATTTACCTTGAACTCTATGTGGTTTTAAATCTTATACTAGTACTATTTACTAAGCATGTACGGGTTCTATTAAAATATTATTAGTGGATTTTTAAATTATTATTTCAAAGATCATAATATTTTGACTTTCTATTATATTTGTTTGTAAACATATTCTTTTTCTATATTAAATATAGTTTATTTATTTTTGTATGTTATATATCAATTCTTTTGACTTGAAGAGGATGAAGACTTAGCATAGTGGTCTGCAAAATAAATTTGTTTTGATTTCAAAATATGTAAAATTGTATTAGAATGAAATATTTAAAATTTCACTTAATTTTTTCAAATATTTTATATAATTTCCATGAATTCTTTTGAAATAGAAACTAAAATTTTAATGATTTTCAAAATATTCATAAAATGCGACGAATATTTATTTCCTCGCCTTCGGTCGTCGCCTACGGACGATTTTCTTATAGTATGTGAAACCAACTCTGAGGACTTAGCCCAAGTGGTTAAGTTCCTAGACTTCCAACGGAATGTTTGAAGTTCGATCCCCACCGGCCCCCTATCCTTCCCTTTTATTCGTCTTTTTAATTTGTGTGGCATGGGCTCCCACCACCCCATTCTCAGACCTTCAGTGGCTCCTAAAAAAAAAAGAAATACTGAAATTTAATAAATGGATTTTTCACTCTACTCATGATTATAATAATATGAAACAAAATGCGAAAAGTAAACTCCAACTCAAAATTAATACCTTTGTACTCTTTCATTCTCAGCTAAAGTGTCTTATTTATTTTTTTTGGATATATCATCATATATGTCTTGTTTTTATAAATAAAAATAATTTTAATTCTAACAGTTAAGTGGACTCCATCACATATTCACTAATCAACTCCACTATAAATCCAGTGTTCAACACTAACAAGACATAATAGATGGGACAATAGCAAATAACATAACAACAAACCAACAAAGGCCCCTGTGTCATTTCTCTAATATTATTTATCACGCTTCCTCTAATATTATTTATCACACAACAATTTTGGAAAATGATTGATTTTGATAAAATCATTCCCAGGAACTAAATTCCCAATTAGGCACACATACCCTTTTGATCTATATGAGACCTACTCGCTGGCTATGCTTTTAGTTTACCAAAATCAACCCAATGTCGGATATGAATTAATGATACCTATGGAATTTATCCCTTGCTTATATCTGGATTTTATTAATAAATTTTTGGTGGAAATTATTTTACACCATCTATTTAAATCAAAACTTTAGTGTCCAAGGGACGGATAACAAAATATTTTTTTAGCACAATATCTAAATAATAATATCATGCATAATTTAGTATAAAAAAGAGAAAATTAATTCAACCCAAAAAAATATAAGGGGGGTAAAACAGAAAGATGAATGCCTTGAGATGAGAAGAGTTCAAAGATGACATTTTATTTTGGCTAAAAAAATGACGTGAATAATTCGGGTAATCTAGACTGCAAAATTTGATTTGTTCTCCGATCATTCTGCTCCCAAGTTACTTTGCTTCTTTATATTAATGGTTTCTTGAATGAGTTAATTGATGAACAAGTAGTGGACAGTTGATTATGCTGATTTCTCTCGCATTTGTCTACTTACCCAAAATAATTATTATTTTTTTCTTTTTTCTTTTTATTTGATGTGAATAGATTGTTAAATCAGCCTCCCTCTTGTATGATTTTGTTTTTGATAGGGTTCTTGGGATGGATGAGGCGAAGAAGACATAGAGGGATTGAAGAGTGCTTGCAGCATATGCCTTGAGGGGTTTCCTGAGTGCATTTCTGGGTGTTTAATTTCTTCTTTTAATTTGAATCAAGTCATTAGGTGACAAACTGCAACCATAAGTTCCATCTTCAATGTGTCCTTGAATGGCAAGTGATAATATGCATTTCAGAATAATGGTCTCTCTTGATATCTAATTGTGTGCTTGTACTTTTTTGCCGCATATAGTTGCATTTTCAACATCTATTGTAGCATATTGTTTGGCTCTGGATCATTGCAGTGATAGGCTATGGTGCCTCGAGGTGATCTTGGAGCTGAACTTCCTATTGAGGAAGTCTCCTTATTACATGTACTTAATATTAAAAGCTTCATAAATTTATTCTTGGCTACTATTTCTTACATACCATAGTCATTGGAGTCCCTTTACCGAAATCAATTTTTTCTCACAGTTACTTATAATTATAAATACAATTTATCCATAAATTTTATATTATACAAGCAACACAATACAATTTAATAACACAAATATTTTTAACTTTCAATATACCATAACAGACATTCATTTTTATAAATCACACAATTTTCCTACATAATAAGTTATCATACCATGACACATTTCAATACATTTTCTTCTCACCGACGCGCAACGTCGTGCACCGAAAGATTCCTAGTTTTATATATATATATATAGAGGCAATCTACACACTTAAAATCACATATGAACAACACAATCTACTCACTTATTTTGCAATCCAACACATCCTTTCGGCACTTTAAAACCCTTCAAGAGTTTCAATAGTAGTCCCCAGAATATTTCATCATGTGAATATTTAATAATGAATCACCGTAATATTATACTCAAAGAAAGCATCGCCAGTGGTACTATTGAAGAACACGGTCCTAACTCCAATAAACCCACGTGCCAACTGGAATGTGCCGGTTCCTCCGACGATTGACAGATCCCGGCGCGGCCGCAAGATTGAGTTATGGCCAACAATGCTGAGACTGCTTCCATTATATGCACCACCAACAAATACAATATCAAAGGTCATTTGAATTGTGAACTCCTGCAATGACGCAAAGGCAAACAAGCCTTGGGCTCTGCCCACTATATCAGCATTTGGGGCCGGCGCGGTTCTCACCGGATCATCTATCACCGCCACCAGTCCGAAAAACGTAGGCGATGAAGAAGTCGAATTGGCTGTTGCCACCACGACATTTGTCGGTACAGGCCCGCTCAGTATGTCTTGAACATACAATTGAAGTTGGGCAACTTTTGGATGATCAAGCGCATCGAGGATCGAGTTTTTGTCATCATCGAGATCTCCACGACCGCTTATCACTATGGACAAAAGCATTGTGAAAAAAAGTATGTAACTTTTCCCCATATTTGATGTCTTTGTAATGAGTATTATCGACTCTTGAGTTGCTTAATTGATGGTAATGATACTCTCGATTGGAGTTATATATAGAGGAAAGTGTTTGGGGTATTAATTGGTGAAATAATTTAAAACTTAAATGTCAACTCATCCCTATGGAGGCCGTTATTTTTTTTTGCAAAGCCACAGGGTATGGAGGCCGTTATTAATATGCTATATGGTCAAAAGTTCCCGGTCAATTAAAAAAAATGTTTTTATATATGACTTAGGCACGAAGTCAATGAATTTATTTTATTTTATGATTAATACTTCAAAATATGTATATATCAAAATTATATAAAATAAATATTTCAAAACTATGCGCATTAAAAGAATTTAGCAACATTAAATTTGACTATGCATGCAATAAAATTGAGTTAAAGGTATAAAAAATCAACTAAACATTCTTTTCGGCATAGAGAATAATTTTTTGATACAAATATATGTCAAACGCTTGGAATAATTAAGAACCAGAAATGTCATGTATTTATTGATAGTTATGAATTTCTTCCTTCAATTTTGTTAGTTATCTAAACAGTCCTTTTAACTACCCTATTGTAACCAATTTCATCTTTTTTTATTTTTTTTTTCTTTTTGCTGAACAACCCATACAGGCTAGGAAAGTGTAATCAATTTCATCTTGTGTGCATTTCAACAAATTATATTTAGGTCTTTTGAACTTTTAAATTATTACTAGTTTTTACCCCAAAAATTTTGACTTTGTACAGTTTATTTATGAAAATAACTTGTTAAACTGCCCCACAAACTTTCAAATAATTTGCTGAAATGCTCACATGACGAAGTTTGTCACAATATGATAGTTGCACACATTTCTTTTTTTGCAATTAGCAAAAATAAATGACGAAATGATAATTATCGATACGTAAATGGCGTTTTGTGATTCTTATTCCCCAAACTCTTAGCAAAGATGAAAGCTAAGAAAAACTTACAGAATGGGAGAAGGGGGAAGACAAGGGAAAAAAGGCCTAGAAATTAATGATAGGCGCAAGCACCAGAAGCATTTGCAAGAACCAAGGGCCGAAATTAATCTTTCAAGGTGTTTAGTAGTTTGACTTCTATCAAAATAATTTATTACATTGGTAACAGCTCGAACACAAGAGCTTCACTTAATCAATAGTGGCTATGTAATATATTTTAAATAATTTAATAATGTTGATTATAGCGCACAACTGTTATGAACGACCATGCAACTTACAAAGAAGACACACATGGGATGTTACGTGCAAGAAAAGGAATTTTTATTTCCAAAAAGGAATTAACATATGGATAAGGTCATGTCAACTACCATAGTATTATTGAATCCATCAATTATGTTCATTTATGGAGTTTTGAACTTTCCTTGATAACTAGTTGTTCAAAAAAAAAAAAAAAAAAGTAAATGAACTAGTTATTTATGTCAGCTGGAGTTTTCACTTTGGTGTCTAAACTTTTTCCTTCCCTAAAAATATACATATGATATAGTAAGTACATTTTCAAACTGCAGAAAATTGACCTCTAGCCAAGTTTATCTCTTCAAAATATTACTTCCCCTGTTCTTTTTTAAGTGCATAGATCCTGCATTTCACAGTCCAATACACATTCTTAAATGTCAATAATTTAAATTATACATAAGTAATTATTAAAAAAAAATTATAAAACTACGTGATTAGATGAATATAACAAGATCTCACTTGACTATGTTTTATCTTATATAACTATGCTAAAAAAATTGATCAAAGTTATTTAATGAATAATAACTACTATGCAAATGAGCACTTGAAAAAAACGGACGTAGTATTTTTCACCCCTATTCTTATGGCTTTTCTTATCTTTATCCACATAACTTTTGTTCCTCTTCTCTCACCTCTATTTTTGGTCTTTTCTTAACGCTATTATTTTAAGCAAGGTTATCAAGATCGAGATCTTAGCTTCGATCGTTTTTATCTTTGCGAGATCTGGATCGTGGGATCAAATTTAGATATATGACCCTACCAAATTGCAACAATAGCTAAAAGTTATTATACTTATTGACAAGTGAAAGCAAAACATAGAATATTATTAGGTAAATGAAGTGATAAAACACCTTAAACAGTCGAAAATAAAATCCACTAGCGATTTTATGATAAACATGAGATTATGGGAGTATATTAAATTTTGGTTGGATCGTAGAGGATCGTGAGATCGTACCAATACTCATGATTTTATAATCAAGATCGGTATCAAAATATCGAGATCCTACCAAATTTAAGATCATACAAAGATTTGTATCATTTTTAAGAAGTTAGATTGTTGAATCGTAAGATCCTAATATCAAGATCAAATTATTAATAACTTTGATTTTAACCCCTTCATGAAAAACTAAGTGTGTGTCTTCTTCCACATTAAATATAATTATGTTTATGCAATATTTTTAATATTTCTCCAATAAAATTCAGACTTCTAGTATCTCTAACTTTTCAAAAATATGATTGAAATACTTGTAAGAAAATGGACGGATGCAGTAACACAGAATGAACGTCGAGTCGAGTTTGGAACTCTTCCCGCAAGACGTTTATGCCCCGGTAGTGCTCCGGCAACGGCAGAACGTCCCCAAAGGTAAAACGACGAATGCCTCGGCGTAGCAGCACCGCAAACGCCGACGACCAGCGAACAAAAACAAAGAGCTGAGGGAGTCGGGAGGAGAGGATGTATGCAGCAGAAGAAGGATGCAGATGAGAGTATGATTCCTAAGCCTGACCCTGCTGCCATTTATAGGCGTTGGACGAGACGAAACCGCCGGCAGCCATTGATGGGGCGGTTTCAGCTGGATTTTCAACAGCTGAATTCAAATGGTTTCAACAACTCGTGACGGGTGTTGAAATCAGAGTAGGCTTCAACAACTGGGCTTGGCGCATGGGCTTGACAAATAAACTTTGTCTAAAAAATTAGACAGGCCCAAAGCCCACCCAAAGCCCAATTACCAAGATCCAAGATCCAAGTCCAAGTCCAAGTCCACGGGCGCGGGCGCGGGCGCGGGCGACGGCGACGGCAACGGCGCGGCGCGGCTCGGCTCGGCTCGGGACGGGACGGGACGGGCGCGCGCGTGTGGGCTTCCCCCACACTTGATCAATCTGTATTAGTTTAATTGTTTCTAACACGCAGAACAATATAAACTAATTTAACTCCCACTGCTTAAGCGATGTGGGACGCGCCACTTTAACCTACCCTTTAACAATCATTTAAATACAATCGTTTCAACTAGCCGCATTCAATGACCCATTTCGACCACTTATTTCTCACTCACCCGACAACGGTTTTGAGAAAATAAATGCACTACGACAATCTACGCGAAACGTAGAATTCGTATACGCTATTTAATTAATCCAAATTAAATAACGTCATTACGCAAAAAGGAGCTCAAAACCCCCTTTTTCCAACAATCCCCCACATGAGTGGAAATAACAGCAGCAGTGAATGCAATGCAGATGCAAATACCCCGACTCCTTCTTAAAGAAAGGTTACTGCACGGGTTTAAGTAGTTTTTGGCTTTGAACTTAAACCATATCAATATTATCGAGTATACAGGCGGCGTAGTGATTTTACTCTTGAACTATCCCCCACAACGTATACTAGTCCAATAATAAAGAATCAGTAACTTTTCAGACTCTTTGTCCGTTCTCACGTTTGGTTCCATTCCAGGCCATGGAAACCCCCTTTGGATTCATAAGTCTCTACTGAAGCGGCCACACTTCTACTTATATAGGTGATTCAAACAAGTATCCTGTCATACTTATATGAACACACAGTTCCAGAATCATTAAGAGTTTATTAAACTCAACCTCTACCACAGACAGGCATCAAACACTTTATCATTGCTTCTGAGGGAAAGGATGAAGATTATTCTTCAAAAGTGTTTTCACATTTGAAATCATACATCTTAGTTGTCCCTTTGAACCAAGTTTGTGGGATCTCCACGCATCATGGTAGGGTTACCAATGTAATCATTCTTTAGGTGTGGGTTTTAACCCCATTCCCTCTCGCAATTTGCAAAATTGATCTCTGTTGATAGCTTTAGTTAACGGATCCGCTAGGTTATCTCCAGACTTCACATAAGTTAGAGAAATCACCCCAATAGAGATCAATTGCTTAACGGTATGATGTCGACGACGGATATGTCTCGACTTACCATTATACATCTCATTTTGTGCCCTGCCAATAGCTGCTTGACTATCACAGTGTATCATTACTGTTGGCACAGGTTTCTTCCAACATGGAATTTCCTCGAGGAAATTTCGAAGCCATTCGGCTTCTTCACCAGCTTTATCTAAAGCTATGAATTCAGATTCCATGGTGGATCGGGCTATACACGTTTGTTTTTGTGACTTCCAAGACACAACCCCTCCCGCAATCATGAATACATAACCACTTGTGGATAATGAATCACTTTTCTCTGATATCCAATCGGCATCAGAGTACCCTTCAAGAACAGGAGGATATCTCGTGTAATGTAACCCCAACTCTTGAGTATATCTTAGATATCTCAAGACTCTCATAATAGCCTTCCAATGCTCACGACTTGGATTGCTAGTATACCTACTCAATTTGTTAACCGAATATGCAAGATCCGGGCGAGTACAATTAGTCAAGTACATTAGACTACCAATGATTCTTGCATACTCTTCTTGAGCAACAGGTTCACCCCTGTTTACTTTCAACTTTTCACTGGGATCCATAGGTGTCTTTGCCGGACGACTGTCATAAGCGTTGAATTTACTTAACACTTTCTCAATGTAATGAGACTGAGAAAGAACAATCCCTTCGGGATGTCTTATGATTTTTATCCCTAATATGACATCGGCTACACCCATGTCTTTCATGTCAAAATTCCTTTTTAACATGTTCTTGGTCTGATTAATCATATTCAAGTCACTACCCATGATCAACATGTCATCTACATACAAGCAAACTATAACAAAATTGTCTATTATTCCCTTGTAGTAAACGCATTTATCACATTCATTGTACTTGAACCCGTTTGACAACATCACATTATCAAACTTCAAGTGCCACTGCTTAGGCGCTTGCTTCAGACCATACAGAGATTTAACCAGTTTGCAGACTTTATGCTCTTGTCCTTGAACAACAAAGCCTTCTGGTTGATTCATATAAATCTCTTCATCTAGATCACCATTTAAGAATGCAGTCTTAACATCCATTTGATGTATCTCAAGATTGTAAAGTGCAGCAATCGAGAGAAACACTCGAATGGAGGTGATTCTAGATACCGGAGAATAAGTATCAAAATAATTATCTCCTTCCTTTTGTCTAAAGCCCTGAACTACAAGGCGAGCCTTGTATTTATCGATCGATCCATCGGCTTTATACTTTCTTTTAAGGACCCAACGGCATCCTAAGGGTTTACAACCTTTCGGTAGATCAGTAAGAACCCAAGTGCGATTCTGCATAATGGATTCTAACTCACTGTTTATGGCTTCTTGCCATAACGCAGCATCTGGTCGAGCCAGAGCTTCACTCACAGTTCTTGGCTCATTATCTAACATAAAAGTGACGAAATCTGGACCAAAAGTTTTAGCCACTTTCGCCCTTTGGCTACGACGAAGTTCAACTGGTTCAGGAGAAACACTTCCCTTGTCAGTTTGCTTCGGCTGATCAGAACTCGTAGCTTCATCAAACGTTCTTTTATTTGAACATTCCACTCTATCCTTGTAGGGATATATGTCTTCAAAAAACACGGCGTTTCTTGATTCAATTATCGTTCCTTCACTTATACCAGATATTTCTGACTTATATACCAGGAAACGATACGCGCTACTGTTGAGGGCATACCCTATAAAGATACAATCAACTGTTTTGGGGCCGATTGTAACTTGTTTAGGAGGTGGCACCTCAACTTTAGCCAAACACCCCCACACTTTGAGGTATTTGAAAGAAGGTTTTCTACCTTTCCATAACTCGTAAGGTGTTACTTCCTTACCTTTGTGAGGTATTTTATTTAAAATATAATTAGCTGTTAAAACAGCTTCCCCCCACAAGTTCTGGGGTAACCCTGAACTAATCAACAAGGCATTCATCATATCCTTTAGCGTACGGTTCTTGCGTTCCGCAACACCATTGGACTGTGGTGAATATGGCGCTGTAGTTTGATGAATTATTCCGGATTCGGCACACAATTCAGCAAATGGAGCAACATATTCTCCTCCTCGATCACTTCGAATAACCTTAATTCGGCTATTCAATTGAGTTTCAGCCTCAAGCTTGAAGTTTTTAAAAGCTTCAATAGCTTCATCTTTGCTTCTCAACAAATAAAGATAGCAATAACGAGTGCTATCATCAATAAAAGTAATAAAATACTTTTTACCACCCCGAGTTTGCAAAGATCTAAAATCACATACATCAGTATGAATTAAATCCAGGGGTTTAGTATTTCTTTCAACACTTGGAAATGGAGGTTTTGTCATTTTCGCTTCAACACAAATTTCACATTTGTTTTTATCGTTGAATTCCATCTCCTTTAGTAAATTTAAATTTACCAATCTCTTTATAGCATTTTTATTTGCATGTCCAAGTCTACAATGCCATAAATTAAAACACTCAAGCAAGTAAGAAGAACCTTCAATTTTATTACCAGAAGCTTGCTCAACAACTTGGCGTTTAGCCATTACATTAAACTTGAAAAGACCATTGGTGAGATAGCCTCTACCAAGGAATTTTCCAAACTTAGTCATGATAAACTTATCAGACTCAAAAACAAGTTTAAAACCACTACTAACTAGCAGCGAACCAGAAACCAAATTCTCCCGGATATCAGGGACATGCAACACATCCTTCAGATTTAGGTTTTTGCCACTAGTCAGCCTCAGTATCACATTTCCAACGCCAACCACATCAGATGATGCTTGGTTTCCCATGTGCAGCTTTCTGCCTTCAACAGTCCGGTATGAAGTAAAGAACTCCCTGTTGGCAGCCACATGACACGAAGCCCCGGTATCAACAAACCAACCTTTAGCATCATCAATATGCAATACTGCTTCAGACACCACTGCACAAAGGTTGTCTTCCCAACCTTCAGGTTCAGCCTGTACCATATGAGAGGCAGGCTTAGCAGGCTTCTTATTCTTCGGCTTTGGGCACTGATTGGCAAAGTGCCCAACCTTGCCACCGTTGTAGCAATTCCCGGAGAACTTCCTCTTTTGGCCATCGGCAACCGCTTTTCCTTTGCCCGCAGCGGTCGGCTGCTTGCGTTTACCGGTTTCAGTCAAGTTCGCCTTAGCCTCCACGGAATGGCTCTTTGACACGGCCTTGCGGTTATCCTCCTCGATTCTGATCCGTGTAACAAGATCTTCAAGGGACATTTCCTTTTGCTTGTGCATCAGGTAGTTCTTGAAGTCTTTCCACGAAGGAGGCAACTTCTCGATCACAACCGCAGTGTTAAACGCATCGGGCAATTGCATTCCCTCAGCGTGAACGCCATGTATCAGTAATTGAAACTCTTGAACTTGTTCAACCACTGAACGCCCGTCAACCATCTGAAAACCCAGATATTTGGAAACGGCATGCTTTTTAGTACCAGCATCCTCCGTTTTGTACTTCCGTTCCAACTGAATCCACAGTTCCTTTGCACCTTTTACAGCAGAGTACACAGCGTACAAAGGATCCGTGAGAGCACTCAGAATGAAGTTCTTACACATGAAATCACCGTGAACCCATTGTTCTTTGGCGAAGAGCTTCTGAGGATCGGTCTCCATCTCAGACACGGACGGCCGGCTGCTCCTCAAAAACCCGGCCAAACCAAGAGTGGTCAGATAGAACAGCATCTTCTGTTGCCACGTCTTGAAATCACGCCCGTCAAACTTTGACGGCTTCTCGGCCACTCCAAATGACCTAGGCAGCGCCATAGGGACAGAACCCGTTGACGGCCCAACGCCCGGCACGAAGGCCGGCTCCGACTGAACATAAGTTGGCAAACTAGTGTTCAGCGGCCCACCGCCCGGTTGCAAACCGGTGTTCATATTATTAAGTCCTGCGGGTGTAATCCCGACTGTTTGTCCAGAAAATGGCAGAGACGCCCCAACCGAAGCGTTGGGCTGGAACGAAACTGTTCCAAATGAGTGTCCAGAAATAAACTGTCCAGAATTGGGCAAAACAAAGCCGCCAGAATTAGGCGTCGGCGACGGGGGCAGGAAGGCCGTCGCTGGATCAAGGAAGTATTGATCGACGGAGGCGTTTGGGTCTGCCGTCGCCAGTGGCAACGGCAGCGGCAGCGTCACGGGTGGAGGAACGACAGTGGCAGTGGGCTGCACTGACGGCACCGCTGCGGTTGGGGTAACGACAGCGGACGCCTGGACAGACCCAGGCATGGGAACGGAGGCGGCGGCGGCAGCGGCGGATGAGACGTCGGCGGAGGCGGTGGCGGCAGTAGTGGAACCGTCCATTATAAACGTCTTGCGCTTGTAAGAAAATGGACGGATGCAGCAACACAGAATGAACGTCGAGTCGAGTTTGGAACTCTTCCCGCAAGACGTTTATGCCCCGGTAGTGCTCCGGCAACGGCAGAACGTCCCCAAAGGTAAAATGATGAATGCCTCGGCGTAGCAGCGAACAAAAACAAAGAGCTGAGGGAGTCGGGAGGAGAGGATGTATGCAGCAGAAGAAGGATGCAGATGAGAGTATGATTCCTAAGCCTGACCCTGCTGCCATTTATAGGCGTTGGACGAGACGAAACCGCCGGCAGCTGGGCTTGACAAATAAACTTTGTCTAAAAGATTAGACAGGCCCAAAGCCCACCCAAAGCCCAATTACCAAGATCCAAGTCCAAGTCCAAGTCCGCGGGCGCGGGCGACGGCGCGGCGCGGCTCGGCTCGGCTCGGGACGGGACGGGACGGGCGCGCGCGTGTGGGCTTCCCCCACACTTGATCAATCTGTATTAGTTTAATTGTTTCTAACACGCAGAACAATATAAACTAATTTAACTCCCACTGCTTAAGCGATGTGGGACGCGCCACTTTAACCTACCCTTTAACAATCATTTAAATACAATCGTTTCAACTAGCCGCATTCAATGACCCATTTCGACCACTTATTTCTCACTCACCCGACAACGGTTTTGAGAAAATAAATGCACTACGACAATCTACGCGAAACGTAGAATTCGTATACGCTATTTAATTAATCCAAATTAAATAACGTCATTACGCAAAAAGGAGCTCAAAACCCCCTTTTTCCAACAATATTTACTACTCAATTTAGTTCAATATTTTTTTTAATTATTAAATTCATCCAATATGTTCACTAATCCTATCCAATATGTTCAATAGTTTAGTCCGCCTTCATTTTCTCCCATTTTATTTTTACAGTAATTTATCTTAAAAACAAAATAAGAATAAAAAATATCTGTGGTTTGAAAATATATATGGTTTTAATTATAAAAAAGACGGTTTTAATTAAAATATTTTTCTTTTATTTTAATTTAAATTTAAAAATATAAAGGTGTGTGAGCTCAAGTCACACAAATTACAAAGGGGAATAAAGAGGATGGATAGGGGTAGGGTGGGAATCGAACTCTCAACGATACGGTTGGAAGTCAGGGATATGACCACTAGGCCAAATCCCCATCTTTAAATTATCAGAAATGTTATATTACAATGTTTAATATATATTATAAGGAATCTTATTTGGAAAATTTATATCTTACTTGTAATATAAGTTACTTTACTTGAATGAAAGAGTATGAAAGAAGGAAAGGATGTGGAAAACACATAAGAATGAGGGAAATAGTGTGAAAACGATGCAGGAAGGATATGGTAGAAAATTTTCATAGCAACAATAGTTGGCTTGAGTGGATTGGGACTTTAGTCGCTTAAGCAAGGGCTAGGATTTGAGCCTTGTGTATGTTAAGAAAATACTTTCGGAGAGGTGTCCTTTATTAACCATACAAATGCTGGAGCGATTAATTTTGAAACCAATGTAATATGGGACGTTTGAATAGGGTGTTGAATTGGTTACATTAATCAGATGCTAGTGTGCTGACCTGATTAGGTGTGTGCGCGGGGTGTTAATTAGGCATGTGCTGAGTATTAATGGTGTTTGGACTGTATAAAAAAACTGAGCACAATCTAACTACTCTTCACTACATGCACATATAAAGCAGTTGCCGACTCGAGAGTGAAGGCTAACCCCACAAATCAACATTAGCTATTTCTAGTGTGCTTTGGCCTCACCCACGCACATCCCGGGAATCTTTCCAGAAGGTCATCCGTCCTATAATTACTCCAAGGCAAGCAAGTTTAACATTGTAGTTCTTATAGGTGACTACCAAGAACGAAATGTACGTTGTTTTTTTTAGGGGAACAGATTTTTATTCATAGAAGGAAAACAAAAACATAGTCCCACACAGAGCATACACAGTTCACTTTCCACACAAAGAAACAACATAACTCATACATTCACCAATCTCGATAATTTAGAAAAACAAAACAGGAAACAACCCAACCAATCTCGAGCCACACCTCAAACCTGCCACCACTGGTCGCACCTTTCTTAGCCACATAACTCATATGAAATGTACGTTGTTAGTATGAATGACTTGTTTCATTTCATTTAAGCTATTCTCCTGGGTATTACATTCCTCCCCTTAAGGTCGCAACGTTCTCGTTCCGCTCCGGTTAACGCCTCCACCATCGACATCCCATGGATCTTTTACCCTCCCAGGGCCTGAATACCATGGCACGCAGTCGCGGTCTGCCTTCTGCAACCATCTGTAATGGAAAAAAAAAACTCATTTCGTCTTCCAAAACCATCCCATAAATATCGAATTAGACGAATCCATCGCATAACTACTCTAATTATACCCGAACCCGTCCATGAACCGATTTTTTCGCTAATCATCTCCGAACCCGTCTCATTACTTCCCTAATGGAGGGATGGGTTCGGCGATGATTAGAGCAGTTATGGGACGGGTTCGACGATGATTAGTGAAACCGGGTTCATGGACGGGTTCGGCAATGATAAGGGTAGTTATGGGACGGATTCGTCTAATTCGATATTAGGGGGACTGTTTTGAAATTTTTTTAAATTATGGGACCATATAGGTTTTTTTCCATCTTTAGTGTTCTAGTCACATCCACTTGTAGATATTGTCCGCTTTAAACTAACACTCATCACCGCTTTAAAACGCGTCTATAAAGAAAATGCATTCACACCCTTATAAGGCATGTTTCGTCCTCATCTCCAACGGATGTGAGATGTTACATGGTGTTATAATTAATAATGAAGCACAGTTGACATTGCACTCCAAAGCGTCACCATTTGTATTGTCAAGAAAATCATCCTAATTATATTAATAAAGCCATGTGCCAACTAGAGCATCCAATGGAGACCACCACTATGAAAAAAGTAACTTAGTATATATAAATGGCAACTGCTCAAAACCGGAGACTTTTTTTAAAACTAAAAAAAAAAATAATAATAATAATAATAATAATAATAATAATAATAATAATAATAATAATAATAAATAAATAAATAATGAATGAATAAATTAGTAATTGGTGTCCGATTTATTGAGCCGACTAATCTAACTTGAGTGAATTCTGACGTGTTAATTATATCACCCAATTTTCGGTTCCAATCTTAATCTCCTTACAAAGTTTACATCGAATCCAATTTCCCCTAATATTTGATTTAGCGAAATTAACATTTTCTTTGTCGATAAATATATCGTTAATTAGCAACTCATTTTTAAACGTTGTCAAAATCGTTGATAATTATAATTTTCCTTTTTTGTAGTGTCAATGTTATACCTTGATATTCTACCCACGATTTTCTTGGACGTGATTTGTCAGGCACGCACCCTATAATTCTTCATTTGATTTTCTTAAAAATAAAAAGTCATTGATTTATTCAATCAATTGATATATACTTTACGAGGATTTGGCTAAGTAGTGAAGTCCTCTCACTTCCAACCTTCTGGTTGAGGGTTCGATTCCCTGTCGAGCCTCCATCCCTCTTTTTTGTGCATTTGTAATTTATGTAGCATGTACTCCCACCACTCATTTACTAAACTATAAGTAAAAACAATTGATATATAATCCTTGTTTTCTTGCTTAAATGTTTCTTTACCAGGGATTTCACTAGCAAAAGGCAAAAGACCTTACAATCTCCCCAAAACAATAGAATGATAACACTGTAAAAGAAGCACCAAGAGAAGAGAAACCCAATCGAATTGAACATATTTCTTACCTTTACTTCGTACGTAGTTGCTTAATTATGTCATTAGTACATTAATACTAAAAAAGATATGGAAGGACGTTTCCATATCTTCTAAGGAGTATTGAGAATTGACAAGATAAATTGATAACCTACAGAGCGACCATTACATTAGAGGTGTCAACACTGGTCGGAAGGGTGAGACGGACCAGCCCATAGAAGTAGGCTTAGGTGGGTGGCCCATTTAAGCCTATTTTCAAACAAGCTATAATTATTTTGGTCTAGTCCAACCCACTGGCGATTGCGGATTAGGTCGCTTGCCCATAGTTTGTTAATTAATTTGTAAATTTATTTTTCAAGTTATGTGATATTATTATTTATTCAAAATTAAATATATTATCTAATTTTACAATTAAATATTTTATAAAAACTAGTAAAGTGACTTAGTTTAATACACTACAAGAAAAACTGCGTTTACCGACCGCACGTACGGTCGGTAACCCCCGAGATGCGGGTCGTTTCGGGGCTTACCGACCGCACCACCGACCGCAATGGTCGGTCGGTAATATCTTGGTAGGTATTTTTCCTCCGACCAAAAAAAATTTCCGTCGGGACCTTGCCGACCGCATTACCGACCGCACGGTGGTCGGTAAATTTTACCGACCGAATTACCGACCGCAAATGCGGTCGGTAATGTCTGGTCCTAAAAGGTCCCGGAGAAATTTACCGACCGAATTACCGACCGCAAATTGCGGTCGGTAATTCTATTTTATGAAAAAAAATGTCCCCGGGAGGGCTCGAACCGCCGACCTCACCACTACCATCCTCAACCCTAACCACTTTGCCAACCCTTCACATTACCAATGACTTGACAAAATCCGTAGAAATTTGGAGAGATTTTGCATAGTTATAATTTTTAAAAGAATCCAATAAAGTCTATGAAGAATTAAAATTCATAGACTATTGAATACCTCAAAATTTTTAAAGACTTTTTAAAATTTGTATTGAATACACCTAGATTTTTAAAAATCTGTATAGAATACCTCTATATTTTTAAAGACTTTTTAAAATCTAAATTGAATACACCCAGATTTTCAAACTCCAAAAAAATCTCATAGACTCTCTATCCAATACACCCCCTCATCAGTTACCCTGACTGGTACACCCTGTAAGGCACAAGAGGCCACCAAGTCAGTTTCAATATTCAACCTTGTAGTTAGTGAGAGGTTGCCACTGCCCTCGAGCTCGTTGTGGCCCAAAATAGAGTGCCCAGAAATTGTTTCCTCCTTCGGGCGAGGAATACTTCATCTTTGGAAAAACAAAACAAGGAATATTCGCACGAAAAAGTAGAAAAAACATACTGCATTCTTTTCCAGAATTTTCAGAAACTTAAATTTTCTATTGACTGATTTTTGGAGGGACTAACAATGTTCAGATTTCTTTTCCTAAATACTAAGACATATTGTTGCATTACAAATTTCAATGGGTGGAATTTGCCGTAAACGATATCTGATGCCAATATGCCATAAGATCACGTTCCTTGCAAACTCCACATTCCGAAAGCTTCTTCGTGAGGATCAGATGAAGCTTATTCTTCTGCGAAATAAGTTTTACTATAACTCTTTGAAGGGGATAAAGACCAAAATGGTTCTGTAACTTACCCTCAATTCCAAAATCATCCAAAATGTATTTCAATTTCTCAAGCTGTAACTTACCTAATGACGATGAATTCGGTCCTTCAAATCATAATGACAATTATTGTGAAATGCAATACCTATTTGGTACCTATGCCGCTTGTTCGAAATATTCTCATTGGAAGTTTTCGACTTCTTTCTTCCATCCCTAGTTACCGTCCTAGAATGACTTCTGCACACAGCAGAAATGGAATAAAAATCCGAAGTTCAATCCATATCGAATTTGGTCATAATTTTTTGGTTGGCAGAAATAGTCCCATAACTTTTTGAATAGTTAACTTTTATCCCAGGGAATCTTGATTTTATGCAATTTATTCAAACTCTGTGGTCAAAAAATAATAAAATGAATTTCTGGGACCAAATTATAAGAAAATAACCCTATTACCTAAACGGCTAAAGTTACAACTTACAAGGACGAAATCGCGATAAAATATTTTCGACTAAAATGAGCCAATAGTGAAAGTCCTATGGAATGTATGAGTATTTATTCCTAAAGGTAGGTTTTGTGAAAAGATTTTTTCGCCTTTTTAAGAGTTAATTCTTGAATCTCTAGAAATGAAAATCGAGAAACATGTACTAGCTAGCTTTTATTTGCTTTTGCATGCCATAGTTGATAGTTGAATAAAATGGCTTAAGACGCTTGCATAGAGGGAAAAAAAATCCCAATGGTCCCATAAGTATCTCAAATTTCGGATTCAGTCCCATATTAATTTGATTAACACAATCAGTCCATTAATTATTCTAATTTTTACATAATCCATCCCATAGCCCCTTAATGACCCTGTTATGCTGATGTGGCGCTGGATTATGAACGATTAATAATTTTGACCATTTTTTGACTTAAGGAGTCCAACACATAACACCATCTAACCGTCCAATGTAGGTCATAAAAATGAATGGTCAAGATCAACCTAATATTTGGACTCTCACAAGACACCATCCACCACCACCGCTCCAATGACAAACACCATCAACCACAACACCGAACACCTCCCTCTGCCACCGGTCATCCGACCAGCGCCCTCCGCCCACCGCCGCCTCCCTCGGCCCTCTCTTTCTCGCCTCTCTTTTTCACTCGGCGTCCCTTTCCTCTCCCATTGCCACAACACTGCTGCCCCCACCTCTGCCGCCCTCCTCCCGTCGCCAGTACCACGCCGCCGCTGTGCCGCCTGCCACAGGCGCCGCCGCCCCCTCTCTTTCTATCTGTCGTGCGCAACTCCTCCTCTGCCGCCGCCCTCTCTCTAGCGCCTCCTCTCTCTCGTGCCTCCTCCAATTTTTGAGATTAGGGATTTGGATTTGAGGATTCCATTTGGGGACATGTTCAGATTTGTATTCAATTTGGGCTTCAACAGGACCGTGTTGCTCTATTTGGGGATTTTTGGTTATTCAATTCGGGAATCTGAATTTTTGAGATTTTTTTTGGTGATTCAATTTGGGGATTTGAATTTGGGGATTTTTGGTGATCTCAATTTGGGGATTTTTTTTTTTTATGATTATAGCACGGGTACACGTTCCTGTATAGTGTGACAAATTGAGTTTAACAACAGCTTACTATCGAATTTTGTACAGGTGATTTGGGCACTTCAATTGGAGAGTTTGGTATTTGCTTACAGGGGATTTTTGGTGATTCAATTTGGTGAATTTTTTTTGGTGATTTTGCTCGTTGCCGTGTAGAAGACAACCATGATAAGGAAACGGATACTTCATTCGCTGCCAGGGGAGGACGACGCCAGTCTCCGGTTGCTGTCGTCGGCGGCGCTATTTTCCTGCATGAATCCAGCGGCGGCAGTTGTTGAGGCTTGGGATGGGTAGTCAAATGCCAATGTGGCATGTGCAAATGCCAGCTGGGAGGGTCAAAATTGGTCAATATAATTAGTTTTCTTAATGGGGCGCCACATCAGCATAACAAAGTCATTAAGGGGCTATTGGATGGATTATGCAAAAATTAGAATAATTAATGGACTGATTGTGTTAATCAAATTAATATGGGACTGAAACTAAAATTTGGGATACTTATGGGACCAATGGGGTTTTTTTTCCCTTGCATACAAATACTAATTCCAAAAGGAAAGAAAACAATAGGACGCATGAATATGATGAACCTGCAGCTAAACCTTTTTCAGTTTAGTGTAGTTTTACTAGCTGTTTTTTCGCTCTGTACATTGCATGACTCGTCAAGTTTTCGATGAGGATGAAAACTGGGAGTCAGGAGCTTTGTTTTTGAGTTTTCTTATCGATTGGTGCCTCGTTCTTAACAGACACCTTCACTACAACTATTGTCAATGCCCGAAAATTGGTCCAGTGAAATTGTCTGCCAGGGAATGGGAGAATCATACAATTAATGTTGATGCTGTGGTAAAGATGCCGGTGCCAACGAGACAATCGAGGCAAGAACGACGGCCTTTTCATGTTGCGCTGACAGCCGCAGGTACAGCATACAGCATTGGCAATGCCGCATTATGTACTATTGGTATAAGAGGAGAAGGACTTGCCGTCGGAGATGGGGAAGTTCACCCGCATACTTCACACCGGACAGCCCGACAACCTTATGGATGAGATTCCTACTTTTATAGCCGATCCTCTTCCCGGAGGTCTTGATAAGGTGAGAGTACAAATTGAATTTTCCTATGAATAGATCATAATCCATACATAGGTTAACTGCATTGCTTAGCATCCATTGTTTGTTTTTTTGAAAGCATTTGTTTAATTTTGACATAGGATGCTATTGTAGACTGATGGATCCCTTAATTATCCCCTCAATATATGTGACTTCTTGATTTTTGTTTTTTATTTTTTGTTTTTTTGTTTTGTGGTTTCTTTCTTTTTTTTTTTATGTGCTACATATTAGGAAAAGGTTTCAACCTGGAAGAGGAATTTGGTTCAGAAATAAAGGAATCAGTGGGCGTGGAAACTGGAAACTATGGAGGTGGTAGGGGCTACAACCAAATGACTATAATTGAAGGGGTGGTTTGGGAAATGGGGCCGGTAATCGAGGAGGATCCTCAAATCGCATGTTTCTTTGAAGTAAAAAATACAACCCCACAGTTTCCAGAAAAAAGCAGTAAGTACGACGTACTTCCTCTGCGAAATATGGTACGTTTCTTTTGGACACCGTAATTTAGGTGGTGGGGTTTAGTTAGACCCGGCAATATGGGTAAATACACGTAGAAACGACACGTACACGGCCTGTGTTTTATATGTACGGATCTTCAAAAAACAGATACGGGTCAAAACAGGTCGACCCGTTTAGTACACGAATACAATTTGGGTCAAATGCAGGTTTATCTGTTTTACCCGAATTGACCTGTATTTTACCTGTATTTTACCTGTATATTGTAACATCCCGAGTATTTTATATTTTATTTTAAAAGTTTAAAAAGTAATTTGATATAATTTAGTAGAATAGAAGTAAACAGGCAAAATACAGGTAAACAGGTCACAGGTAAATTCGACACGCGTGTCCACATGTTCAAATTCACGTGTATACAGGTCGACACGCATGTGATCCGTTTTTGAAACAGGTCGTGTACAGGTTTTGAAATACGGGTAAATTCTAAAAACAGGTCATGTACAGATACAGATCAAACAGGTAAACAGGTACTTGACACATATAACATACACGACCTGTTTACCCATATTGCTAGGTCTAGGTTTAGTAATTAGATTGGTGTGGGTATTTGTGAAATTTTATTGAATTTTGACTCTATTTATTATATAATTTTGACTTAAAATTATCGTAATTATTTAATTAGGAAAAAAATATTCAAGTGTAGTTTAATTAGAATCGTCTACCCGTCTAGTTTCAGAATATACTTCCTCCGTTTTTCAATTTTTTGCTACGGACCCACAATGTACCCAGTTCAAGCACATTTTCAACTATGAATAGCTCAAGTTCGGTATAAACAAAAATTCTAAAAGCTTGATATTTAAAAACTATAAGACGAGACGAATCTAACAACATCTCACTTAGCTATATTTTAACTTGTATAACTATGATGAAACTATAAGTTAAAGTATATAACAGTTGCAACTTAATGTTGCAATCTTTTAATTTTAAAAAGTATTAAATATTCGACTATAAGTTAAAGAGTATTAAAAATATAAAATATAAAATAATTAATTTAAAAAAAAAACGAGTCAAGTACTCGACTCGATACTCGACTACTACTACTTGAGCTCGAGCTCGATACTGGATTAAATACTCGACTAATCGACTCGACTTGAATTTTTCGAGTGCGAGTCGACTTTTTTCCGAATCGAGTTCGAGTACCTCTACTCGTTAATCACCTCTATTAAGCACAAATCAACCAGATCAAACACTTCCGTACTAGGCAACAAATGTAATACAATTTTATTATATATATATATATATATATGTTAGAATACATAGATGAACAACACAACCTACTCACTTATTTGGTAATCCAACACATTCATTCGGCACATTAAAAACCTCCAAGAGTTTGAATAGTAACCCCCATAATACATCATCATGTGAATATTTAATAATGAATCACAGTAATATTATACTCAAAGAAAGCATCGTTCGTGGTACTATTGAAGAACACGGTCCTAACTCCAATAAACCCACGTGCCAACTTGAACGTGCCGGTTCCTCCGACAATCGACAGTTCCCGACTCGGCCGAAAGAATGAGCTATGGCCAACAACGCTGAGACTGCTTCCATTATATGCACCACCCACAAATACAATATCAAAGGTCATTTCAACTGTGAGCTCCTGCAATGACACAGAGGCAAACAGCCCTTGGGCTCTTCCCACTATATCAGCATTTGGGGTCGGCGCGGTTCTCACCGGATCATCTATCACCACCACCAGTCCGAAAGACGTAGGCGATGAAGAAGTCGAATTGGCTGATGCCACCACGACATTTGTCGGGACAGGCCCGCTCAGTATGTCTTGAGCATACAATTGAAGTTGGGCAACTTTTGGATGACCAAGCGCATCGAGGATCCAGTTTTTGTCGTCATCGAGATCTCCACGACCGCTTATTACTATGGACAAAAGCATCGTGAAAAAAAGTATGTAAGTTTTCCCCATTTTTGATGTCTTTGTAATGAGTATTATCGACTCTTGAGTTGCTTATAATTGATGATAATGATCCTCTGGATTGGGGTTATAAATAGTAGAAGAAAGTTTTTTGGTTATTAGTTGGTGAAATAATATAAAACTTAAATGGCAACTCATCCCCCATGGAGGCTGTTATTAATATGCTATATATGGTCAAAAGTTCCCGCTTAATAAAAAAATTGATTTTAATTTATATTTGACTGACACGTCCTCTGTGCATATAAGTATATGCCAAACGCTTGGAACAAGAAACAGAAACCTCCTCTGTGCATCTATAATTATCAATTTTATCGTTTAATTTTGTTAATTATCTAACATTTACGTACTTTAACTATCTTATTGTGACATATTTCATCATGTGTATATTTTAACAAATTATTTTTAGGGTCACCGAACTTTTAAATTGCTTGATTTTACCAAAAAGCTTTGACTTTGTGCAGTTTAGTCCTGAAATTAATTTGTTAAAATGCCCAGAGGTACCTTGAAATAATTTGTTGAAATGACCACATAATGAAAATTAGTCACAATAAGACGTTTACAGAACTTTTTTTGATAATTAGCAAAAATAAAGGACAAAATTGGCATTATTGATACATAAAGGACCTTTATGGTTCTTATTTTCCAACCACTTAACAAAGATTAAATCTAAGGAAAACTTACAGAATGGGAAAGGGAGGAAGACAAGGGAGAAAAATCATAGAAATTAATGACGGGCGCAAGCACCAGAAGCATCCGCAAGAACCAAATGCTGAAATTAATCTTTCGAGGTTCTTGTAGGTTCAATTTTTTTGGCAGAACAGCCTATACAACCACTTCCAAAATAATTTGTTGCATTCATAAGGGCCCGAACACAACAACTTAATCAATCAATAGATGCTATGTAATATATTTTCAATATTTTCAAATGTCAATAAATGAATATATTATCAACTTTGGTGATCCATGCACCTTATGTCATTAAGAAGAATACACACATGAGATGTTACGTGCAAGAGAAGGATTTTTTTTCTTCCAAAAGAAATTAACATATGCGATAAGGTCATGTCAACTACACATGGTATTATTGAATGATTCAATCCATTAATTATATTCGTTTATGGAGTTTTGAAATTTCCTTCATAGCTGGCGGTCTAGTTGTTTTTATTTTTATTTTTTTTAAAAGGAAATGATATGATAGACTAAAATTGTACTGGATTTGGGGATGGGGGTGGCCAAATTCCCTCACTCCCATCCTATAAGTTGGGATATCGATTTTCCACTCGGCCCTCTATTCATCCCCTTTGTTTCTTTGTAATTTATGTGGTATGTACTCCCATCATCATTTCCTAACATTTATAGGTTGTTCAGCAATATATATATATATATATATATATATATATATACTTGATTTTTACTTTGCTACTAAAGATTTTTCTTCTTAAATTGGCATATACATTTTGAAACTGCAAAAAATAGACCTCTATCCAAGTTTATCTTTTCAAAATTTTATTTTTCACCCCTATTCTTATATATGTAATTTCTTATCTTAAACCCCATATAATTTTGTTCCTTTTCTCTCGCCTGCATGAAAAACTAAGGGTGTGTGGTGTCTTCCTCATTAAATACAATTATGTATATGTGCAATATTTTAATAGTTTTTTCAATAAAATCCAAATATTCAGTATTTCTAAACTTTCAAAAATATGATTAAAACCTTTACGCAATTTAGTTCAATATTTATTCTAATTACTAAATTCGTCCAACATGTTCACTTCTCGTACCCCCTTTAGTCATCATGCCACTTAATGAAGGTGATTAACTGACATGACATGGATTAAGCCTCCTAATTGATGGTTGAGTTGGCACCACGAGGATGTTTTCACTGACAGTGTCAAAATCCCGCAATTTCAACGTCAGCCCATCATTTCTTACCTTAGGATAGGATGTGATCATACCTTTCTTTTAAATCCTCCCAGAGATCACCAGGATCCTGGAGGGTCAGATATTCAGATTTCAGGGCTGAATCAAAATGATGATGCAAAAAAATGGAAAAATAACCCATATGGTCCTTTAACTTTGCCGAATTTCGCAATCAGTCCCACAACTTTTGAATTAACACAATCCGTCCACTAAGTTTCTTAATTTTAGCACAATTCGTCCCATATACTCAATTTGCCTCCATTTGTACTCAATTTGCCTCCATTTGTACTCCTTTTTCCCATACCGTCCCATACAAATGGAGTACAAATAGAGGCAAATTGAGTACAAATGTAATACCCGGGATTTTTATCGGCGTCCAAAGGAAGAAAATTTATTTCTTAATCAAATCAAGGTTGAAATATCTCCGAGAAGAAGAAAATAATTTATCACAATAAATTATTGCTCGGAAATGAAACGCCGATAGATTCAAAAAATTCAAAATGGAATAAAGGAGGGAAAGGAAGCCCGAAGACATTCCATGAAATCGAGTCAAAAGAATTGAAACTAAATTCAAGAAAGAAAAGAATTTTAATACCAGGAACCCGTGAAGTTGGAAATAAATTAATTAGATAAATTGTTGCACGGGAGTCAAAAGACGACGAAGTAGAAGCCGACGAATCCAAATGCAACGGATTCAAGATTTCAAGTACGGGATTAACTCGAGACGAGATTAATTTAAGATAAGAATTTATAATCCGAGAATGACCCGAAAACGTAGGAGCACAGGAGTCCGAAAGAGAGGAGAAAAAGCCCGATCGGATCGCACGGACCCGCCCGGACCGAGGTCCAGGCGGAGGCCGCGCGCTGGCCGTGCGGTCTTTAGCCTAGGTGCGCGCCAAGGGCGCGTGACACCCCCAGAATTCGGCAACAAAGCGTCCCGACGATTTTCTTGCCATATTTTCGACCCCCGACGATGGAAACTCAATCCCGGGCTATGGAAGGATATAGGGGACGACCTTAGACTGCTCCCTAACCCTAAATTCGAAAAATACAACCCTAGAGCAGCCATCTTCTCCTCACATTCTCTCCAACTCCTCCCAAAGTCGAAACCTCTCCGAACTCACTTTCCGGCGAACATTCCGGCGACGACGAGGCGAACGGGACTGAGCCACTGCCTCATAGAACCTTGGTAAGTCTTAATGTAGTGTTCCATCCGTCCATAAGTCTCCAAAACTCAGATTCTAACACTTTTTCCTTACTACGATTTCACGTCGGAAAATGAACAAAAAGCGATCGGAGAAGTTGGCCGTTCGTCGTGACCCTAGGACGACCGGAAACCCAATCCAGCGACCCTATCCTCATTCTAAGTAAGTTAAAACCTTACTCACAAATTTTCGTGGTTGTTTGTTGTTTAAATCTCGAGATATAGGCTTGTAACAAAAATCGGTTTTCAAAAACCCTATTTTCGTCCAATTTTAAAGACTCGCCAAAAACTCGACCTTCGGGAATTCAAACCAAAAATGTTTCAACATAAAAGTTGTTCCTAACACCTTTATCTATCTTGTGTCCAAATTTCAGCCGTTGACATTAAGTTTTGCTATCCCAAATCCCGCTGTAAACTTTCTGTGACAACCCGAACGTTTTAAATCTGTGGCAGATTCCTTCATTCAACTTGATGCATGTTTTTCACCCATTTTTCGAATGATTTAACTTTGCATTCCTAAACAAAAGTTGTAGGTAATTGTGCCTAGATTATGCATATAAAATTTCACGGATTTTGGTGTTAATTTGATATGTCAAACGGCCGAGTTTTTAAAACTGTTTTGAAATCGTTCGAAGGGCCATGAGTATGCAGTGGGTTGCACTCGATTTTTGAGTACCAAGAATTCATTATTTCCAAGTTCTTAAAACATGAAAGTTGTTCCTTGATGTGTTGTGTAGTTACTGTAAAAATTTCACATCGATTGGTTTTGAAATGAATTTTTAATCGGCGTTGCACGAACCTGTGACGAAAACAGTTTTTAAGACATAAATTATTCTTTGCAATAAACTCGAATTTCAACTCACTTCAGAACCTTATTTCCAAAAACTTAAAACATGAAAGTTGTTCGTGTGTGTGTTTTTGAATTACTGTAAAAATTTCAGAATTTTTGAAGAAAAGACGAATTTTTAATTAAGAAAGGCGCAAACTGCATCGAATAGGATTTTTCGAAACTGAGAAAACTCGAACTATGAAATGCGATATCAAATCTTTTGATCACTTGAAATACGAACTTTCGAAAAATCCCGTTCACTAGGCTGAGCCGATCTTCATGCTATCATTATCTTTGAGACTGCCTCGTTAGTGGTCTCCCATTATTTGGACTGCCTCGTTAGTGGTCCTACGATTGAGATTGCCCCGTTAGTGATCTCCTTTTTATGCCAAAACGGCAGTTGTGCACATGGCCTGCCAAAACGGCAGTGAGAAATACACGGCCTGCCCGAGTGGCAGTGAAACCGCTTGAAAGGCCTGTCAGATGACAGTTGATATACATGCCTGTCAAATTGGCAGTAGATACACACGGCTTGCCGAAATGACAATCGAGATACATGGCTAGCCAAAACGGCTGTCAATACTGATATGGTTGCGGCCGCCGGTTCACCGGCTAACTGATTATGATTTTTGAGATTGCCTCGTTAGTGATCTCTCTTGTGTGGTGTCCTCTTCTTAGTCTACGAGATGAAAAGTAAAAGACTTGTGTGAGTGTTTCATTATGCTTAAATCGTATTTATCATGTCTTTAATCATGTATTCAAAATTTATGCATCTTAATTCATGCTTTAAAGTACGCTTTTAAAATTAAGTCCTTTAATCATGTTTTTCCGCTTCAAATAAATTATGTATTTTAACTTTACGCATGGTAAGCGAAATCTTTAGTTTAAACACATGTAACCCCTTAAATTGTTAGTTAGGGATTAACTTACTCAGTATTTTATATACTGATAAACCCCGTTGTTCATTTTTCCATTACAGAGTACGGAGCATGATCATGCATCGGGGATCACTTTGGGTATTTAATTATTTGTTCTACATGACTTGCATACGGGCTTGTTAACCCGAGTTTTGGCCATGTCGGCCCTGTATTTAATTTCCGCTGCAACCTATTATTTTTATTATCATGTATGGATGATATTACATTATCATTTTTAAGTAATTCCGGACTTGCTTTTAAAACTTTTTCCAACACCTATAGCCTTGCATCTCTTTAGCAAGCTCGGAGGAACCGTGTCTTGCTAGGGAGGTGTGGCGGTGGCACCTCGGCCTGGGTTATCAAATCCGGGGTGTTACAACAAATGAAGGCAAATTGATATATGGGACGGATTGTGCTAAAATTAAGAAACTTAGTGGACGGATTGTGTTAATTCAAAAGTTGTGCGACTGATTGCGAAATCCGGCAAAGTTAAGGGACCATATGGGCTATTTTTCCGCAAAAAAATCATCGCCTTTTCAGAATTTGTCATATCATTGCCCTTTTCAATAGTTCTTTTAAAATTCATTGATTTAAGAGCATTTTCACATCAATTGCATAATTGAGAGTTTCTTCCGGGAACTTCAAAGGGACGTAAAAAGTTGCATTGGAAGATTAGACATAATTTATATTGAAAAGTAGCAATAGAAAATTATAACTAAAAACAGAACTCCGGCATAATCTCCTCGTACAATCATACAGTCTTCATTCGATCGGGGTATTTATATAACTTTCAGCCAATGACCATGAAATCAAAAGATAGGTGGCAGCTTAACATAAGCTTAGGATTGACAGACATCCACCCTACTATACACGTATGTGTATAACAAAAACACAAAAGCATAAGAGTGAGAAATGATATTTTAAGATTAATATTGCTAGAGGTCTTTTTTCATTTAGATTTATTGAATATCATTTGCTCTTGAATAATTTAATAATGTGATTGGGTGCCATTAGCTTTGATTTCTTTTTTTTTTTAAATGGCCAATACAGATTAGGAAATGATGGTGGGAGCTCAAACTACACAAATTACAAAGAGATATAGGGGGGATAGATAGAGGTGACCTGCACAAACCGAACCGACGGTTCCGGTTCGAACCACTGGTTACGATTAACCAATGGTTTAATTCCGATTTTAATTGGATGAGTTTAGCCGGTTCGAACCGCCGGTTACGGTTAACCGCCGTTTGATTTGATTTTTTCTTTTTACAAACTGTAACTGGACCAGCTTTGGCCGGCCAATTCCATTTCCAACCGGAACCAGCAGAACCACCATTTCGAACCGGCGGTTGGCAGTTTTATGGGCATATCTAGGAATTGGACATGTGGGGAATCTTACCCCCAACCTATAGATTGGATAGATTGGGGGTCAGGGGACTTCACCCTTAAGCCTCGTCTCCATTAGCTTTGATTTAATAAGAAATTACTCCCTCCGTCCCATTTATAACGTCACATTTCTTTTGGGCACGGGTTTTTATGTGGAGATGGTTAAATTTAATGTAGGGGTATATTAGTGTTTAAAGTAAGGGTAAATTAGTAATTTACGTGATGTGATTGTAATGAATTTGAATTTTTTATTGATTTATTTATGTGTCATGTGATGGTTGTGAGTTGAATTTATTAATGATAGTTGATTGAAATTTTAATATATTTATTTAATGATGTGATGTGATGGGGGTAAGTTTGGTAATTGAGTATTTAATTATTTCCTAAAAAGGAAATGTGACAATTGTAATGGGACATACCAAAAAGGAAAGTGAGACAGAATTAGTGGGACAGATGGAGTATTAGATATCATTCATATTTAAAAAGAACGTGTATTATGGATGCATTTGCAGATCAAACTAAAAGGGTGATTGGTGCATTCTCACATTTTAATCACTTTTAATATAAATTACCGAGATATAGATTATCATTTTTTAAATTATCAGAAATATTATATTACTATGTTTAATGTATATAAGGAATCTTACTTAAAACATGTATATCTTAATTATAATATATAGTGTGGTTCTAGTCACTTAATCAATGTCTCGTATTCAAGCTTTTTGTATGCAAACTATTTTGAGAGATGTATCCTTCATTAACCATATATAGAAATCCTCAAGCATTAGTTTAGAGTTTAATATAATCTGGTAATAACCAGTTATAAAAAAAAAAGAGAAAAAAAATAAAATATGTGCATTAGTTTATTTGAATTTAAAGGGTATGAAAGATGGAAAGTGTGTGGAAAGCACAAAAAATTAGGGAAATAGTGTGAAAAGGATGAGGGAAATATACAATTGGCTTGAGTGGATTGGGTCTCTAGTCGTTTAAGCAAGGTCTCGAATTCGAGCCTTGTGTTATGTGTATGCAAACTGTTTTGAGATGCGTCTTTCATTGCCAATCTATATAATAAATTGTAAAAAAATTAATATTATAAACCTACGTGATTAGAAACAACATTTCACTTGACTAAATTTCTCTTACATAACTATGTTAAACTTTTTATTAAAATGACTTAATGAATAGTTGATATTATGCAAATGGATCACTTAAAAGAGAACGGAGGAGGGGTTGGGGACTTACCCTAGCGGTCAAGTCCCCCTTCTCCCAACCATAGGTTGGGAGTTCGATCCCCACCCGGCCCCCTATCCCTCCCCTTTATCCCCCTTTGTAATTTGTGTGGTTTGGGCTCCCACACACCTTTGCCGACACATGAGTGTCACTGTTTACCAAAAAAAAAAAAAGAGAACGGAGGAAGTAATTTACAAGAGGGTATTGTGAATTATAGTCCATGTTTTAATATGCCTACCATCCTTCCCCATTGTTTGGTGAACCCCACCCACTATAAGTGTTTGTGTACCTAAACACTTTTAACTATAACAATGCCACAAAAATTCTTGATTTTGTTTATTTAAAAAGTTATGAACGAACCACCCGTGCGTAAGGGCAAAAAATCCTAGTATATATAAATCTTCAAGTGATTAATCTAAGGTCCAGTATAATTTGAAAATAAATATCTTGTTACTAAAATAAGAGTTAAAGTTTTTTTAAGTCATCAATGGGCATGTAATTCACTTTTGAGCCATGGAATATTGAATTATGGAATTGAGCCACCACGACAAATTCCGGCTAGTTTTTTAGGCCAAATTGACCAAGTCAACGCACAACGGGCCATGTGTGCATCACTCGCCACACTCTCACGCGTTGGGCTAACAACTGGAAATGGTTACCTTTTGGTGGCCTATTTTAGATTTTATTTTATTTTATTTTTTTATAAATTAAAATAAATAATACTTCATCTGACTGTTTATTTTCTCTCACTTTCCTTTTTATTGTCCGTCACAATTTAATTAAATTTTTAAATTTAATTTATGTTTTAATTTTATTTTATGTTAGATATTTGAATTCTTGATGTTATTATTATTAATACAATTAATTCTATTTATTATTTTCTTATTTCTAAAAACTTTTCTTTAATTATATATAAATTTATTATTTATTTTATTGAATATTTATTTCATTTAAGGGTATTTTGATTACGGCATTTTATGTGGTGATAGACAGTATTTAATGTACGGTGTATTATTATTTAAAGTATAAGTAAATTAGAAATTTATGTAATATGATTATATTAAATTTTCATTTTTAATTAATTTATTTACATGTGATGTATGGTCGTGGGTCAGAATTTAAAAATTGACGTCAGTTTGAAATTTTAATTTATCTATCGATATGATGCAGTATGTTTGGTGATTTTTTTTTTCTGAACAGCATATATAGGCTAAGAAATGGGTGATGTGATCTCATGTCACACAAATCACAAAGGGACAAAGGTGAGGATAAGGGGCCGGATGCGGAATTGAACCCGGACCTATAGGTTTGGAGGACTTGAGGCAGGTTTGGTGATTAATATTTAATTATTTATTATAATGAACATGAGACAAAAATATTGAAACAGAAAAAATGAAAGTAAGGCATGAATAATGGCGCGGATGGTGTAATATTTGTTTCAATTATCAAAAAAAAGTCAAACAACTCTACAAAAGGAGACAATTTCTGCTTTTTGGCCATTGCATGGTGAGTGGGTTGCATGCGGCCCGATTTTATGTGGTATTGGTCAAATCGGTCTGAATGCCTATTCGTGGCTCAAATTTATAATTCAATCTCTCGTGGCCAAAAAGTGGATTACATGCATATTGATAGCCTAAAAAATAATTAACTCTTAAATTTTTAAATTTTTTTTTAAAAAAAAAAACACAATTGATTAGTAAGCCCAAAAAATTTAAAAAAACATTATTGGTATCCATTTATTTTTATTGCAATTTTTATTTTTATCTTTTTTTGAAGAGGCAAAGCCATGAAACAAGTCCAAAAAAGAAAAACACAAAAGTATCTATCTAGATTTACTTGGTACCAGGCAACCTTGTGGTGTTATAATTAATAGTAATAATAATGAAGCAAAGTTGACATTGTACTCCAAAGCGTCATCATTTGTATTGTCAAACACATAATCCTAATTCTGTTAATAAATTAAAGCCATGTGCCAACTAGAGCATCCAATGGAGACCACCACTATGAAAAAAGTACTTAGCATATGTATATCAATGGAAACTGCTCAAACCCGGAGACTTTTTTTTTAAAAAAAATATATAATAATAATTTTAATAATAATAATAATAATAATAATAATAATAATAATAATAATAATAATAATAATAATAAAATGGCATTATTCATTAGTGTCCAACTTATTGGGTCGACTTCTGACATTATTAATTATATCCCCACCCAGTTATCGGTTCCAGTCTTAATTCTCCTTACAGAGTTTACCTCAAATTCTAAATTGATGAAAAAGAAACGTTTCTTTGTCGATAAATATATCGTTAATTAGCAACTCCTTTTTAAACGTTGTCAAAGTCGTTGATAATTATAATTTTTCTTCTTTTTAGTTGTGTCAATGTTATACCTTGATATTTTCTGCCCACGATGTTATTCTTGGACCCGATTAAAAAAATTCATTGACAAAATGTTTAAATTTGTCACGCATGCAGCTTATTTATTTTGATTTTCTGAAGAAAATAAAAAGTCATTGATTTACACAATCAATTCATATATATACATGGGACAAGAATTTGGGACCAGTCGTAAAAATAATTGATACATTTTATTTATTTTTTTATTTTTTGCTTAAATGTTTCTTTACAAGAAATTTCACAAGCAAAAGACAAAAGGCCTTGCAATCTCCCAAAAAAATAGAATGAGAACACTTTAAAAAAGGCAGCAACAGAAGAGACCCCCCAATATCCAACTGAATTACTTCGAAAGTTGTTTGCTTCTGTCATTAGTTCTATAATTACTAAATAAGATATGGAAGAACGCTCCATATCTTCTAAGGGGTATTGACAAGATAAATTGATAAACAACAATACAATATGGGAAGGAAAAAAAAAAAAAAACACCACTGGTCCCATAAGTTTTTTCAATTTCGATTTCAGTCCCATATTAATTTCATTAACACAATCAATCCATTATTTTTCCTAATTTTTGCATAATCCATTCCAAACCCCTTAATGACGCATTTTTCCTGATGTGGCGCCGCATAAGTTTGTTTAATCCGGCGCCATTAGTTCCATAAATTGCTTAATCCGGTTCCATTGGTCCCATAAGTTTGCTTCATCCAGTGCCACGTCAGCATAAATGCGTCATTAAGGGGTTTGAGATGGATTATGCAAAAATTAACAAAATAATGAAATGATTGTAATAATGAAATTAATATTGTACTAAAAATAAATTGCGGAAACTTATGACACCAATGATGTTTTTTTTTTTTTAATACAATATGAGCCATCCTTTTAGAGGTGTCAAAATGGGTAGCGGGGGAACATGGGCCAGCCTGAAGGGAGTGGATTTATGGCCTGTTTAGTTCCGCTTTCAAATGGACTATAATTGTCTCAGCATAGCCCAACCACTAGGGGTTACGGGTCAGGCGGACTATCCCACAGTTTTTTTAGTTAATTAATTTACTTTTAAATTAAGTAATATTGTTATATGTCAAACATTAAATATATTATTTACTTTTATAATTAAAATATTTTTTAAAAAAAAACTAAAATAACTTAGTTTAAATTTTTAAAGTATTCTTTTTGAAAAATAACATCGAATTAATCTAAAAGTAATGTTAAGTAGCCCATGTTATATATAATAAGTGTTAAAAAAATTTTAAATTTAAATTAGTTGACATCAAGTATTATATTTGTTGATAGTATTTAACAAAAAAATTACCAAAAACAATGTAATACCCCGGAATATAGCTTAAATGGAGTGAAATAAGTTACTCATACCAATAAGGTACCTTTCTTTCTTGGTAATCATCCTATAAGAACTTCAAAGTTAAGCGTGCTTGCCTTGGAGCAATTCTAGGATGGGTGACCTCCTGGGAAGTTCCCAGGGTACGCGTGAGTGAGGCCAAAATGCACTGGAAAGAGCTCATGTTGGTTTGTGGGGTCACTGGGTCAGCCTTTCACTTTCTAGCCGGCAATATCTAGAGTAATACTCTGTCTTTCCGCTGCCCTGAAAATGGGGGTGTTACAGATAAATTCGTGGGAAGGCGATGAAAAAGAAGACAAATGTTGTCACCTAAACTTCGTCGTCAACTGGCGGATTTTGTCGCCCTGTTTGTCTTTTCATGCGCCAGGCAACGAAATTCTCATCGTCTTCCGCGAAATTTTTTCTAGTGACATATAAAATTATTAAATTATTTAATATCAAATTACATTATATGATTCTAAAGGGAAAATGACCCATTTGGTCCGATAATGTTGAAAATTTTTCCACACAGTCCAAAAAATTTAATTAAATGAACCCATCCATTAAATACCTTAATCATTGCCGAACCCATCCATGAACCCGGTTTTTTACTAATCATTGCTGAAACCGTCCATTAAATACCTACTCATCGCCGAACCGGTCCCTCCAGTAGGGTAGTTTAATTGACGGGTGCGGCAATGATTAGTAAAAAAACCGGTTCATGAACGGGTTTGGCAATGATTAGGGTATTTAATGGACGGGTTCATTTAATTAAAATTATTTGGACTGTGTGGAAAAAATTTCAACATTATCGGACCAAATGAGTCATTTTCCCTTTAGAATCATATAATATAATTTGATATTAAATAATTTAATAATTTTATATGTCACTAGAAAAAATTTCGCGGGAAGACGACGAGGATTTCGTCACCTGGCGCATGAAAAGACAAACAGCGCGACAAAATCCGCCAGTTGACGACGAAGTTTAGGTGACAGAATTTGTCTTCTTTTTCATCGCCTTCCCATGAATTTATCTGTAACACCCCCATTTTCGAGGCGGAAAGACAGAGTATTACTGTAGATATTGCCCGCTCGAAAGTGAAAGGCTGACCCAGTGACCCCACAAACCAACATGAGCTCTTTCCAGTGCGTTTTGGCCTCACTCACGCACACCCTGGGAACTTCCCAGGAGGTCACCCATCCTAGAATTTCTCCAAGGCAAGCACACTTAATTTTGGAGTTTTTATAGGATGGTTACCAAGAAAGAAAGGTACCTTGTTGGTATGAGTAGCTTATTTCACTCCGTTTAAGCTATATTCTGGGGTATTATATTGTTTTTGGTAATTTTTTTTGTTAAATACTATCAAAAAATATAATATTTGATGTCAACTAATTTAAATTTAAAATGGCATCCAACAAAAAATATTGTCAGAATATATATATATATATATATAGATTATGTTATTTAGACTTTTATAACAAACTTTAAACCAAAAAAAAAACCTTGGGATGGCCTACGGGCGAACAAAGGGCCGAGCAGGGGCGGGGGTGGGTTAGGCAGGCTGGCGCGTTTAGATTCGCTTCTAAACAAGCTTCTATTTGTCCAACCCAAAAAAAAAAAAAAACCATAGAGTTTAGGATCGGATCGCATAGCGATCGTACGATCCTAACCCGATCCTAACACATTTTCGATCTTAAGGGCGATCCGGATCATTTTTTTATGACTAGGATCGTGCAATCTTACGAGATCGATTGCGATTTTAACAACCCTGGCGCTAACCACTATCAATCACAATTGATAAATTAAATGTATAATGCAAATAAAGTGTTAATACTGTGTTATGACAACTTAACCTTGTACTTTTCATTGAGATGTTTATCAGGTGTTGGCACATCAGGCTGACGACGACATTAACTCTGCAGGCAGTTATTTGTGTCTTTCTATTTAATCGCAGAGTCTGTAATCTAGATAGATGATTATTCATTGTGAAGTATTATTTAGAGATTAGATTACAGAGTTAGAGAGAGAGAGTCTTTTTGTTTTCGTTCTTCAAGATTTGAGTTGATTATATTCATTTGGAGAATCGAGAATCAAGAAAGGGATTACTTCGAAAATATCTGAAGATATTTGAGCGTCCTACTATTGAATGAATTTGGAGCAATCCGGTGAAGAGATGGAAAGCACATGGTGAATGACAGACTGAAGTCCGATCTTGAAGATTGCAACTAGGGGAGTTTCCTACAGACGTTAAGGGGGAGTTCCGACGACGTCTGCTCAACTAGGTTTGATCATCTAGTGGTGAGGTTGATCTTGAGTTAGATTTTGGATAGTGAGTTTGTATTCGTGATTTTTAGTCTATTGGAGTCACCTGGATTGGTATCCCCCAGATGTAGGTCGGAAGGACCGAACTGGGTCAACAAATTGGTTGTGTTCTTTACTGCTTTCATTATTACGTCGTTAACACATAGCATAAACAACCATAACGGAATCTTGAGTGTTTTAGGGACCTACAAATTGGTATCAGAGCGAGTTCTCTAACGTAACTGAGAAAATCCATTCATTCAAGATTCAAGAAACATGAGTCGAGAAGGAGCGTCTAACACTCGTCCACCATTGTTCGACGGAAATGACTATGCCTATTGGAAAGCCAGGATGCGCAACTACCTGCTGGCACAAGGAGATGGTGTTTGGGACTCAGTCTTGGAGCCATGGATTCATCCAACAAGAACCATTCGATCTGGAGAAGGAGAAACAGCCACGACTACAATTCGACCCGCGACAAATGCCGAGCTCACACAGGCCGAGAGGACTGCAAGATCAGCGAATTATACAGCTCTCAACGCGATTAGTGGTGCAATGGACGAAGCGCAATTCAGAATGATCGCCAACTGCACATCTGCTTACGAGGCTTGGAACTTCTTGGAGACACAACACGAAGGTTCTGAAGATGTCAAGACGACGCGTCTACAACGGATTGAATCGATTTTTGACAGTTTAAGGATGACGAACGATGAGGATATCACTTCATACTTTGGGAGATTTCAAGACATTGTTAATCAAGCAACAGCTCTTGGAATGACCTTTGAATCATCTAAGCTCGTGAGGAAGTTTCTTAGAACTGTGTCTAAGAAGTATTCTGCGAAGGTTGCAGCCCTTGAAGAGGTGGAGAAAATTAAGACCATGTCATTGAGAGAACTAGTCGGCATTCTTCAAACATATGAGATCAATCACTTAGCCACTGAAAGATCAAGCAAGAACATTGCATTCAAGGCTGAGGAAGAACCTGCTGAAAGCTTTGAAGAAGAGGTTTCCTTGCTCTCAAAGAGAATCGGTAGAATGCTTCAGAATAAGCATTTCAAGAAATTTCAAAAGAAGAACAGATGTTCTGACAATCCAGTGACAACCGAGAAGCAGAACAGCAAATTTGAGAAGAAAACTGATGGGAAATTCAGGAAATCAAAGAAGGATAGAGATGATGACAGATCCGAGAAATCTTCTGAGATTATATGTTTTGAATGTAATGGGAGAGGCCATGTCAGAAAGGAGTGCCCTACTGCCAAGAAAAGGAGAGGAAAGGCACTTCAAGCTACACTAAGTGATAATGATTCAGAAGATGAACCTGAGGAAGAACAATCTAGTGATGAAGATGATGTAGTTGCCTTTGTTACGAGAGAAGCCAGTCCAGATCCCTTGGAAGGTAATCCTGAGTCAATAAAGTTAATTGCTGACATTTCATCTATTGTTTCAGGTGAATCAGGTAGTCTTTATGCCGAGCTTGTTGAAATCTATGAAGAACTAAAGGAAGAATATGAAGAAGCTGTACAGGAGAATGAGCAGTTGTTGAAACAACTCACTGACATCCGTCTGACTCTGGATAAAGCAGAAGCTGAAAAGATTAAGGCAATTGATGATCTAAAGGTTCTTAAAGGGAAGTATGATGAAGTGAAGCTTCAAATTTCTACTGTGACTAAAGAGAAGGAATCACTCAGAGAGGAATCTATAAAATTGAAAGTTAGAGTTGCTGACCTAGAGAAGATGACCAAAGGGAAAGGTAAACTTGATGAAGTTTTGTCTATTGGAAAAAGCTATAGAGACATGACTGGTATTGGGTACAAGAATCAAGCATCTACTGGAAAGAGACTATTTGTTAGTGGTGGAAATCTGAATGCTGAAGAAAGTTCACTGACATATCAGAATGTTCCTACATCACCCAAACGACGAAGAGACTGTCTCTATTGCAACTTACCTGGTCATTCAGCTGAAACGTGCATGAGGATAGTTCGTGATCTTATGAACGGACGTCCAGTAGTTTGGCCTCATGAAGATCTAAAGAAGAAGATTCGAATTCAGATGGAATGGGTGCCAAAGAGGAAGGAAAGTAATTGCTTTGTTGTTCTATCATCTCAGCAACAACCACGTTCCAGAAAGTGGTACTTTGATTCAGGCTGTTCTAGACACATGACAGGTAGTAAGGAGATTCTCAATAACTTTACAAACAAAGACTGTGGAGATGTAGTCTTTGGTGATGGTGCCAGAAGCAAGATCACTGGTTATGGTAATGTAAAGGATGGTGAACTTTCTAAACTTTCTAGAGTTTATCATGTTGAAGGGCTTACTACTAATCTCATTTCAATTAGTCAATTGTGTGATGAAGATTCTCTTGTTATTTTTAACAAATTTCTTTGTCAAGTATTTGATCACAGGAGAAACAATATTATGACTGGTAAACGTTCTAAGAACAATTGTTATACTTTGGAGGCTAATCTAGATCAGGCACTTGTAAGCATAGATGACCTCACAAATTTATGGCACAAGAAGCTTGGACATCTCAACTATCAATCATTATACAAGCTAAGTTGTTCAGCCGCTGTCAGAGGTCAGCCTAAACTACACAACAACAAAGATCTTACATGTGTGGACTGTTCAAAAGGAAAGCAAACCCGAGCTCAACATAAGAAGACTGATGGAGTCTCTACAGATCATTGCTTAGAACTAATTCATATGGATCTTATGGGTCCAACAGAAACTGAAAGCCTTAATGGCAAAAGGTATGTTTTAGTTTGTGTTGATGATTTTTCGAGATTCACTTGGGTATGTTTTCTCAGGAGCAAAGATGAAGCCTTCCAACACTTTGAAAAGCTAAGCCTGAAGTTGATGAATGAAAAGCAAACTAAAATTCAAAGGATCCGTTCTGATCATGGTAGAGAGTGTGAGAATCAGGAGTTTGAACATTTCTGCAACAACCATGGAATATTTCATGAGTTCTCTGCCCCAAAGACACCTCAACAGAATGGAATTGCTGAAAGGAAGAATAGGACACTTCAAGAGATGGCACGTTCAATGCTACATGCTACTGCACTTGGAAAATCATTTTGGGCCGAAGCAATTCATACAGCTTGCCACATCATCAATCGTGTGTTGTTGAGACCTCATACTAACAACACTCCATATCAAATCTGGAATGGTAAAACTCCTACTGTTAAATACTTTCATATTTTTGGATGTAAATGTTTTGTCTACAGGGATAGAGAGCAAATTAAGAAGTTTGATGCTAGAGCTGAAGAAGGATGGTTTTTGGGTTACTCCAATAACTCAAGAGCTTATCGAGTTTATTTGATCCAATCTCGAAAGGTTATTGAAACAGTGAATGTCCTTTTTGAGGATAAATATTGTTTACCCAGAGATTATGATGATGATACAGCCCCAAGCGTTGATACTCCATTAGATATTCCTGATGTTGGTACATCCAGTCAACAACAGTCAGAAGGAATAGTCATTAATGATGATGGAGAAGATGATCATGAGGATAATCAAGAGGATGATGATTCGAGTGCTAAAGCTGATGTTTCTGATAAGAGAAGAGGTCCAAGGACTCTAAAGCATCACTCACAGCAAGACATTATAGGTGATCCTAGTGCTCAACGTCTAACTCGAAGCAAGAAGATCAATTACATAGAACTGGCAGGACTAAATTGCTTCATATCTAGAGTGGAACCTAAGAATGTATCCGAAGCCTTACAAGATGAGTATTGGATAGCAGCCATGCAGGATGAGTTGATCCAGTTTGAAAGAAACGATGTTTGGGAGTTGGTTGAACAACCGAAGAACATCAATGTCATTGGCACGAAATGGGTCTTTAGGAATAAAACTGATGAGCAAGGCAACATTATAAGGAATAAAGCTCGCCTAGTTGCTCAAGGTTTTACACAAATAGAAGGTTTAGATTATGGTGAAACTTTCGCCCCTGTAGCTCGGATGGAAGCTGTCAGAATTCTACTAGCCTTTGCTTGTACTATGGATTTCAAGCTGTATCAACTTGACATCAAAACAGCTTTCTTAAATGGTAAGATCAAGGAGGAGATCTTTGTGGCACAGCCTGCTGGTTTTGAGGATCCAACTAGACCAAATCATGTTTATCGAGTAAAAGGTGCACTCTATGGTCTTAAGCAAGCTCCTAGAGCTTGGTATGATCGATTGTCTTCATTCCTTATCTGCAATGGTTACAAAAGAGGAGAAGCTGATAAGACAATGTTTATCAAACATGAGAACGACCACTTCATTATTGCACAAGTATATGTAGATGATATTATCTTCGGAGCAACGTCAGAACATCTCAGAAACGACTTTATTAAAGCAATGCAGTCTGAGTTTGAAATGTGTATGATAGGAGAGTTGACTTACTTCTTAGGACTACAAGTGAAGCAACTGGATGATGGAATATTTCTTAGTCAAGAGAAGTATGCTCGAAACATGCTGAAGAGATTTAAGCTGGATGATAGCAAGGTCGCTAGAACACCGCAAGGACAACAACAGAAACTATCTAAGCATGATCAAGGAGCTGATGTAGATCAGAAATTGTATCGAAGTATGATTGGTAGTCTACTCTACTTAACAGCCACTAGACCAGATATCTCTTTTAGCACGGGAGTTTGTGCAAGATTTCAAGCAAATCCAAAGGAGGTGCATTTGAAAGCTGTCAAACGCATCATGAGATATATCAAAGGAACTGTTGGATTAGGCATTTGGTTCTCTAAAAGATCAAATTTGGATTTGATAGGGTATACGGATTCGGATTGGGCAGGTTGTAGTGATGACAGGCGCTCGACGACCGGAGGCTGCTTCTACCTTGGGAACAACCTTGTGTGTTGGTTTTCTAGGAAGCAAAATATAGTAGCACTCTCCACAGCGGAAGCAGAGTATATAGCTGCAACTTGTTGTTGTTCACAACTAATGTGGATGAAGCAAATTCTGAGTGATTATGGCATTAAGAAGGATGATTTTAAGGTCTATTGCGACAATACCAGTGCGATCAACATTTCAAAGAACCCTGTTCTACATAGTCGCAGCAAGCACATCGATATAAGGTATCATTTCATTCGAGATCTTGTAGAAGAAAGTGTGTGCAACATTGAACATATTGGGACGTTAGAACAACGTGCTGACATCCTAACTAAGGCACTTGATGGTGAAAGGTTTGAGACTCTTAGATCGGTAATGGGCCTTTGTTACTCTAACTAATTCATTTCAAGCTTATGTATATAATATTATGTATATACTTTTACACTTGATCTGGCCCAAAAGCATTTTCAGGCCCAAATTCTTTTCAAAACCGATAGAGTCATGTGAAGCCGTCCTTGCAGCACTCATCATGACTGCAAAACTGTCAGCCATCACGTCGCCCATCGAGTGAAAACCGTCGTCTCTTCGTCTCCCTCTATTCTCTCTTTAAATTCATCTTTCTGAGTTTATTAGTTCATCCTAAGCTTTCACTCTTCAAAAAAAAATTAGTTTTGCAGCTTAAATTTTTCTTTCAATGGCTTCATCTTCTTCCACTAATGTTGCCGAGAAGCCTACTGAGCCTGTGATCGTTCAAGAACCCTCAAAATCCCCAATTTCTGAGAACCCTAATGATCCTGAAGTTGAAAATCCATCCACAACCACTGCAAACCTTACTGATTTGGCTATTGTTGCTGCTGATGAGAATGCTGAGCCGATCAAAGTTGTTCCAGCCCCTGAACAACCCACGAACACTCCCACGAGTCACAATGCTGAAGCGGAAGATCCTCCTACTCAATCTACTCCGCCTCCTACCACTACTGAAGGAGAGCATCCTACTACAGGAGGAGAAGAAAATGTCGAAGTGGAACACGACATTCTTCCTCATGGTGAGCCATCAAACCCTGACCCGGTGTCACAGGGAGAGTCACCAGAAGTCCAAACTGAGCCTCGACGTCCAGCCACACGATCTTCAAAGAAAAAGAGGAGTTCGTCTACTTCAGATGTCAACACTTCTGTCAAACGACCGCGGACAAGGCAGTCCCCTGCTGATCCTAAGTCGAAACGACCTTTCAACAAAAACTACTTTACAAAGGACATTATGGAGTTTGGTACAAGTGATCTCGCTCACAGGAAGTTCATACCAGAGGAGGCTTTCACTCACAAGACTTACTCCGAGTTGGGATTTGATGAGTTTTTGGAGGAGAGACACCTATTGAAATGGGCGAATATCTTCAAGTCTTATTCTCCAACACTGGTGAGAGAATTTTATGCCAATCTTTCTTCTGATCTCTTAAGTGCAAACTCACCATGGGCAGGAAAGATCTACATTCGAGGAAAGTTTATCTCACTTACCCCTGCCACTATCAATGAGTTGTTGGAACTCCCTCCTAACGACGACCTCGGAGATGCTTTGGAGTACCTGCCTCAAGAGCCTGCTGAACTTGCTTTTCATATTTCCAATGAACGTGCTTTTGATTTTGGAAGACGCAAGTGCAGTTCTTCTGATCTAACCATGAAGTTCCATTGTCTGTACCACTTCTGTCGTGCGAACATTCTTCCAACGTCGAATGCTTCTCAACCTTCCTTGGAGATGGGTAAACTTCTGTACATTATTGATACTGGGATTGAGCTAATGAATTTCGGTCTTCTTGTCTTAAAAAGAATGTTAGGTTTTACTCGGGACAACATATCTAAGGCTGCAAGTCTTCCTTATCCGGCTTTGATTACTCTTTTGCTTTATAAGCATGGTATCAAGGTTGATAAGACTGAACTTGTCAAGATCAATGTTCATGCCCCTACTCCTAATCTGCGGGACAAGCACAATGACTTTAAGCAAGGTCCTCCTCCGTCTGGAACTGATCGAGTGCAGCTCATTAAAGCCGAATTGCTTGCACTTAGTGACAAGCAGACGAAGATAAGCCAGGAGGCCATTGCTTCAAAAAGGAAAATCAATCAGCTCATCAGTATGCTGCCAGGTTCATTGTCCCCAACAAGGAAAGGTTCTTCAAGCACTGCTCGTACCTCTGAGCAGAACCCCTTTGCCGATGAAGAGGACTCTTCAGATGGAGTTGTGTGATCCATCAAGGGGGAGTAATTTGTGGTTTGTGGTTGTGGTGGTTTGGTAAACTCTAAACTTTTTGAACTTTATGATGTTTTTTTGCTGGATGTTGGATGACTGTTATAACTTTGAACTGATGACATTTGCTACTGCTACTTGTTTTGGTGTTTGCTTGCTTATTTGAACTGTCGTCTGTTGGTATTCTAAATTGGTGATATTTTGATGTGCTTACTTGTGCTCATTTGATTTACTATTTTGATGTTGGACTATTGACTCTCTATTAATGTCGTCTTGTTTGGAACTTTACTTTGTTGATATTTTGTTATATTGGTTGATGTGCTTATCTATCATAATCTGAAGTGATTATTGCTTGCATTTCTGATAGACACCTTGTTTGATGGATCAACATCTCCATGAAATGAGGGGGAGATTGTTAATACTGTGTTATGACAACTTAACCTTGTACTTTTCATTGAGATGTTTATCAGGTGTTGGCACATCAGGCTGACGACGACATTAACTCTGCAGGCAGTTATTTGTGTCTTTCTATTTAATCGCAGAGTCTGTAATCTAGATAGATGATTATTCATTGTGAAGTATTATTTAGAGATTAGATTACAGAGTTAGAGAGAGAGAGTCTTTTTGTTTTCGTTCTTCAAGATTTGAGTTGATTATATTCATTTGGAGAATCGAGAATCAAGAAAGGGATTACTTCGAAAATATCTGAAGATATTTGAGCGTCCTACTATTGAATGAATTTGGAGCAATCCGGTGAAGAGATGGAAATCACATGGTGAATGACAGACTGAAGTCCGATCTTGAAGATTGCAACTAGGGGAGTTTCCTACAGACGTTAAGGGGGAGTTCCGACGACGTCTGCTCAACTAGGTTTGATCATCTAGTGGTGAGGTTGATCTTGAGTTAGATTTTGGATAGTGAGTCTGTATTCGTGATTTTTAGTCTATTGGAGTCACCTGGATTGGTATCCCCCAGATGTAGGTCGGAAGGACCGAACTGGGTCAACAAATTGGTTGTGTTCTTTACTGCTTTCATTATTACGTCGTTAACACATAGCATAAACAACCATAACGGAATCTTGAGTGTTTTAGGGACCTACATAAAGCATTATTTAATTTAGAAAAATAATATACATATATATATATATTAAAGAAATATTTATTAAGGTTCCTCGCATGAAAATTTTGAATTCTTCTCTTTCTAGAAAAGGAAAAAAAGAACATTAGCTATTGAGGGGTTTTCTCGGTCAATTAAGGTGGCGACAAATGTGAAGGGACCAGAGGACCAATTGTCCATCGCACCACATCGCATTAATTCCAAAAATGGATTCTAGTAGTCGGCGCCACAATAATATGCTCCCTTCGTTTCCGTTAATAATGGCCCAAAACTTTTGGGCATGATATTTTATGTGGGGATGGTTAGTATTTAATGTAGAGGTGGATTAGTATTTAAAGTGAGGGTAAATTATGAATTTATATGATGTGATTTGAATGGATTTAAATTTTTAATTGATTTATTTATATGTAATGTGATAGTTGTGTGTTTGAAATTTTAATATATTTATTATTGATGTGATGCGATGAGTGAGAGTTTAGTAATTAAAGTGTATAAATATTTTCTAAAAGGGAATGAGACAATTATAATGGGATGGACTAAAAAGGAAAGTGAGACAGCATTAGTGGGACGGAGGGACTAAATTTTTTTTGGTACACTTGTATTTATTGTATGACTATGAGTACAACAAATTAAAAATCATCTTTATATATTTATATATAGAAAAATTGAAAGAAACTTTAAAAAGCAAAACCATTCCTAACATTGGTTCGAAAGTTCTTGATAAAAATATGAGCCAAATCTGCATGCATCTAGTGCCGGATGTATTAAGGGTGGGTCAATTCACCCACAAAAAAATAAAACATTGTTGTAGAATATTACTATATAATAACTCTATATGAGTATGAATATATATGTGTGCGTGAGACATAAAAGAAATACAATACAATGAATAAGAACAAAGTTTGATTCCGATTATGAGTAAGAGAAAAGATGTGTGTCATTTACAATGAAATAATGGTGATATTTATAGGTAATCTACTGACACTTATATTTGTTGTATGTATTAATTAGAGATATCTACGGACACACATATTAATTCTATAGTTATTGTTGTGGGGACATCCATAATTTTTATCTTTCATAACACTCCCTCTTGGATGTCGTTGTTACAAAGAATATGACTCATTAAAACCTTAATCGATACAATCCTTTGGTAGAAAAAATCTAGTGAATGAAAAAAGAGGACATGATTCTTGTATATTTTATTCCTCCCTGTGATCAAAACATCAGTTGAGATTCCTTAATTGGCGTATCCCAATATTTTTCACCAACTTCTCGAATGTTGCTGTTGGTAGTGCCTTGGTAAACAAATCTGCAAGATTATCAGCTGAACGGATTTGTTGCACATCTATTTCACCACTTTTCTGTAGATCATGAGTGTAGAAAAATTTTGGTGAAATGTGTTATGTTCTATCTTCTTTAATATACCCTCCCTTCAATTGAGCTATACAAGCTGTATTATCTTCATATAATATTATTGGGGGTATTTTTCTTCAGTAGCTATGCCACAATTTTTCAATATATGGTGCATCAAAAATCGCAACCATACACACTCTCGACTGGCTTCATGTATTGCTAAAATTTCAACATGATTTGATGAAGTAACCGTCAATTGTCTACTTCATTGATCTCCATGACATTGCAGTACCACCATATGTAAAAACATAGCGAGTTTGTGATTTGGTTTTATGTGGATCTGATAAATATCTAGCATCAGCAAAGCTGGTTATTTCATGTCGAGAATCATTTGGGTAAAATAACCCAAGATCAATAGTTCCTTGAAGATAGCGAAATATATGTTTAATTCCATTCCAATGTCGTTTTGTAGGAGCTGAACTGAACCTCGCTATAAATTTACTGCAAATGATATATCTGGTATAGTGCAGTTTGCGAGATACATTAAAGCAACTATGGCACTTAAATATGGGACATCTGGTCCAAGAATTTCTTCACCTTCCTCTTGTGGTCTAAATGGATCTTTTTTTATATCAAGTGACCTTATGACCATTGGAGTACTCAATGGATGTGCTTTATCCATATAAAATCGCTTTAATACTGTCTGAGTATAAGCTGTTTGATGGACAAAAGTTCTATTATTTAAGTATTCCTTTTTCAAGTATTCAATAGCCTTTTGGAGCTCCTCTGGAGTTCTAATCAAGTTGAGATCATCAACATAAACTGCAATGATTACAAATCCTTGTCCGTTTTTCTTAATGAAAATACATGGACAAATTTGGTCATTTGTATAACCCTTTCGTATCAAAGACTCACTGAGTTGGTTATACCACATCCCCCCGCATTGTTTCAATCCATATAAGGAATTTTGTAATTTGATGGAATACATATGTTTAGGATTTGATTCATATGTCTCTGACATTTTTAATCCCTCTGGGACCTTCATATAGATATTTGTATCCAAATTTCCGTATAGATACGCAGTAATAACACCCATCAATCTCATTTCAAGATTTTGATGGACGGCTAAACTGATAAGATATCTAAATGTTATCCCATCCATTACAGGGGAATATGTTTCATCATAGTCAAATCCTGGTCTCTGTGAGAACCCTTGGGCCACTAATATCGCTTTATACCTAACAATTTCATTTGCTTCATTTCTTTTTCGTACAAAGACTCATCTGTATCCAACTGATTATATATTTTCTGGTGTTTTGGCAATTGGTCCAAACACATTTCATCTAGCTAGGGAATCCAACTCAGATTGGATTGCATCTTTCCATTTTGGCCAATCTTTTCTTTTCCGACAATCATCAACAAATTTTGGTTCATTATCCTCGTCATCATTTATGATGTCAAGTGCTATGTGGTATGAGAATACATTATCTATGATAATTGCATCTCGGTTCCAAACATTTTTGCTTGTGATACAATTGATTGATATTTCATTATTTTCAAGTTCTTGCTCTTCTGAAGCTGTAAATTTCTGCTTCTCTAGAGTTGTTTGCTCTTCAAGAGCTTCATTTTCCTCTGAAATATTTTCTGTAATTTTCCACTTTCAATGATTTTTTATCCTCTTTTCTTTCGAGAATTTTTATTTTTGGAACCTGGTGGTCTACCACGCTTCAAGCGTGAATAGATTCATCTTTGGCACTTGTAATTGGTCTCTCTGGGACATTAATTTGATTGAAATATTTGCTACCGGTTTAGATTTTGTTACTCTTTTATAGTCGCATAATGCATTTGGAAATTGATCTGCAGTATTCTGCAAAATGTACAATCATTTGTACTTCTAGTTCACAATCATTTGTACGAGGATCTAAGAAATCTAATAGTGTTTTTCAGTTGATTTCTTTTTCTTTCTTTGGTTGATTTCTGTCTCCCCCTAATGTCGGGAAATGAGATTCGTCAAAATGACAATCTTTGAATTTTGCAGTAAATAAATCACAAGTTAATGGTTCAAGATATCGAATAATCGATGGTGATTCATACCCGACATATATTCCCAATCTACGTTGGGGGACTCATCTTTGTGCGCTGAGGTGGTGCAATTGGTGCAATTGGGACATATACAGTGCAACCAAATATTTTGAGATGGGATATATTGGGTTCATGCCCAAATGTTAATTGTATAGCGGAGTATTCATGATAAAGTGTCGGTCTTAACCGCACCAATTTTGATGCATGTAATATTGCATGCTCTCAAGCTCTCAACGGCAATCCATATTTCATTAATAATGGTCTGGCAATTAATTGTAAACGCTTTATAAGCGATTCAGCAAGTCCATTCTGTGTATGAACATGAGCAACAGGATGCTCAACTGTTATGCCAATTGACCTGCAGTATTCATCAAACATTTGGGATGAATATTCACCAGCATTAAACAGATATTTTTTTATTGTATAATCAGGAAACTGTGCTTGTAATCTAATAATTCAAGCAAGTAATTTCGCAAACGCATGGTTGCGCGATGATAACAATGTTACATTGGACTATCGTGTTGATGCATCAATTAGCACCATAAAATATTTAAATGGCCCACATGATGAATGTTTTGTAATCAATTTTCCTAGACTCGGATTGGTTTGGGAGCGGCCAAATCAAGGGTGGTGGAAAATCAACACCGACGGATCTTCTTTGGGCAACCCCGGGCCTGCAGGGATCGGAGGCGTCATCAGAAATGATCGAGGAGAAGTAATCTTTATCTTGTCCGATTACATTGGCCACACTGATTCGACAGAAGCTGAGCTTCGCGCTATCCATAGAGTGTGTGATGTATTATTGCGTGATCAAGGCTTTCCACTTCAACGAATGATATTTGAATGCGACTCCTACAATGTGGTTCGGTGGCTGCAGAATCCGAATTCTGTTCCTTGGAGGCTCCATCCCTTCATGGACAAAATATCGCTTTTATTCAACTTCGCAGGAACTGTAAAGGTACAACATATCCTTCGAGAGAGAAATTCCTTGGCGGATCACTGGGCTAAATTGGGCGCTGCAGGTACTAATTCAATTGAAGTTTAGTTGTAACTTTTTGCATTATGTCGCTGGCTTTGTGGAGAGGTAGGAAGAAAATGACATTGGACACAGATGTTGGGCACTGACGGTTGAATTGAATTGTCACAGTGCATATTTGTCGGCTCGGTAGCCGCGACTCGATGTAATTGTAAGACCATTTCGGTTTAATAAAATGACTTTGTCTCAAAAAAATTTTCCTTGAGAACAAGCAACACATATATAATCATTATGTTGCAACAATTTTTGTCCTTTTAATGAATGACTATGACTATTTGTAATAATTCGTCTCATCATTGTAGAGCAAGGATAGCCTAGGCGATCATCCCATATCATATATTCATCAGTGAGCCTGTGGCTTCCAATAGACCTCTGACCTATTTTGGGATGATATTCATCAATGGGCCACTGGTCTTCAATAAACCTCAGGTTTATTTGGGGAATAGTAGACATGTGGTCTAAGTGATAATTTTCAAATGTATTTATCTTTGTAAAATACAATCCCGATGACAGAGCCGGTAATTTTTCCAATATATATTTCTTACCATGAGTGGTATTTGTAATTAATAAATATTCAACATTCTCTGAAGTCGATGTCTTGAGGTGATACCCATTTTCTCGGATATCTTCAGAACTCTATAAATTTCTTCGAGACTTGGAAGATAGGAGTGCATTTTTTCACAATTAATTTTGTTCCCTCTAGAAAAATGAGATTGGTTGTGCCAATTCCTTGTCTAATATTTGCACTAGCACATGTTGTGTTTATGCTTGTGTCTCCCGTTCTTAAATTGGAAAAATACCTTATGTCTTTTAGTATCGTGTGCATTGAAGCACTATCATTAAAACATATATTATCACTTTTACAATTCCCCATTTTGCTGGCATTGAAACAAGATATCATTAATATTAAAATAAGATTTAACATAAGTGAGATATTACAATACATAAACAATGATATAGCACACATGCAAAAGTAAAGAAAGATACAGAAGTTCAAAGCGTAATAAAAATAATAGTACAACAGAACAATTAAACTAAATCATTTTATAAATCATCAACTTAAAATTCTGGGATATTTGGAATATTATCCCTAGAATTCATTCTATCAACATGGTTTGTTTCAACCACCACTGTTCCTTTTTCCCTCTGTAAATCTTGGTAGAGTTTCACCCAATGATCTCTAGTAAGACAATTTTTGTACCAGTGCCCTTTTAGGCCTAATCTATCGCATTTTGCTTCTTCATAATTTTATTTTTGGACATCACCTCTGATGTTGCCATGATTCTGATTACTTGTGTCTGTCGTGGGCCTAATATAAATATTGTTGCGTAGATGACTTTTCCCACGGCCTCGGTTAAATCCACGACCATGAGGTCTCTGACCTTGGCCACGACCAACGGCTAGAAGATTCAGTCACATGTGCCTCTGGCAATGGACTACTGCCAGTTGGTCTCATTTCATGATTTTTTAATAATAAATCATTATTCTTTTCAGCCAATAACAAAAAATGTAATCAGATCATAATATTCAGTGAAACCCTTGCTCGGTATTGTTGCGCTAATACCGAATTGGAGGGGTGGAATGTAGATAATGTTTCTCTAGCATTTCTTTATCAGTAATTTTTCCACCACACAGTCTTAATTGTGATACAATATTAAACAGAGCAAAATTGTAATCGTTTACCGATTTAAAATCCTAGAATCGTAAGTGTAACCAGTCATACTGGGCTAGAGGAAGATTAATTGATCTTAAATGATCATATCTTTTTTAAAATTCTCCCAGAATTCAATTGGGTCTTTGACCGTTAAATACTGTGTTTTTCAATCCCTCGTCAAGATGATGGCGGATGAAAATCATAGCTTTCGCATGGTCTTGGCTTGAAGCCTGATTGTCTTTTTCAATTGCGTTTTCAAGACCCATTTATTCCAAATGAATTTCAACATCCATTTTTCAAGATAAATATTTATCTCCAGATACCATCAGTGGTCTGAAATCTTGCTTTGTCAAGTTAGCCACAATAGAATTATTGAAATTCGATAATTAAATATTACCTCAAAGATATTCCGGCAGAGGTGGATTGTGCTGATAAGGTGTTGTAGAATATTACTATATAATAACTCTCTCTCTCTCTATCTCTCTCTCTCTCTATATATATATATATATGAATATGTATGTATGCGTAAGACATAAAAGAAATACAATACAATGAATAAGAGCAAAGTTTGATTCCGATTATGAGTAAGAGAAAAGATGTATGCCATTTACAATGAAATAATGGTCATATTTATAGGTACTCTACCGACACTTATCTTTGTTGTATGTATTAATTAGAGATATCTACCGACACACATGTTAATTATATAGTTATTGTTGTGGGGACATTCATAATTTTTATCTTTCATAACAAACATAAAATCTTAGTATTAATACTTTGATGTACTTTGGAATTAGGTGGTAATTTGGAATTAGGTGGTAATTTCAAGACCAGTGTTGAGCAATTGGAGGGAAAATTTAACACCATATTGGTTTTTTTTTAAAATTATAAATGTATGTATATATTAAATAAAATAAGATGAAATATATATATATATATATATATATATACTCCCTCCGTTTTCCAATAGTTGTAACGTTTGGAAATTTGACAATATTCAGACACGGACTTTAATTTAAAGTTCTATCATAGTTACACAAGTTCAAATATAGTCAACTTGGATCTTGTTAGATTCGTCTCGTCGAGTACTTTTTAAATATCCAACTTTTAGAATTTCTACTTGTGCCAAAATTGATTATTATGATTTAAAATGTGCATTGGACTGCGTGCACTGTGAGTCCGTTTCAATTTTTAGAAAATAGAGGGAGTGTATTTTAAGGGGTTCATAACTCCAACAAGAATGAACGAAGAGATCTTGGCGAAATTGCCACATAGAAAATTGAGCGCAATTTTGCAAAGAAATAGTCCGGATGTTTCTTAAAGAGCCCATTACATGTTTTTTGGCATCTTAAAGTTTGTGTGTTTTCAATCTGAATTTTAAAAATTTTAATTTATTCAAATCAAGTTTTAAAAAGTCTTATCTTGCGGTATTTAATACAAAATGATAAAAAAAAAAAAAAAAAGTCTTTAAAATCATTAGGTATTCAACAATCTAATGACTTAGACTCCATCAATTTTTATGGGATCTCTTCGAAAAATATAATTATACAATTGTTAACGCTAAAAATCTTGAGAGGAAATATCTCTCTTTTATTGAAGAACTTGGGGGAAGGATTACAAGAAAACTAGAAAAGCGAATACAGTAATTTAAAGAAAGCGGTAAAGGAATTTAAGAACAGAAAGTAATAAAATGCAGGAAAGCAATAAAGAAAGTAAAAATAAAAGACGCTCTCTTGAGGAGTATTGGAGGTCGTCTCGCAAGTAGGCCTAGGTCACACATATATAGTGGTGAGTGGTGAGAGTCTTCAAGCTGCACCTCCATCTCTCGTTGATTTGTTTCCTTCTAAACAGCATCTTTATGATTTGTTTCCTTAATCAAAGATCTCCATCCTGATTCTCACGCTCGGCCTCCATCCTTCTAGGGTTTCCATCCTGACTCTCACATGGCCTCCATCCTTCTAGGGATTCCATCCTGACTCTCACACGGCCTCCATCCTTCTAGGGTTTCTATCCTGACTCTCACACGGCCTACCTTCCCGTATTGGGCCTTGAGAGTATCTCTTCTTTCAAGGTATATCCGGGTTTTGGAGATGTGTCCTCCCCCTTCCGGATATATTTTCACCAACTGGTTTGACTGGGCCACTGGAATTCTCGCTTGAGGGTACCCTCACAGAATGGGTGATCTAGACTCCAAGTGGGTGATCTAGACTCCCTTGGGTTGGGTGATCTAGACTCCAAGTGGGTGATCTAGACTCCCTTGGGTTGGGTGATCTAGACTCCCTCTTTCGGATATATTTTCATCACAGACTGGGCCGGACAGTGCAAACATAGATGGGCCTCCAATATTGTACTAACGAACATGGACTTTAATATTTTTTCTGGGGTTAACAGATGCCCCCCTCGCGCATTTTGTCTGATTAGCAATTCAAGACAAATTTGCGCGCTTAATTCAAGTTTGTAGGCCCATCGAGGCCCATTATGCCTCATTTTCTTCTCGTTCAGATTCCGGCTGCCGGAGAGCTACCGCCGGGAAGCCGCCGCTGCCGTCGAGATTTCCGACCGCCGCGAACGTCGCCGGACGCTGCCGTCTGGGCGTTGCCACTCCTTGCTGCAGGTTGCCACCTTCATCAGCTTGGAGGCCGCCACCCTTCCCAGCCTTTGGCCGCCATCTCCGAAGTGCACCTTGCCAGCCTTGGCCGCCATTCCTCGCCTGGAGGCCGCCATCACCAAGGCCGGGGAGGCCGCCACCCTCGCCCTAGAGGGCCGCCATCTTCGCCCAGCAGGCCGCCATCACTGAGGCTGCTGAGGCTGCTTTGGCCGCCACATGGGAGTCTTGACCGCCACTGCCGAGGCCGCCACCTACGCCCGAGGCCGCCATCAAGCATCGAGTTGGGGAGCCGCCAGTTCCAGGCCTCCATCAGCTTTTCTTCCCGGGTCGCCATTCGAGTATCAGCCAGGGTGACATCCTCAGTCAGGCCGCCATACTAAGCTAGGCGCCATCCTCAGTCACCGACTACTCGGCCTCCAAGGCCGCTGTCCGCGGCGCCCCAGGGCTACTATCCAGGGTTTTTACCACCCAAGGTTATTGCCTTGGCCAACACCCTTGGTTCATCTACCTCTTTATCATGTTTCAATTCCTCAAAACGAGTCCCGTGTGTAGGTAGACGCTTCTCATCTTTTTCATCAAGAAAAATTTCCAAGCGGGCCGCTTTCTCGGCCAGCTGGGCAAGATCGGATGAATCCTGCATAATTAAACGTTCTTTCAACTTTGGCAACATATTCGCCACCGCAATATTGACAACCTCCCTATTAGGGATTGCCATAGTGCATCGACTTTTAAGTCGCTGTAGTCTGTTAATAAATGTGCTTGCCGTCTCATCGGCAAATTACTTTGCATTGGTAAGGTCTGCGAGACTCACTTGTGTCGACAGTATATAGAATCTGCCATGGAATGCTCGCTCCAGTTCGTCCCAATTTTAAATTGAGTTAGCCCGCAACGATACATACCACGCATTGGCAGGTCCAGTAAGGGATAAACTGAACAGTCTCAACTTCAGCCAATCGTTGGCCGCCGCTTCACCACACTGGGTGATGAACCTGCCCACATGCTCTATAGTAGACTTGCCATCGTCCCCTGAGAATGTGGTGAATTCGGGCATCTTGAAGCCCCTTGGATATGGTTGCATGGTATATACCCAGTTAGGATATGGCTTCCGGTACGTAGGCCGCTCCATCGGCTTTAGCTGAATCCCAAAGTGCTGCTGCATCATATCTGCTAGCAACTCCGGTGAGATCACTGGTGCCTGCGTAGGAGGTATGGCGGGAGGTGTCGCGGGTGTTCCACATGGTTGTGGTGCCTGCCCTCCTATGGCAGCAGCTTGAGTAGGAATGGCGACTGGTGCCATGGGAGCCGCCACCACTCCACCTGGCTGTGGCGCCTGCCCCCCTAGGGTTGGTGGCATCCAGCCCAGGTTAAGAGGTGTCGCCACATAAGGTGTGGTTGGGATGTTTGGCACATGAGGTGCCGCCTGTCTTGGCGCTATGCTAGGTTCGGCCGCTATGCAGCCTGGTGTAGTGCTGGTTGTCATTAAAGGGCTTGAGGGAGCATAAACCGGCACGGGAGGTGCCGCGTAACCCAAATTCGGCATGCTGGGTGCCGCTGGAGAGAAAGTATACGCTGTCTGGTACGACTGTGGAAACATACTGGCCACGCTTCCAGAATCCTGGAGTGGCGGCTGGCCAGGTGTGTTTCCCCACATTCGGTGTTGTCCTGCTGACGGTCCCGGGTATGGAGTGCTCGGCGCCATAGTAGTACTGGGTGCCGGGAGGCCTCCATCGCACAAGGAACCGCATATCCGGTCAGTTTGGTCGGCCATGGCAGGCCGTAGAGCGTCCATTAGGTGCCTCGTGAACAAAGGCATAAACTCGGCCATCGATTCAGTTATCGATAGCCGTATTTGCTCGGACAATGTAGGGGTCCGCATAATCCCCTGTAGTGGTTGAGAAGTGTTTGCCGTCTCAACGGCGCCCTCATATGATGTTCTGATCGGTGTCTTCTCTTGTAGAGACATCTCTTCAAATCTATGTGTCAAATTGCTTACAAGTTTTCCAGATCTGAGACGCATACATTCTTTAAAGCGGATATGGCTTCAATTTCGTGTCCCACTGGGCGTGCCAATTTGTTAACGCTAAAAATCTTGAGAGGAAATATCTCTCTTTTATTGAAGAACTTGGGGGAAGGATTACAAGAAAACTAGAAAAGCGAATACAGTAATTTAAAGAAAGCGGTAAAGGAATTTAAGAACAGAAAGCAATAAAATGCAGGAAAGCAATAAAGAAAGTAAAAATAAAAGACGCTCTCTTGAGGAGTATTGGAGGTCGTCTCGCAAGTAGGCCTAGGTCACACATATATAGTGGTGATAGTGGTGAGTGGTGAGAGTCTTCAAGCTGCACCTCCATCTCTCGTTGATTTGTTTCCTTCTAAACAGCCTCTTTATGATTTGTTTCCTTAATCAAAGATCTCCATCCTGATTCTCACGCTCGGCCTCGATCCTTCTAGGGTTTCCATCCTGACTCTCACACGGCCTCCATCCTTCTAGGGTTTCCATCCTGACTCTCACACGGCCTTCATCCTTCTATGGTTTCCATCCTGACTCTCACACGGCCTCCCTTCCCGTATTGGGCCTTGAGAGTATCTCTTCTTTCAAGGTATATCCGGGTTTTGTTCACGTGTCATCCCCCTTCCGGATATATTTTCACCAACTGGTTTGACTGGGCCACTGGAATTCTCGCTTGAGGGTACCCTCACAGAATGGGTGATCTAGACTCCAAGTGGGTGATTTAGACTCCCTTGGGTTGGGTGATCTAGACTCCCTTGGGTTGGGTGATCTAGACTCCCTCTTTCAGATATATTTTCATCACAGACTGGGCCGGACAGTGCAAACATAGATGGGCCTCCAATATTGTACTAACGAACATGGACTTTAATATTTTTTCTGGGGTTAACAATAATATTTTTTTCAAAAAAGTTTCTATGGATCCTGCACAACAGGATATTTGTACAAAGTCAGTCAGCTCTACGTGAAGTCTATGGTTTTTCTAAATATACGGAGTTTTAGAACTCTATAAAAATGTAACAAAATTTTGACTTAATACATCTTCCTAGGGTTAGCGCTAGCTTCTAACACTTCATAATATTTGACCTATGTAATACCTGAGATTTTTATTCGCGTCAAACGAACAAAATACACTTCTCAATCCGAACACGGCCGAAATATTTCCGAGAAGACGGAAATAATTTATCACAATAAATTATTGTTCGCAAATGACATGCCGATAAATTCAAAAATTCGAATCCAAGCTTTGGACGAGTCGAAAGGGAAAAAATCAGGGAAAGGAAGCCCGAAAATATTCCATGGACTGAGCGCAAGCTTCATTTCCCCAAAACTGCAATTTTTCCTTTTCGGTTGTTCTGTGTAGCACAAGAGGAATTTTTGCAAGTAGGTTCTGCCCAAAGATTCGAGGGAGTCCTAGAAGTTGGCTCGTTCCCGTAAGCGCTCTGATTCTAGGATAGAAAAAGGAGCTTTAGGAGCTCAGTTGGGATTAGCATAACTAGTCCGTTGAAGCAAAATGTTCTGGTAAGATTTATTAAGCTGGGAATTTTAGTTGTTATTTATGTTATAATTATACTATCATAGTAAACTGTTGGAAGCTGGTGCCTGCTGCTGCTATTTTGATTTCTACTGATGCCTCATGGGAGGGCTACTGTTGATGCCCCATTGCCACTGTAACACGATGAGAGCTGTCTCTGGGACTGAAGAGTTTTTCGTCTGATGCTGCTGTTTGGTATTGGTTCCCTTGGTTTTAGTGGTTTGATCGCGTTCATTTTCTCATATTGTATGTGCCCTCGGAGCTCATGGTCTGATGTTATTGTTTTGGATACCATTTGTTGTTTTTTGGAATGTGGTGGTCGGTTGCTATCTTGTAGCAGGACATGTAGTTTTTTGTCCGGAAATAAATTACTCTTCCCTAAAAATAAAAAAAATAAAAAAAATAGCTGTAAAGGGATATCTGCTCGTAACATGTGCGTGTGTCATACCCATTCCGTCTACGGTGACTGTAAGTGGATTTTTACTCTTTGGAGTAAGCCAAAATTTATTTAGCTTGAGCATAAATTAAAAACAGCTTTATCATTTTAGATTTATACTTATATCTCCCTACTGCTTTTGGAATATTGGTGTGCTGGTTTTTACTGTATTTAATACATTTGACAACTATTCTCAAAATCATATGGATTTTTTAGCGCGCATTGTTACGGGATGAGCGAGTTGCCATGGGTCGCAGCTGCCCAACTCCCACGTTGTTGTGCAAAACTTGCCACTCGAGGACTATTGGGACTTCCAGCTCGACGCTATGGTCTTCTTTCATAGTGAGCTTTTGAGGAAATTTCTTACCTCCCTCACACCCTTGAGTGTATGTGAGACTTGAATCCGACAGCAGGGACCCCACTTTTATGTGGGACTAAAGCCCTAGAGCGGAACCTCACATCACGGTGGCTGAGATGTTAAATTTCGGTAACGGATATTGCTGTATTACCTTTTTCCCGGGATATAGATTAATATTGTCTTTATGTATAAATTATTCTCGTTTAAGCATGCCTTATTCCGTTACTGTCATTCTAAATTATTTCTGCAACCCAACCTCCTCCGGCAGTAATAGGTCTACTTACTCAGCGATTGTTTTCGCTGACTACACTTTTCACCGTTTCCTTTCAGGTTTTGAGATCTGCATGGTTTGATGGAGCATCTTTTCCACGCGCACGGTTTGGGGTATGATTCACGTAAAAATGTATATTCTAAAATCTCCTTTGGGGTAAATATATATTACTTGGCTTAGAAATTTATTTATCTAGCATGAACAAATTTTTGGGTTTTATCCCACCTGTGCAAATATTACGCCCTACAGTTTTAACAACGCGCTTCATACTTTTAAAAATATTTTTGAATGCGAGGTAACAACCTTTTTTAAAATAAAATTTTCCGTGGATTTATTCATTGCGCGCTTTGAGGAATGCAGTCCTTCGTTTGGTTACGCTATACCAAACATTTTTATTAAGCTTATTTTATACTTTTCACAGTATTATAAGTTTTATTGCGAATTATATGCTAGCTTGTCCGGAACGTGGTTAGCATATACATTCAACTCTGATTTTTCTGCAACTATTTGTGCTAGCCTTAGCGTATTCCAGACGGCCCGGAATAAGTGGCGATAGCACCTTCCCATTTTTCCCGTGCTTTTCTTCCGCTGTTCCCTTAGGAAAAATGGGGGTGTTACATTTATCAATTTCTTTTAAATCCTTTTATAGAGGTCACTCCAATGTGATAGTAGTTGTGCGCCATGTATAAGGTTTAAGAGTTATGGAATAGTTCGAGGCTTAATTAAATCTTTGGGTGTGACCTGGGGAATGATAGGAGCACTTGGTATTTCAGTCAATGATTTGTCAGGTGTTGCTTGTCCACCATAGTATCTTAGACTTTGTTTTCATAAGAGTATGTAAATTCTGACGGTAAGTATCTGTCTATTAAAGGGAACCTAGTATAGAAAGTGTGAAAGTTAGCTAATTGAAATGATTATCTCAAACAAAGATCTGAGTAACAAAATGGAGGCTTAATTGTGTTTCATTTAAATCTTATCCAATTTTTATTATTTTCTTCTTGTCCCTTCTGTCACATTTTAATTCTACTTTCTAGAATTAGCAGAAGATAGTGTAGCATAATTTTTATTGTTTTCTTAGAATCATTTTAATTGCTTTCTTAGATGCATATTACTTACTTTCTAGAATACTTTTAACTCGTTTTTTAGAATAGTTTTATTTGTTTTAATAGCTTAGAATTAAATTATGTCAAGTAGTTGATAATCAAAACACAAACTTGAATCGACTAACTGAGTGGAAAATCTTATAAAATGACATGGGCCCTGCTTCTGTCGCACATCCTCCAGTGAACGATCCGGTCTTATAATTTTTGACTACGTGCATTTTCGGGCCACAGTTTTTTTACACAAGTAATAAAAACGTGACAACCTATAAATATATCCAAAATCTCAACTCCATCATCATAAAAAGATTTCATTAAATAAATTAACCTGGGATTATTCTATTTTCCTAAAATTACTCGTGGCAGGAAATTGTCAAAAGTTTCATACTCCCCTTCTTCAAAAGGCTGTAAAGGGCCCAACCAAGTCTAGCAAACATGCAAATACCGACATAAATCGAAGGCAACAACGAATGACAACATGCGTAGTGAAATCGTCATTGTATTATTCGTTGATATTTGATTATACAATAACAAGCCAACCGAGTACAAGGAGCTTACGTTGAGTGCACGATGATGATGTCCACTGATTATCGAATACCCTTACCCATATATAATAGATCTAGAGAAATTATCATAAGTAACATAACTGGATATTAGAAAACTGTACAATCACTACCAGGACATAGAGGCACAGATCCTTGTCCCTAGCTAGGCGTTTGGTTCAGGGAATGAAATATGCTCATGTTTGGTTCGGGCCATGTTTTGGTGGGAATGTTGAGTGTTTTAGGTTGGAATATGATTCCCACCTGGATGACAGGTAATCTTACATTATCACCTCCACTTTACCTACTTTTATTCTAATTTGACTTTTATACCCTCACTTTTTATACTTATTTTATTTCAGAAATTTAGATATTTGTATTCTTAAAAAATGATAAATATGTGAAATTTAATTTTTAAAAAATCAATTGGAAAATTTTAAATTATATAAACATATTTTTTAATATATATATATTCTCATATTTTAATATATTTTTTCATATTTTATTAAAAATTACGTTTCTTCTATATATAAAATAAAAATAAAAAGGATTTAGAGCCATTAATAAGTAATTATCATACAATAAATTACATATAAAGAACTTTCAATATTTTTAAAAAAAAAAACCGGCTTAAATATTTTTAATGTGTAGCAAAATGACATATTTGTAATATTCGTTCAATTGAAATTCAATGACATTATGGTAAACTAATTAGAACTGAAAATCTGAGATTCTCAATCTAACCAAACGCAATAATCTTAAAACATCAAAAAATAGGATTCCCAACAATCTCATATTCTCAGTAATTTTACGTTCCCAGCAATCATATTCCCATTGTTAATCTAAGATCCCTCCAACCAAACGCACCGTAGGTGTCAAAAGTGACAACAAAAATGCAATTAGCAAGTAGCGAGGAGCATGAGATGACCTACCGCACGTTGCGTTTGAACACGCTACTACGCGGACACCTTGTCTGGTACACCCTGTAAATAAAAGAAGCAATTATTAGTTACTGAAAAATAGTTTGACACCTCATATTAAGGCAGAATGAAGACTTCATCAGTCAATTTGCAAAAAAGAAAATGTGTCAAGTTATCATTAACAGAAGTTTAACAGAAGTTTTGCATCATTTCATATCGATCGCAATAGCAATTAAATTCACTTGATTTTGCATCCAATCCTTGAACTGTCATTCTATCTTGAGCCTCGACGAAAGAGTGACCTCCCAGTGTGGTTGGCAAGACAAGAGGCCACCAAGTCAGTTTCAATATTCAACCTTGTAGTTGGTGAGAGGTTGCCACTGCCCTCGAGCTCGTTGTGGCCCCAAATAGAGTGCCCAGAAATTGTTTCCTCCGGCGGGCGGGCGAGGAATACTTCATCTGTGGAAAAACAAAACGAGGAATATTAGCACGAAAAAGTAGAAAAAGCATGCATTTCTTTTCCAAAATCTTCAGAAATTGAGATTTTCTACTGACTGAGTTTGGGAGAAACTGATGATGTTCAGATTTCTACTAGGTGGAATTTGCCAGAAACCATCTGATGCCATAAGATCACGTTCCTCGCAAACTCCACCTTCCGAAAGCTTCTTCGTGAGGATCAGATAAAGCTTATTCTTCTGAGAAATAAGTTTCAACTCTTTGAAGCATATCCAATATCACTCTCCTAAGAGGTTTGACACCCCATTGTTGATGGTGGTAATAAAATCTTATTTACCTATATGCCTCTTGTGTGAAATATTCTTGGTGGAAGTTCTTGACTTCTTTCCTATATCCCTATAGTTATATGTTACAGGTTGTAGAACGACTTCTACATACATGAGATTCGGAATAAAAATCCAAATGGTCGCATAAGTTTCATCCTTATCCAATTTGTTCCATAATTTTTTCGGTTGGCCGAAAAAGTAATATCAATGGATTCACGGTTCTAGCATGTTATAAGCAGATTCATCATCTTCTGGATATCCAGAAAACCCTCATTCAACTCGATTGTTAGTACTGAAATTAAATAACTTGACTTTCACTCTTGTCATGGTTAATAAATAGTTAAACAAAACACCACGAGTAAACCCCAACTCAAAAATAGACTCTGCACTAAATAACATCACGAGTCACGACCAAACCAATTAATACTAGTAGTCTAGTCACGACCGAACCAACACTACAACAGTACATAAGAAAATTTTAATATGGAGAATGGGAATGAGTCATGGATGAATATGGAGAATGGGGATGAGTCATGGATGGCAATGTAGTCCCTCCATTTTAATATATATGTTCCCTTAGCTTCTGCGATTTACATAATAGTATAAAATATAATAATTTTAATTATTAAAAATTATTAAAATTTAGTATTCATTATTAACTAAATCTAACAGCATTTCCTAGCCTTTATTGGGGGGAAAAAAAACACTAAATCTAATAAGAATAACTAGAAAATGAGGGAGTAATATTTAAAGCAAATCTATATCAAAGAGCAAATTTACATAAGTTGTGTCTGTCCTGATTACTACTCCTGAATGATGGGTCTCACACACAGTATTTACTTGAAGCAAATCTGCATCACAAAATATCTTCCAGTAATTACAATATGGACACTGAGATCCAAACCTTCTTCCAGATCTGGCTAATCGCCATTCTCTCCCTAATCTTATCCCGCCCCATCGCCGCCCGTCTCCCCGCCGGCGCCGCCCGCTTCATCTCCCTCCTCCCCGTCTTCTACCTCTTCACCACTCTCCCCCTCCGCCTCTCCTCCTTTCACCTCGCCGGCCCCACCATTTTCTACCTCCTTTGGCTTGGCAATTTCAAGCTCCTCCTTTTCTCCTTCGGTCAACCCCCTCTTTCCACCTCCCCCCCTTTATCCCTCCTCCATTTCGTCGCCATCGCCACCCTACCAATTAACAAAACCCTAATCCCCAAATCACATCCCAATCGACGATCTGCACTTCAATTTCTCCTCAAATGCCTCCTCCTCGCATTAATAGTCAAATCCTACGATTACAGAGAATCGATCCAACACATCAGCCCCTCCCTGATCTTACCTCTTTACTGCTGCCATGTCTACCTGGGCGTGGAGCTCATTCTCGCCATCACCGCCGCGCCGGTGCGCGCCGCCCTAGGCCTGGAACTGGAACCGCAATTCAACGAACCGTATCTTGCCACCTCGCTCCAGGACTTCTGGGGCCGCCGCTGGAATCTGATGGTCACGGGCATTCTGCGGCCCACCGTATACCTCCCCATCCGGCGTATTTCCACGGGTATAGTCGGCCGAAAGTGGTCGCTGGTGATGGCTATCATAGCCACTTTCGCGGTGTCGGGGCTGATGCACGAAGTGATTTATTATTATTTGACACGTGCGGCTCCCACGTGGGAAGTCACGTGGTTCTTTGTTCTACACGGGTTCTGTGTAGCTGCGGAGATTTGGGTGAAGAAGGCGGCGTTGAACGGCAGGTGGCGGTTGCCTGAGGTGGTCTCCGGCGGAGTGACGCTTCTGTTCGTGGCGGCAACCGGCTGGTGGCTGTTTTTCCCGCAGGTGATGAGGAATGGGCTGGACTTGAAGGCAATTGATGAGTACAAAATTTTGATGCGATTGTGTACTGGTGGGGAATGACATGGTTGTACGTTTTGCCCTGAGGGGAAATTTCATTTCTTGTATTTTCTCCTATGAATTTAGTAGTTGGAATGTGTAGCATATGCATTTTGGGCAATGTCTTAGACCACCTCCAACGCACCGCCAAAAATGGCGTTGGAGGGGAAAATGCCGCTTGCGGGCGCTCCAACGCGCCCGCAAAGATTGCGGCCGGGAACGCCATTTTTGGCGTTCCCGCACAGTGCACCGCAATTTTTTGCGGTGCACTGTTCATCCCCCGGTATCCCCTTTATTTTTTTTTTTTTTTTCTCTTTTTTTATTTACTTTGTTATTAGATCTTTTTTTTTTTTCATTTTTGTTTTATTTTTTTTATAATTTTTTTTATTTTTCTTTTATTTTAATTATTTTCTTTCTTATCTATTTTTTTAAAATTTAAGTTCATCTTTTTTTTTAATATATTAAATTTAATACAAATATAATAAAATAGAAATTATTAAATTAAAAGACCATAACATTAAATTTAAATTGAAATGAGATACAAAAGTAGTGAAAAATTAATTAAAACATAATACAGTAAACTAAATTAATAATCTCCCAAATCATGGCCAGATCCGGAACCCCCGATGTCTCCAAAATAATTTTGAAAGCCAAAATTAGTGTTGGGAGTGAATGAAGACTGCTGACGCATTCTCTCCATTATTTCAGCTTGTGATTGTTGGATAAACATACGTCGCATGGGATCGGAAATTGTCATTGGATCAATCAACATGGTTTCTTGATCTTGCTTCTTCCTGGCCAACTCATTCGCCTCTTCAATAGCGGCAATCCTCCGGTCTTGGGCTTTCTTTGTCTCCTCATAATATGCCTGCATTTGTTTATTACTTTCCAACAATGTATTAACAAAAACAGACATATCTTCACCTTTCTTCTTTTTCAGTTTAGATTTTTTAACACCCAAAGGGCGTTGAGATCCAGATCCAGATCCACTGCCGCTACCATCACTTAAATTGACGGAAAAAGGAATTGAGGGAGGTGACATAGGAGATTCCGGCATCGGGGTATTTGAACTGAGTGATTGAGTTGAAAAATCTTCACATCGTGATTTTTGGGCCTTGCAAGAGAACTTTTCGAAATCCTTCAATATATCCCACACATGCTCAAATTTGAATCCTTTTTCATACTTCTTTTCCATCATCATCAGCTCCTTTGCTCGTTTCATCTGCATATTTACTAAAGTTTTAGAATATCTATTGACATACATGAAAACAGATTGTCAAATGCATAGCTAAACTTACCAAATCACTTGTGGAGATACCACTTGGTTTCATATACTCGACTTGTTGGATGCAAGATTTAAGCTTTGCCGTGGCCGCCAAGATGGTCTGCATTCGGCTCTCAACGGAACGCCAAGTTCTATCCGGAACAGATGGATTGGGTTTTTGTAGGTTCAATGCATCAGTAACACGTTGCCAGAACATTTCTTTTTTTTGGGATATGCCAATTTCAGGATCTTGGGAAATTTCGATGTATGCATGACAAAGTTGTTTATCTTCATCAATGCTGTAATTGGCATTTCTTGAGCTTGCCATAGAGAATAAATGAAAGAAAGGAGAGTATATAGTTGAATCCAATGTTGTAAATGGAATGTGGGAGGTGTAGAGTCTATTCCACTACAACTTATTTATAATTAAAGTTCTCACAAATCAAACGGTCAACATCCGACCGACAAATCTAATGGTTCGGATTTAAAGATTGAATCCAATGGTTCAGATCGAGTCGTTTAAATTGGATACCACATCAACGGTCAAGATCCGACCGACAAATCTAATGGTTCGGATTTAAAGATTGAATCCAATGGCTCAGATCGAGTCGTTTGAATTGGATACCACATCAACGGTCAAGATCCGACCGACAAATCTAATGGTTCGGATTTAAAGATTGAATCCAATGGCTCAGATCGAGTCGTTTGAATTGGATACCACATCAACGGTCTAGATCCTACCGACAAATCTAATGGTTCGGATTTAAAGAATGAATCCAATGGTTCAGATCGAGTCGTTTGAATTGGATGCCACATCAATGGTCTAGATCCTGCCGACACATCCAATGGTTCGGATTTAAAGAATGAATCCAATGGTTCAGATCGAGTCGTTTGAATTGGATGCCACATCAATGGTCTAGATCCTGCCGACACATCCAATGGTTCGGATTTGGTCTTTTTAAATAATATTCTACATTAACGGTCAAGATTCCACCGACATTCTTTCTAGGCCACATTCAATTTATCTATTTAAAGTAGACATCTTGTTTAGAATAAATCACATCTTCCATTGTATTTTGATTATATAAAAGTCTTAGGAACGATGAATCACATCTTCGGCGATGATGACGACCTTGAAGAGTTTCAACAAAGATTGTTTCAACAAATGCATAACAACAATCTTGCAATAGGGGCATTATTAGCATCCCAAAATTCAACAAACGTTCATGGAGGTTCGGTTCGTGGGCGTAGAGTAGTCCATCGTGATCGAGAAGGAGCTGCCGAACGACTTTTCAATGACTACTTTTCTGAAACTCCAACCTTCAATGAAGAGATGTTTCGTAGACGTTTTCGGATGTCTCGAAATTTATTTCTTCGTATTGTTGAAGCGTTAAGAAGCCACGACGAGTACTTCGTTCAACGTATGGATGCACTTGGGAGACCGGGTTTGTCCACTCTACAAAAGGTTACAGCTGCCTTTCGGGTGTTGGCGTATGGAATGCCGGCGGATGCAGTCGATGAATACATAAATATTGGTGAGTCAACTACAATTGAATGTGTGAAAAGGTTTTGTCGTGCAATCGTTGAAATATTTTCCAACCAATATATGAGATCCCCTAATCCGAATGATGTTGCTAGACTACTGTATATTGGTAAACAACGTGGATTTCCAGGGATGTTAGGCTCTCTAGATTGCATGCATTGGAGGTGGAAAAATTGTCCAACTGCTTGGGCAGGGCAATATGCGGGACGTAGTGGAAAACCGACAATAATCCTTGAAATTATTGCTGATTACGATCTTTGGATATGGCATGCGTACTTTGGTATGCCAGGGTCCAATAATGATATAAATGTTTTGGAAAGATCTCATCTTTTTGCAGATCTGGCTAGAGGCATCGCTCCACCAGCGCATTATGTCATCCAAGGAAAAGTGTACGATATGGGTTATTACCTCGCGGATGGAATATATCCAAAGTGGGCAACACTTGTTCAAACTATTCACGATCCTCGCACAGAAAAAAAGAGGTATTTTGCAATGAAACAAGAGTCGTGTAGGAAGGATGTCGAGCGGGCGTTTGGAGTTCTTCAAAGCCGGTTTGCAATTGTTGCAAATCCTTCCCGGTATTGGAGCAAGGATGATTTGCATGATATTATGTCTGCGTGTATTATCATGCACAATATGATAATTGAGGATGAGCGGGATCTTAATATACCCATCGATGAAGCAAGAGAAGTTTCTATCCCAGACGTTGAAATTGTGAATGAAGGACTCGATCAATTCCAGACATTTCTTGCCCGATTTAAGAAAATTAAGGACAAAGATGCACATATATCACTTCGTAATGCTTTGATTGAACATTTGTGGGAAGAACGCATGAGTTATGATGTTTAATGTATTATGAGTTATGAAATGTGTTTAATAAATTGTTTGTTTTTAAAATTACTTTTTTGTAATATAGTTTTAAATTTTATTCATTATTAAAAAATTAAATTAAATATTAAGAAAATAATTTTAATATGATAATTATTAATGTACATAAATATAAATACAAAGTAATTATTATTTTTAATTAAATTATATAAATATAAATATTTAATATATTATATATATTAATACAAATATGTATTAATATAATTGATAAATGTAATATTATATGAATAGTAAAGGGAATCAAAATGGAATATTCTATTGTAGAGGAAAATTTAGAGTTGTGGGTTGGAGAAGGATAGTGGAAAACTGTAAATCTGACTGTAAAATAGAGATAGTGTAACTGTAAAATAGAGGTGTGGGTTGGAGATGGCCTTAGGACTTAGGTTTTTTTGGGAAGCTAGGACTTAGGACTACCTAGAGCTAGAAACTAAAAAATACTCTAAAATTATGCTAAAATTAAGTTAAATTAAGCAATTATATATAAGAACATAAATAACCGTTAAATAATAACAATGCGCCAAACCACAAACCACATTATTGTTGCTTATTTTATTATATTTTATTTAATATAAATAAATTAATTCGATTTAATTTATTTTTTAGATCTTAGTTATTTAATTTTTATTTTACAATCAAACTATTCTTTTTTTTTAACATAATCAAACTATTGTTTTTATAATTAATACAATTAACTTTATTTATTATTATGTTATTTTTAAATTTTATTATAATTAATATTTTTTATTTTTATTTTTTTTACTTATTTCAATAAAAAAAAAAAAGTAAATCAATCAGCAATATAATAGAGTTGTTCTGGGGATGGAGATTTACCCTAGTGGTCAAGTCTCCCGACTTGAATTCTCAACCATCCCTTATCCCTCCCCTTTATTCCTTTTGTAATTTGTGTGGCATGGACTCCGACCACCATTTTCAATAATATCAATAAATTGTGGTCCAAAACGGCATGACCTTCTTGTAGTGGCCAAAAAAAATTTATTAACTCTAAATATTTATCCATTTATGTCATTCATAAATTTTATGACTGCTACAGCTAGTTGTACCAAATACATAAATAAAATTAACAGCTACGACTCCCACAGCTCCTTACAGATTCAGCTCTCTACAGCTACAGCCCGCAGCTACAGCTACGTGTGCAGAACATACCCTTTATATAGAAAAATAAAAATACATTAGAATTTGTACAGAATAGTAAAAGTGACCATTTTTAATGGGATTTAGAAACAATTAAGATTCTAATAATATTTATACTTATTAATTTGGGAGAAGTTATGGTGCAATTAATATATTTGTCTTGATGTACTGCGGTCTCCCATAACCGTTGATCCACTTTGTAAATTTGAAGGTTAAAAAGGTAAATTTGACATATTACTCCAAAATATACTGAATACATTTCAGCGACAATTGATATACATTTCAGCAATTTGTTTATATTTTAGCGATAGACATTTTAGCGCACCTTCTGTGTATTTCAGCGATAAATTATGTATATTTCAGCGATCCAATATAGTTATTTCAGCGTATGGGATAGTATTTTTCAGCGACTTGATAATGTTCATTTGAGCAATTTCATAAACGTTGAAACTCAATTCTTTGGTTTAACATATTTCAGCAATGAGCTGCATGTATTTCAGCGACGTGATGTGTGTATTTCAACGATAGACTATATAATATTTCAGCGACATGCCATAGTATTTTTCAGCGATAACCTTGTGTGTGTATTTCAGCGACACGATGTTATACATTTTTTGGACAACTTTACCCTTTTCCATTTTGAACCGTTGATTTAAATGGACGGTTGGTTTTATATGCCTTGATATGTTGCGGTTTGGATTGATTGCACCGTAACTCTATCCTATTAATTTAATTATTTATCTAAAAATGGAAAGTAACCAAAATTCGTGGGACATCCTAAAAAGGAATCTGAGCCAACTTTTGTGCATGGAACGAGCAGTATTTATAAATATAAATAGAAAATATCTATATAAATATAATATTTTACATATATAAATATTATACATAAATAAATATAAAAATAAGTAGTGAGGTAGTGACTAGTGAGGATATTTGAGACTTTTAATAATATTATGGCTCTGTTTGGCAAATAAGCTAAATAAAATTAGCTTATTCTATTCAATTTAAGATAAGTTAGCTTATTAAAAAATATAAAATAACTTAAAATAGTGCTCAATCAGCTCTTTTTTAAACCGCTGCAAATAGCAGCGAAAATTAGCTTATTCTAGGCAAAAAATTTGCCTCAAAACTGTTAAATAGGTAATTTTAACTAATTTATTATTCAAATTACTCGCATACTCAATTAACAGCTAACAACTAATTTCCAAACATGCTCGTATACAAGTGCTGCTTTTGGAGAAGTACCACAGCTCTCCAAAAACACTTTTTTTGTTGTAAATATAAAATTATATGGTGGGGTTGTAGTGGAATATTAAATTGTATATATAGTGGTGTGATATATATATATATATATATATATTAGTAAAGTATATGGTAGTATAATTAATGATGGAAGCAAATGATGTGTGGAAATGGGAATTGTGAAGAGAGAGAGGAAGAGAACGTAATGAATGCAGGACTTGCTTTTTTTTTTTCTTGAATGTGTGTTTTGTTCATTTCATTGCCTGAATTTATAGAGTGCAATGCCTCATTCTTTGACAACTCAAGCACACAAAATCTGCTTGATAATTTTGACAATAGTACACATTAAATACATTCACATGCATGTGTTGTGCAACAGTGTATCTCAACACTCCCCCTGAATGTATTTAATACAAAGAATATGTCTCGTTAAAACCTTACTAGAAAAAAACACAATGGGAAAAAATCCTAGTGAAGGAAAAAGAGTACAGTATTCTTGTATCCAGTGCTCCCCTTGATTTGGGTATCATTTTCAATCTCGAAGTCGCCACATTCCAATTTTCTTCACGAGCTTCTTGAATGTTGCAGTCGGTAATGCCTTGGTAAACAGATCCGCTAAATTATTTTCTGATCGAATTTGTTGCACATCGATTTCACCATTCTTTTGAAGATCATGAGTGTAGAAGAACTTTGGTGAAATATGCTTTGTTCTATCTCCTTTGATATAACCCCCTTTCAATTGGCTATACAAGCCGAATTATCTTCAAATAAAATTGTTGGGGGCATTTGTGGTTCAGTGATTAAACCACAACTTTTCAATATATGTTGAGACATTGACCTCAACCAAACACATTCTCGACTTGCCTCATGGATTGCTAATATTTCGGCATGATTAGAAGAAGTAGCAGTTAAAGTCTGCTTCATTGACCTCCAAGAGATGGCAGTTTCACCACAAGTAAAGACATAGCCATTTTTTACGTATGTCGTAATATAATATTTTTCTCACCCTTCAAGAAAGCTCCAAGAAGTCTCACCCTTCCTTTTCAAGATCCCTTCTCCGCGCCCTCTCTATGGGCGACACTGATATGGCCGACCACGGCGGCTTACCTCCGGATCCTGATGATGACAGGGCGAGCAAGAGGCCGAGAGATCTATATAGCAATGTTGCCCGCCGGGGAGCCGGCTTCATCCATGTGCCCACAGAGGATCTTTACAGTGATTGTGTTGCCGACGATGAGGATATTATTCAAACCACCATTAATGGTATCCCACGCTTCCAGTTATCCCCTGCCTTCAAGATGACACTTCTTCGTCAATGGCAATTTGCGGTGGTTCTTAAACCTGTGGGACGCTATGTTTCTTATCGAGTTCTCAAAGCCCGATTGGAGTCCTTATGGCCTGCATCAAAATCATTATCCTTGATCGACGTTGATAACGGCTACTACATCATTCGTTTCAAGACAGAAGCCGACGCTCTCCATGTGCTCACAGGCGGCCCTTGGATGGTGTCCGGCTTATATCTCCATGTCCAGCAGTGGGATGAAAAGTTCAACCCCTCTACAAACGAGATCAATTCTATGGTGGCCTGGGTCCGTTTTCCAAGAATCCCCATGCATCTGTACAATCGTCCTTATCTTCTTCGTGCCGGTACGGCAGTTGGCAAGGTCCTTAGTATCGATTTCAATACGGACAACATCGAAAGAGGACGGTATGCCAGACTTGCTGTTCAAATCGATCTGGATAGACCCCTCATGCCACAGGTTATCTTGGAGGATGATATAATCAATGTAGAATATGAAAACATAAAGCTGGTGTGTTTTCAATGTGGCAAGTATGGCCATGCAAAATCATCCTGTCCAAATTTGAATCCTCAGCCTCTTGAGACGGATCAAGCTCTGCCTAGTAGCGATGGAGATCACATCCAGGAGGATAAAAGTGGTTTTGGACCCTGGATGCTGGCTCAGTCCCGAAGAAGACCCCGTGTTGCAACTGCCAAGAATCCTATTTCGCCGAATCAGAATCGAAACCGTTTTAATGCTCTACTTGAATCACAGGTTTTGCCTGGGGATGGCGATCGCAATTCTGGCGGCCAGGCTTCCGCCTCTCATCCAACCACAATCCCTCAATCTCTTCCTCCACACTCCCCGGGCCCTCGGCGTCCCCCTTCCCGTCCTATTTCCCCTTCTCCCCAACCGCATCCCAGCCATGCATCCCCTAGTCATACCCGTGGTCCTCGATCCCGTTCTCCTCCCAGCCCCCGACCACAGTCCCCTATAGGCCTCAATTCACCTCCACTCTCGCCATCCTGGAACAGCAACCATCCGGAGCATGGACTAAAGCCATCCAGTCTACCCTTCCTCCCGATCGCCACTCCGTGGTAATGGTGATGGACCCGTCCATACACCATACCAAAAGGAGCAGAGGCCTAGTTGATACGAAGGGAGGCAGACCCCTGGATACTCCCAAGAGGTAAGCTTTAGCAGAAGCAAGCAGGTTTGAAGAGGAATTGAGAAATTAATACTGCTAGAAGTTTTTCGGGATGGTAGTGGGGTTGTATGATGGTGTCTCCGGCCAGTCAAAACAAGTGCTTGCAGCTCTTTGTAGCGACAGATTCTGAGCTAGTCCTCCAATGACCAGGTTTGTCTTGACTGAGGTGCATTTTGAAGTTTTGTGATTCAAGCTTGCGCTGCAATTGGGGGCAGTGGCCACCCAAATTGGAGACGAGTGCCGTGAACACAAAAACAAACTCCTAGAGGACCATGGTTCGATCGTCGGCGAGAAGCCCGCTGCTGTTATGAGTTGAGCAGAGCGCCTTTTGGGAGCTAGGTTTTCCCTTTTTTTGCTATCTGCTTCTCGGATTGAGTTTATTCCTTTACTGTTTGTGGCTTTGGTCCATGATGTAGATGGTGGCTTTGGGCTTGTTTCGTGGGCCTAACCATGCTTGGGATGTGGCCTGCTAGTTGGTTTTCTCCGCTTGTTGCTTAGCTTTTTGTTTGATATAATACCGGCTTCGGCCCTCCCTTTCACCGAAAAAAAAAAAAAAAGACATAGCCTGTCTGAGATTTGGCTTTGTGTGGGTCTGATAAATAACCTGCATCGGCATAGCCAATTAACTCATGTCGAGAGTCTTTTGGGTAAAATAACCCAAGATCAATTGTTCCTTGGAGATAGCGAAAAACATGCTTTATGCCTTTCCAATGTCGTTGAGTAGGGCAAGAGCTGAATCTTGCGAGTAGATTGACTGCAAACGCGATATCAGGTCGCGTGCTGTTTGCAAGATACATTAACGCACCAATTGCGCTTAAATATGGGATTTCTGGGCCAAGTTGCTCTTCATTATCTTCTTTTGGCTAAATGGATCCTTTGCAGGATCAAGTGCCCGAACGACCATTGGATTATTTAGCGGATGAGCATAATCCATTCGAAATTGCTTTAATACCTTTTGGGTATAAGTTGATTGATGAACAAATATGCCCTTTTCCAAATGCTCAATTTGTAGGCCAAGGCAAAATTTTGTTTTCCCGAAATCTTTGATTTCGAACTCCCTTTTCAGATATTCGACCGCCTTTTTCAACTCTTCAGGAGTTCCAATTAGATTTAAATCGCCAACATAGACTGCGACGATCACAAATTCTGATCCATTTTTCTTAATAAATAAACAAGGGCTGATACGGTCATTTGTATAGCCTTCCTTTATCAAACTTTCACTGGGGCGGTTGTACCACATTCGGCCAGATTGCTTGAGCCCATACAACGATTTTTGTAGTTTGATGGAATAAGTTTCTCTGGGTTTTGAGTTGCATGACTCAGGTAATTTAAACCCTTCAGGTATTTTCATATAAATATCATTTTCCAATGAGCCATATAAATATGCAGTAACAACATCCATCAGCCTCATTTCGAGATTTTCTCATACTGCTAGACTCATTAGATACCTGAATGTTATTCCATCCATAACTGGGGAATATGTTTCCTCAAAATCAATTCCCGGTCTTTGGGAAAAACCTTGGGCTACAAGCCTTGCCTTATATTTGGCAATTTCATTATTTTCATTTCTTTTTCTCACAAACACCCATTTATAGCCAACAGGCTTCAAATTTTTCGGTGTTTGGACAATCGGGCCGAATACTTTTCGTTTATTCAGTGAATCTAGTTCAGACTGAATCGCATCTTTCCATTTTGGCCAATCATTTTTTTTCCGACATTCTTCAACTAGTCTTGGTTCAGGATCCTCGTTATTTTCCATTACATCGAGTGCAACGTTGTATGCAAAAGCATTATCAACGTTTGTTTCTTTTCGGTTCCAACTTTTCCCAGTATTGATATAATTGAAAGAAGTTTCAATAACTTCATTTTCTTCTGGGTGAATATTTTCAGGTTCAACCTTTTCGGGGGTTGAATCAATTTCTCCTTCAGGAGTATCATCGGTGATTGATTTATCACCCATATGGATAATTTTCTTCTTTCGAGGAGTTTTATCCTTGGAACCCAAAGGTCTACCACGCTTCAGGCGTGCAGTAGATTCATTTGCACTCGGAATATGCCCTTCTGGGACATTTATATTGGCTGGTGCATTTGCTGCATCATTTATATATGATTTTGTAACTTTAGCAGCATCATTAAAAGCATTGGGTAATTGATTTGCAATTCCCTGCAAATGCACAATTCTTTGAACTTCAAGTTCGCATTGCCTTGTATGAGGATCAATGAAATCAAATGGACTTTGCCAAGATATTTCCTTTTTCAGTTGATCATTTCCTCCTCCTAATGTCGGGAATTGAGTTTCATCAAAATGACAGTCTGCAAATCTTGCAGTAAATAAATCACCCGTTTTTTGCTCAAGATATTTAATAATCGAGGGTGATTCATACCCGACATATATATCCAACCTTCTTTGAGGTTCCATTTTTGTGCGTTGTGGTGGCGTAATCGGTACATAAACCGCACACCGAAAAATTCGCAAGTGGGATATATTGGGCTCCTTTCCAAACACAATTTGTGTAGGGGAGTAGCTATGATAGCTTGTCGGCCTTATTTTCACAAGTGCTGCTGCATGCAATATAGCATGTCCCCAAGCAGAAACATGGAGTTTTGATTTCATTAACAAGGGTCTTGCAATTAATTGCAATCGTTTAATAAATGATTCTGCCAGACCATTTTGCGTGTGCACATGAGGCACAGGATGTTCAACAGTAATTCCAATCGACATGCAGAAATCATCAAATGCATGTGATGTATATTCTCCAGCATTATCAAGGCGTATTTTCTTTATCAGATGATCTGGAAACTGTGCTCGCAATTTTATAATTTGTGCAAGTAACCTTGCAAATGCCAAATTGCGAGTTGATAATAAACAAACGTGTGACCAGCGTGATGACGCATCAATTAGTACCATAAAGTACTTGAAAGGTCCACACGGTGGATCAATAGGTCCACATATATCGCCTTGAATTCTTTCTAGGAAGGTAGGGGATTCAATTCCCACTTTTACTGGAGATGGTCTGGTTATCAATTTCCCTTGTGAGCAGGCTGCACAATTGAATTCATTTGGGTTCAATATCATTTGCCTTTTCAATGTGTGGCCATTTGAATTTTCAATAATTTGCCTCAGCATTACACTGCCAGGATGCCCAAGTCTATCGTGCCAGGTAATAAATTCACTAGTAGCTTTCAAGCCTACTAGGTTATGTATCTCTGCGGCACATATTTTTGTATAATATAAGCCAGAGGAGTAACATGGCAATTTTTTATTCACAAATTTTTTGCCAGTTTCAATTCGAGTTATCAAAAGATACTCGTGATCTGCCTCTTTTGAAGTTTCAATGTGATATCCATTTTTCCGAATATCATTGAAGCTCAGTAAATTTCTTCGAGCTTTGCGTGAGAACAAGGCATTTTCAATTGCCATTTTTGTCCCTTCAGGGAGAAATATAACAGCTCTACCGGAGCCTTCAATGCATTTTGCATTACCGCTTATAGTTTTCACTACGGTCTTTTCCAATTTTAAATTGGAGAAATAGCTTTTGCTTTTCAAAATACTATACGTTGTTGCATTGTCAATGAGGCAGGTATCATCTCTAACTTTTGAATTTCCAGCATCCATTTCTTTACAAGAATATAAGAAGGTTATTAAACATCAGCAATATAAATATTATTAATGCAAACCATATTTATATTATACATGGATAATAAAAAGGAAGTACATGATATCATAATTTATACTCCCTCCGTCCCATTAATTCTGTCTCACTTTCCTTTTTGGTACATCCCAACACAAATGTCACATTTCCTTTTTAGGAAATAATTCACTACTTAATTACCAAACCTACTCCTATCACATCACATTAATAAAAATATATATTAACAATTCCAATTCACTAATATTAATAAATTCAACACACAACCATCACATCACATATAAATAAATTAATTAAAAATTCAAATTCATTACTATCACATCACATAAAATTCCTAATTTACCCTTACTTTAAACACTAATCTACCCCTTAATTACATACTAACTATTTTCACATAAAATACCGTGCCCAAAAGTTTTGGGACGGTATAAATGGGACGGAGGGAGTATTAAACAGGAATTAGAAAAGACAAGTATAAAATATATATAGCTATATAATATATTATTTATTAGCAGTATCTGGCTCAACAAAATCATCAGCTTCCAGGTGCGTGATATTATCATTTAATATATCATCATAAGTATCATCATGGGCATTATGGTGTGATTCAACACCTTGTCTTTCTTTTCGTTTCGAGGCCTGATATAGTTCAGCTAAGTGTTTAGCTGTGTGGCATGTTTGAGTTGGATGGCCTTTGATTCCACAACGATCACAAATTTCATCATTTTGTTTATGCCTTTTTGCATAATTTCTTTGTTGTGGTTTGTAAGGCCTTCTGGTATCATATCTGCGATTTTGCTCAAATCGAGGCTTATTTCGATAATTATTTTGACGAGATGATTCACCTCTGCCTCGATTGTGATATCGATTTTGGCCACGATCATCATTTTGAATTTTAATGTGCCCACGATCACGTACATATTTCGATGATTGAGCCACGTTCACCTCAGGGAACGGTTTTGCACCTGCGGGCCTAGATTCATGATTTCTTAACAGCAGTAAGCTGTTTTGTTCGGCCAATAATAAGCAGGTGATAAGATCAGAATATCTTTGAAAACCTTTTTGACGGTATGTCTCACTCAATGTTGAGTTTTTAGCATGAAACGTAGAATATGTTTTTTCAAGCATTTGTTCATCAGAAATCTTTTGCCCACATAATTCCAATTGGGCCGTAATTTTGAACACAGCGGAATTATATTCCCGGACTATTTTGAAGTCCTGAAGTCTCAGGTTTGTCCAGTCATCAAGGACTTTTGGAAGCACCGTCTTTTTAAGATTATCATATCTTTCTTTCAACTTTTGCCACAATACCAGTGGGGATTCCACAGTCACGTACTTCATTTTAAGTGCCTCTTCGATATGATGGCACAAGAAAATCATGGCTTTTGCCTGATTTTGATGGCTGGGATTTTTGCCTTCAGCAATAGTATCTTCCAGACCCATTGAAGTAAGATGCATTTTCACATCTCGGGCCCAGGACATATAATTGCTTCATTCAACGGTTAAGGGGGCAAATTCCTGCTTTGCAAGGTTAGCCATAATCTTATTGAAAGTTTTGGAATAAGAAATTATACCTCAATTTCTGGTATCTGGGCAGAGTCTCCTCGTGCTGATAACGTGTTGTAAATATAAAATTATATGGTGGGGTTGTAGTGGAATATTAAATTGTATATATAGTGGTGTGATATATATATATATATATATATATATATATATATATATTAGTAAAGTACTTCCTCCGTTCCTTTTTTTTTTTTGAGGCAAAAGGATGTTTATTTACTAAATAGTGATGTGATATATATATATATATATTAGTAAAGTACTATATGGTAGTATAATTAATGATGGAAGCAAATGATGTGTGAAAATGGGAATTGTGAAGAGAGAGAGGAAGAGAACATAATGAATGCAGGACTTGCTTCTTTTTCTTGAATGTGTGTTTTGTTCATTTCATTGCCTGAATTTATAGAGTGCAATGCCTCATTCTTTGACCACTCAAGCACACAAAATCTGGTTGATAATTTTGACAATAGTACACATTAAATACATTCACATGCATGTGTTGTGGAACAGTGTATCTCAACATTTTTTTAATTTTTGAGGTGATTTTTCTATTTTCTAAAAGCCCAAATAGTGAAGTGATTTAGAAGGCATCCAAACGCTGCCGTTTTTAACTCCTATTTAGGTTTCAAACTGTATTCACGGATTCACCTAGCGTGTAGCTGCAATACTCAACACAGTGAAATGAATTTTGATTTGGATTGAGCTGATTTTTAACTCTACTCTCTACTCACATTCTTAGATATGCCTGGTGAGGATGAGAACGTATTGAAATATGGGAGCAAGCGACTGAGAAAAGAAGAACAATCTGGCGAAAAGTTATTGAAACATGGGAGCAAGCGACAGAGAGAAGAAGAAGAAGAAGAAGAACAATCTGGACCGAGAGACGAACAATCTGGCGTAAACAAGGCGGGCATAATCAGGAGGAGGGTCAGTGATTGTTTCGTGTTTTCTTGATTAGATAAATTATAGTATACTTTAATTGATAATTAAGATAATAATTCCATACTGTTATTAACACCAGAGTCCAAAAACAATAAGGATAAAAACAAGACCTTGTTTGTTTGTTACCATGTGTTTCTTGATATTGTTAATTAGTCATTGCTGCTGCTGTGCTGACCATCCATTATATTTCCTGCTGCATCTTAATTAGATACCCCCAGTATTAATTAGACTGTGAACCCACCTTTCAATATACTAATAGTCATTATTGATCTAATGCATTTGGCAACTACCAGAAGAACTATGGGTTCTCCACTTGGCATCACTTTTTTGCCGATGATTCCCAGTCTAGCGAAAGCAGCTTGCTTGCTACGAGGATATATGAAATCATACAGTTCGGTGATTTGACACTTGCGGAGGGGGTCAAGGTTGCCCTGTGGCTGGAGACGCACAAATCATTTGTTCCTCGTTTGTTCAACATCATGTCGCGTAACGATCTTGTCTCTACAATGAAGAAGATTTTGTCTGAACAGTGAAGCTGCAACTTTTTACTCCATTAAATAGGTATGTTGGCTTGGTTTACTATGTTAAAAATTTAAAGAATGATAGCCTGTGCTTATGGTTTTGCTTGTACTGATCGTTTTGCCTGTACTTATGGTTTTTCCTTCCCCTTATTGCACTGTGCTAGCCCTCCAAATGTGATATAGACCATAACTGCTTGTGTAGCAAATCCACTTCAATGATAGAGACTGTGATCCTCACTTCACTCTTTGCTATCTGCTCTGCTCACACACTTTAAAGAAATAGAGACTTTGATCCTCACTTCCAGTTTTGTTTTCAATACTAGAATTCCATGGATAATCAGAAGCTGCAGTCGTTAAACCTAGGAGGCACTGCATCTGCATTATCAAATCTTAGGAGATGAACATTGGTTTTGAAATTAATTTTCCAATTTATGCTTAGGAGTTGTTTGATAGGCTCTGAACAGAATGGTTCTAAATCTATTTCGTTTTTTTGAACAAAATGCACTTCGAAGGCTAACAAACAATCATTAATTTTTCTTTACTCCTTTAAACATTTGAGAAGAAAAGGCAGTTTATTTATGCATCTGGTTCGATAAAATGAAAGTCATAGTATTTAAAGGCAGATAGTGAAATTTGGTCTCAAATTATGTATGCCAAATGGCCTAAAATTTGGGGAGTTTACTCCTAAATACTAACACATTTTGGGCCTCTTCCTGATGCAGGCACTGAGTATACTGAAAGCACTCCTTGAGTCGACTACGGTGTTAACGATACATGACTGTGTTTTGTGAACTTGTCATTTGTTGTCTGAACTTTTGCAATGTCGATTTCGGACTAGCACTCTTCTTCTTGTGTTTTTTCCAGTTTATTAGTGTATTTCGCTTTAGTATTTCTGCTATGAGTTGTGGATGTTTAACTAGATTGAATTTGAACTACTAACAGGACCTAGCTAGTTGTGGATGTTGATCCATCTTCGACGGTTACAGGTCTTATTATGTTTATTATCAACATTCTTGAATGTTTAGCCTATTCTTATTAGACAAGCAGACCCATATGGGCCAGCCTGGCTAAACTCGTTGTCGCTTGGGCTGGCCTGGGTCAAGCCAGTTTTTAATTTTAATTTTTTTTTTTTTTTTAAGTTTGTTATGAAAACCTAAATAAAATAATATATTTGTAATGATGTTTGAAAATTATTTTTAATCATATAATATTAATTTTGATATTATATAATTTAATAATTTCTTTTGGTAAAATTCTATTAAAATTTTTTTAAAATTAACTTGATAAGTACTTATTAACTAAATTAAATTAAAAAAAATTTAAATACTTATTATATACTATGACATGAGCTACTTAACATTACTTTCAGATGAATTTGATGTTAAATTTCAAAAAGAATACTTTACAAAATTAAATTATGTCATTTTAGATTTATTTGAGTAAATAATAATATTGTATAATTTAAAAATGAAATTTATTAATTAATAATATTATATAATTAATTAAAATTTATTACATAAAAAAAAATTTGGTGCGGTTTTGTACTGGTGGGGAATGAGAAAGCTTGGACTTTTTGCCCTAGAGGGAAAATTTCATTTCTTGTATTTTCTGCTATGAATGAATTTAGTAGTTGGAATGTGTAGCATATGCATTTTGGTCAACGTCTTGACTCTTGATAATGCACGATCCATACTATTTTTTCTAATCACTGATTTTTAAGTGCAATAATATCATATACTTTTCTTCTTTTTTTTAAGTGCAATAATATCACTGATTTCGTATCAAAACACACTACAAAATTGTTAACGAAAATTGGTTAGAATGGTTATAGAAATTCTATATGCATTTGTTTCGAATTCAAATCTTTGTGATCTTCCTAAACCTTGAGTATACTGCTAATTCTTAACCCTCAAAGAGACTTACTGCAAACCATTTACACAGACTACAGATATTTTTTTTTGATGAGCAGACTACATATATTAAAACAAAATATATATTAAAACAAATTGGCTGCATTTTGAAAAAAGAAAACAAAAAAAATGTCGTTTAGCATTTAGTTTTCAAAATATATATTAAAACTAGTTTAACATCCTATATATAGTAAATATTATTTTCAGTAACTACCAAATTAACAATTAAACTTAAACTCTGAATGATCATCTCCCCAACATTTAGTTTTTGAAACTCAAACTCCAAACTCTAATTTTAACTTTATCACCAAACACCATTACTAAAAAACTATCTCAATTCAGAACTATTTTTCACCACTAATTCCAAATTCAAATTCTAAACTTTTATTAATTTCCAAACATAGCCAAATAGGTGCCAAATCCACATATGCATAAATTAACAGATCACACAATGCATGCCATGAACTTTATTTAGATATTGGAGTCAATCACAACTTTTAATTGGTGTTGTTAAAAGAGTTTGCAATAAGCTGCGACATCACACAGCACGAATTTCACACAAATGTTACAAATCACACACACGAGCGCGCATTCGGATGCCAAACAGACACTACAAGATATCCACATTTACATCTTTCAGCTGCACAATTGCACACAAGATTCTCGACCCAAAAATAAGAAATATTGCTTCAACTAATATGCATCATAAATGAGATTTGAATCATCGTAGATCAATAACATCGAATTTCAGTCCAGCGTTCATATACACATCACTACAATGTCGGTATATAGGGCTACCATCAGAAGTGGGTTCGTGGGAATGGAACCCACGTCTTGGGCAATGCCTGATCACCGTCATTCCACCAGAAGTCAACCGGAAAATGCCATGTGTTCTGGATACACACACAAAAAGAAGCCTATAGGTCATTCACCAAATTCTGATTTTAAAAAATAATAATAAGAAATTAAAAAGTAGTTGCTAGCATAGTAATTGTCTTGAGTACCGAGCTTTATGAATTAGACTTGATTCATTCTATGCATCTAAAAATTATAAATATACAATCGTAATCCAAAATAGTACACCAATTACGATATATTCAATTTGATTGGACTTATAAAACTACCAAACTATACTTATCTTGTACACCCTATCTATCTGGTGAAGAAATACCTTGAACTGTCTTTTGGAGCCATCACAATGGCAATAGCTTCAGGTAACATGATCTGTAAACAGTAATAGCATGTGTCAGATAGCAAGAGAGCAAGCTTACATAAACATGTTGAATACATTCAAATTCATATACTATCATTTAATAAATAAATTCAGAATCCTCAACCTGACACCACAGTTATTTGGCATCAACTGCTTGTATATTGGGTATTGTATTCAGATCCAATAGGTGAGTGGTTTCATGGGGTGCATTAAGTGCGTATCACAGGAGAAAAAATAAGACTAACCACTGGAGAAAGGTATAGGGGTAATGAGGGGAATACACAAGTATGCTCTCTGAATGACGTCAAAATGATTTAAATAGAACATAAATATTGCAGTTGCTCACATCCCTTAAATAATCAATGTTCAAAAGAAAAGAGAGAATTGGTTCACCTGATAAGAGTAGTGTGTGTGAACATCAATTGAAGACATGAAACAAGACTGAGTAGGATGTGTCTGCAAAACAGGAGAATCATCAATCATTAAACCTCAAGACAAGCTGAAATGCAACGTTTCTGACCATCAATTCACTTTACTGAATATACATATATTAACATAAATCTTCTAACAATTTCTTTCAAATCCTTCCAGGCCTTCTACCTTCTTTTAATATGAACCTAGGATTCTGTATTTTCCACATACTAGAATATGAAAACAACCAAAAACACCGGAAAAAATGTGTTACACAGAAAAAAAATCATAATAGTAGTACAAAATCAGTCATCATTGCACATCCAACTGAAAACAAAATGGGTGATTACTCCTCTTGCAAAGAGAAGAGGAAGAAATGCATGGAAGTGGCAATACAGATGAGCATAATAACTTACATGAATCCACCCTAGAGGAAAAAGAGATCGCTTGTCCTGCACGTCAAAGATTTCTTCCTCATTTATGGCTTGACACTGTTTGATATAAACACATTAGTACAAACTCACAAACAAAATTGCTACTTGCAAGTTAAATACTTCAGATTACCGAATCTGACGTAGATTCTTGCTTCGGAATTATGAGAGCAGTGAGATAAAACTTCCTATTTTTCTGCAGCAAATAAAAACAATTAATTACAGATCAACAATCCCAGTAAAACTTTGAGTGTGATGTAACCTTTTCTTTAGAAGAGTGAGCACAAATATAATTCTCAAGCATTCAGCCAAAGACAACAAATTGCAAGTGATACTTACTAGGGAACCTGCAAGGATACCACATGTCTCCAAGTTTTTTTTTGTGTTTGACTTGGCCATCTTCATAAAACTGTTCATCAGTTCAGGTGACTGATACAAAAACATGAAAAATGATCATTCCATAGACTCTAGAAAAATCATTATAGCTATGCTGGTTCAAAGACATATAGAGTGCATATCTTACAATGTGCAACTCCAGTGGATCTTCGGAGCAAACTACAGAATCACTGGTAATAGTATTTTCCAAACCACTCTCCACTTGATTGGTTGAGTTGGATGGCAGGATCAAATCCTGTACTTCCGCTAGCACAGGGGGTGGGGAAGGTTCTCTTGGGATCAAATCCTGTACCTCTGCTAGAACAGAGGGAGAATTATGTCCAACAATTTCGGTTTGCGAAGGAATTTCAACAGTTTCAAAGGAAATGAGAGAATCAGAATCTTGAATTGAACTATCTGTCTTTGGCTGAGCTACAGATTCCAAACTCAATTTTTCTTTTTCTGTGCTACCAGCTTCCTCTATCACCACAGTTTCATCTTTGATAGAATACTGTATGCTATTATCCCTAAAAGGATTTGAAACCGTACTGCACAAGAAAATCATAAGTTTGTTAATAGTAATAGAAGTAGCAAATCTTTTATCCAAAACAATGTACCACATGCCCCACCTTGCCAAAATCAAATAAGAATATTCTAGAAAATCAACATCAAATACAAATACAAATTGAAGTTCTCATATATCAAACCTTTGAATCTGGAGAGGAGTGAAGTCTAGATTGCTTGGGTATAGAACCTGCAAGTATAAAACAAAATTAAAACAAAAGTTGCTTCAATAAAATGAATGAGTACAGGTAACTTATACAACCTTGTAGTTAGTAGGAGGTTGCCACTGCCCTCGGAGCCCATTGGGGCCCAAAATAGAGTGCTTAGAAAGAGTTTCCTCCTTTGGGCGGGGAATACTAGATCTGTGGAAAAAAAAACAAGGAAGATAAGCATAAATAAAAGATATAAAAACCAGGACACAACAGTATGCTGAGAAGTGACAAAGAGATTCCTCCTTGCAATAAGGAACTAAGGATCAATGACACAGTCCAGTACATCAGTTCTTCACAGATACAAGTTTTCACTTCTTACAACCAAAAGGTCCATTCATGATAAGCAGCCTCAGTTATAGCCTTAAAATTTCATTGAGATAAATAACACATCAAACCTCTATTTTCCAGTTAATAAAAAGAATTTAAAGATAACAAACGCTCTACTCAAACCTCAGGGGTTCGCAACCATAATAGGATCCTGCCATACTCCATATTGTTATTACCAGAACTCAGAATAAACCTCAAAGCTAATAGAACTGCAGTTTCAAAGGTCCAGAAAAATGAGCATATTTCCAACTGCACCATATTATTCATTGAAACTCGTGAAAAGCAACTTTCCAACTCAATAAAGACTTTAAACGGTGAAATCTTTATTCAATCTATCTATATATAATTGAAAATTATCGCATGATTTGCATTTGTGATGTCAATCTTTACTTTGATATAATAACTAAGAGCAAAAAACGCAAACGTAACACTTTTCTATCTAATAATGCACCTTCGGGGTCTATTGTTTCGTTCATAATAAAAGCATGCTCCCCACTTGTACTGCATGTACTGACTGACTGTTAATGCCTTTTTGATATATAAGCTTATTGGTCACTTTACTGAGATCCTAGAAATGAAGGAATATTTTTAGTCCCAACTTCAAAAAGGCATTTTCAGGTGCTGGAAATTACTCAAGAGGGAAATCATCATCAAGCCCTTGTGACATCAACAACAAAGCAGGTTAAGCAGTGATACTCTAATAACCATTTTCCATTTGGAACTTCTCTAAATGGCTCATAGTTTCTAAGATGCATAAAGCCATGAACGACTATGATAGATAACACAAAGACAAGCATAAGAACCTACTACTAAAGTGTAAGTAGAACTGTAGAAGTTCCCAATTTTCCATGTTCAAGCAGTAAAATCTCATGAAGGATGGAAAAACTTCGGAAAGCATAAATATCTTGATACTCCACAAGTGGCAAAAACTTTAGAACAGTGAAAGACGAATCTTACAGTCTGAAGGGATATCCATTTACTGGTTTGGTAAGACTATTAGACTTCCAAGCTTGATATCCATATGTGCTAGAGGCAGGTTGTAGTCTCTGTCGGAAGAATAAGATGTCTTTTAGAATTTCATAAGAAAAATAAAGCATCAACTCTCTTTGTGGGAAAAATGGAAAACAACACCCTCAGTAATTTAACTGCAGATGTAGCTATATGAAACAATTTCAGCAGAAAAGTCAATTCAAGACGAACAAATAAATTATTAAAAAATCATACAGCAAGTGCCAGACAATCTTTGTGAATACCTATACCTTCATTGTACTGTAATCATTCCTGTTTTGTTTGATGGGAGGCCACTCAACTGAAGTTTCTGAAGATTCCAGGTTATCATTTTTCAAAGAACTTTGTTGCCTATTCTGCAACTCCTGAAGTTTTGCTTGAACCACTGGTTTCAGTTCCTCAAGCTCAGACAATGCAGTTACTAATTTCTGCAGCAGCATATTAAAAATAAGACAACTTTAAGAAAGTACAAGAAAACGGCAGTAGGATCGTAACTGTAACACCTTTAACACTAACAGTGGCAATAATAATAATAATAATAATAATAATAATAATAATAATAATAATAATAATAATAAAACGAGTAATAGTTATTTAGTTGTTACCGTTCTGAGATAAAGTTTATTGCCTTGTGAAGATGTTCTATAGTCTCGATGGCATGGTATTGTCTCAGTAACCAAACTAAAACAGAAAGAAACAACATATAGCTTGCATAAAACACAAATTTTCATATCCCACATGACAAAAAGTTTTTGGTGGATGAGAAGCCATAACTAAAACAATAAATTGCAAATTGTTACAAACAAGAAATCCTACAATGATATTCCATCTCACCCTGAAAATCTTAGGAGCATCACATACAAGTCAATCACATTCTTTTCTTCACGGAAGATGTCAGCCTACATAGAAAAAGAAAAAATAACACATAAATAAGATGTACCAGTAGAAAACAAAGATAAGAACCCAATTATTTAATCTAAAGCAGCAAAACAAATAGATCTATATATATACAAATATAATATCTGCAAGAATTTTCTTATCTTCTAATTATGAATAGATCAATGGCCCAGCACGATAATAAGCACAGCAGAAAAGGAAGCATATAAAAACTATAGCATTAACTTACTAGACTAAAAAATAGAGCAAAAATAATTCACTTCAAGCTTTCTTGTTAATAACAAGTTCTTTCACCATTCAAAGACTTGTTCAAATTTGTGGACGATATAATTGACATTACGTAAAATAAACAAGTCAACATGTAAATGGAACAAGCTAAGAGACTACATCTCAACAGTCAACACATACTATCTTAAAAAATCACAAGATCACATCAAGAGATTAATAGTTTCTTTTACTTCAAATATATCAGATGGGTGATAATAATCATGGTCAAGAACAATCATTAAAACATTCGTGTTTTCAGTAACATCTGTACTTTCCCACATCTGTAAGTAATCATTCGTATAAGTTAAATATGCCTAGATAAGTTGAATAGAAACTATTCCCACAGGAGCAGTGTAACGCCCCAGTCACACTAACTTGTAGATATTGTCCGCTTTGGGCTAACTCTCCCTCATGGCTTTAAAAGGCATCTACAAGGGAGAGGTGTCCACACCCTTATAAGGTATACTTCATTCTCCTCTCCAACCGATGTGGGATGTTACATGCATAAAGTGGAATTCAGAAACAATTTCAGACAAACTCCCAGCCCTAGGTATTTTTGTAAGATGACAAATGGTATTCAAATGCCCCAAACATAATAGTAATTTAACTAACTATCATTCTTCAAGTAACAGTATAATATGCTGCAGCAGGGTTACGATAACTATTGTGAATCCTACAAATTCATGTGTATCTTCAGTAATATCATAACAAAGATTTTCGAGTTTCCAACCTGACGATCAGATTTAGTTCGTCAAAGATCAAACTATTATAATCCATGTCATGAGTCATGACAGTAATTCAGGGATGCAGGACCAGAAGAGTGCATCAAAAAAGATTCATGCAAAATTTCATGCAGTCGCAAGATTATCCCACATTACCAAAGCAATAACTAAATTACTCATCACTCCATGTGTGGACACCACACAGTCATCACATTTCTTATATGCATAGGAATTCTCACTGCCTACTCAACCAGCTGCGCTACTAGAAATTTTTTGTACACAAACAAATTAGTTGTTACTTTGAAATGGTCAATCCACACAAAATATTCCCTTCTGAAAAATATTCTCATATTGACAGCAATCATTAGGCACAACCGAATCCCAATCACAATTTGAGGGCTGAGGCTGTAACTAAAAGTATCAAGCACGACATCTCTTATCTATAGCCTTAATTCTTCATATTAGTTACCGTTGCACTTAAATCATATTGGGGAGCCTCACCATAACCCAATCGTCGCAATTGACATCAAAATCATCATCAAAGTCCAGATAGCTAGTTGGAACCCAAAAAAATAAAAAATAAAAAAAATATAAAGCACTTGATTGGCAACTCTACATGTCCCTCTTAACAAATCCAGGTTTAAGGAAACAGAGAAAAATATGAACCTATAAATTACATAGCTCAAGCAAAGCAAAAGAACAAAAGAGCATAGGAAAGTGACCAATTCCTTAATTTCATGCAGGAATATAGCCGGGCTATTGAAGATCTCAGAACTCTAACAGCGGCCAGAACTTCAGTCAATAAACAAAGCACATAACTAATCTAACCAAGACTGAAATTAGAGCTCCTAAGATGACCCAAGCAACCCTGAAATCAATTCCTCAAGAGACGCCAACCAGTAAAAGCAGCTAATTCTTCCACAACACTTGAGCAATAAAAAAATCAATAGTTCACGGCTATCTATAACTGCATTTAAAACACTGGTAATCCAACAAGTTAAACAAAATGAGCGACGCGTACGAATAACCCTAAAAAGTAAAAAACGCGACAATTTGGGCACCTGCTTGAGAATATTATCCGCGATTCGGTAGTAGAAGGGCAGGGAAATTCGATTATCTACGTCGATCTTCCTGGCAGTGGCGGAGATGTTGATAACTCCAGCAGGTGAAGATCGAACCATCATGTTCGATAAAGGAGGGTTTTTTCTTCCTCTCGCTCTCTGTATATTGTATGTAGCCTTGTTAATGGTAGGTTAGCCTAATTGTTTTTATATATTGTACAAAAGGCGTTTAATTGTAGTAGTATATAGTAGTAGTAGTACTTATATACAAATACAAATAGTTTTTATTCTAATTTTCGTTTTTTACAGCCGAATTGTATACGTTGATTCTATCATTCTAATAATTGTAACCATGCTTGATTCATATATCAAAATAGAAAACTTTTTTGCAACTATTTTTAAAATATAAATCAAACTTCAAATCAAAAATTTTAAACAATTAATCAATAGTAAGGGTAAAGTTTGTTCACCAAAAAAATAGTAAGGGTAAAGAGTTTTAGGATTCAAGTTTGCGATAAAGGTAAAATAATTATTTTGAAAGATGTACACCTATTAAATTCATTGTTCATAGGATTCAAGTATGAGATAAAGGTAAAAAAATTATTTTGTAAGATGTCCACCTGTTAAGAAAAAATTTGGGGAAGGGGACACGATGCACTTACATTAGACACAACTCTTATTGCTATCTATGTTCAGTAAATGCATTGTGCTTATTATTATTATGTTATGATGATTTTGTTTGCTAGATGAGAGATAATAACAATAGCATAATTGGACTAGTCCCGGACTTGTTAAGGGAAATAATAAAAAATCAATGAAAGAGAGCGGGCTAGAGCGGATGATTTTAGCGCAAGAAATGAGCAACTAAAAAATCAACTATATGTAGAGACGGAAATGCATCTGAATCTGGAAAATGAACTGAATAATAAGTGTAAGGAGGAATATGATAGGACGATTCTGGCTGTAGCACAAAGGAATGAACTGGATGAACTGTGTGCTAATCAAGCAGATGAGATAGCAACACTAAAAGAGGAGCTGAAAAACATACAGGAACAGGTTAGCCTTCACTTAGGCACTATAGGACGTCTAAATAAAAGGATTACATACATGGAAAGAAAAGGGCACAAGGTAAAAAAAACTACTATATGGGCCTCCGATCATCAAGCCAGAGTGAGCATGTTGAGGGGAGCGATACAAAAGAGGACCCCGAGGAGGAGCCAGAGTGCGGACGCCATCAGACCCCATCTTCGGAGTATCATCCAACCAGCCTTAGTCACGGTCTTTAGTATCAGCATGTCTTTCATTAGTTCAGCATATTAAAAGTTATGGCTATGTAGAAAAAGAAAAAAAAAACTTGGAAATTTTGAATATTTTGTTTATTCAAGTCGGTAGTTGTAAATTTTGCCTAATTACTATCTAGATTTTGAATAGTTGGTTGTAAAATTTAAAAAAAAAAATAAAAAAAAAGAAAGAAAATATATATATAATCAATTTATATATAGTTGTAATAAAATCAGTTATATTAGTAAGGTCTAATAGAACATGCGATAATAACATTTAGTTTAAGAACCTTAGTTTTAGATACGAAATTTAGTACGGAGAAGAATAGTTGTAATATTATTACTTGTCCTATTTATTAAAAAGTGTTATTTACAGATGGACAACTATAAGGGAAAACAAGATGGATGATTGGACCCAGCTACAGGAAGAAGTCCAACACCTGAAAGGAGAATTACTTGTAAAGAGGGATTATATACGTTGGACCCAAGAAGAAATGTTCCAGAAAGATAGAGAAATACGCGAACTAAAAATTATGGTCAGGTATTATGAAAGTTTGGCGACCGAGCACCAGATGAAAATGGATAGCTTGAAGAGACAGAATGAGTTTCTCATCCAAAAAGAGAAAATCCAGGGGAATATCCCGTTCCGCCACCCTGCGAAGAGTGTGGGAGACGGCAACTGACATGTAGATGCCCCAGTAATGGGAAATGCTTCCGTTGCAGGAAGAATGTGCACATGTTCTGGAACTGTCGCACAAGGAATATCCAGGATCAAAAGCTTAGTAGCCGTTTACAAAATCCTACTATATTAGATTCGTAGATATGTTTATAGACTTATATATGTCAGTCTCGACGGGATATATATATATATGAATATTAGAATGACGATTTTGTTATATATTTCCTTAGTTATATATATTACAGTTTTTGCTAATTATTTTTCTAATATCTAGCTAATCAACTAACTTACTGGCAGATACAGACCAGAAACACTAATATTACGCTAAGATTAGCACGAATATGGCAGAAAACGAAGACTGCCAACAACAAATAGAACAACTGCTTCTCACTCTTGGAGCAGTAGTTCAAAAACAAGCTGAAAAAGAAAAACTCCGCGGAGAGACACAAGGGGATTTTATAGAAGCTGTTAATAAATTTCAACCGCCTTGATATGCCGAACAAGAGGATCCAACCAAGTTGGAGGGTTGGATTGAATCTCTTGAGAAACTGGTTGAGGCAGTTGAGTGTCCTGAAGAGCGGAAGGTGGGAGTGCCTACCTTCTTCCTGACCGGCATTGCAAACACTTGGTGGAGATCCTTGAAAAACCACAAATTACTTGGGAAGAATTTCGGAAAAACTTGAGAGAATGATTTACCCGATTGGCCTCAAGAATGCAAAGTATGGGGAGTTTATTTCCCTCCAGTAGGGTAACTTGTCTGTTCAGCAGTACTATGCTAAGTTTACTGAACTGTTGAGGTTTGCCCCCGATTTGGTGGCCACCGAGCAAACTAAAGCCCAAAAATTTGAGTTTGGCTTGAATAAAAACATAAGAAAGGCATTCAGAGGAAAGCAATTCACGAGCCTGCAGAAAGTCTATAATCGAGCAATGACAGTCGAGATGGAAGAAGGGGACGAGCATAAATGAGGAAGTTCCAAACCTGCACCACAAGATAAAGGGAAAAGGAAGATTGAAGAAACAAAGGACATCCGCCAAAATCAAAAGAAGTATTTCCAAAGGAATAACTGGAATGTCCCGGTAATTCACACTGACCGGAATGGAGAACCAATCCCTACCCCATGTCATCGTTGTAACAATAAACATACAATGCAGCAATGTCCCTGAGGTGATGAATGTTATCGACGTGGGATGAAAGGACGCATGGCGGTAGAGTGTCAAATAAGACTTGACCCTAGTCGACTATGAGCAGATTTACGAAAAGAAGACTACTGTCCCCAGATACCTAATAATGACAAAAGGAATCAAGGACAACGACCAACATTCCCCACCAACCAAGGAGTAGCTAACAGAAACCCACAAACCCAGGTGGACCTAACCAGGGGAGGTTGAACGTGATTAACCAAGCTGACCTTCAGAACGCAGGATATGTGATAACGCAGGATATGTGATAGAAGGTACTTTTGAAATTAAAAGTTCCCAAGTTCGTACATCGTTTGATTCTGGAGCTATTTGTTCTTTCATATCTCGTAGAAAATTGCCCGAGTTGGACTCGGTAAACCCCAGGAGATAGGTTTAAGAATTTCTCTACCCAACGGAACAATTGTTAATTGCTCAAGACGTTATGAGAAGATTCCTATTCGCATTTACAATATCAAGTTTCCCGCCAATCTCGTGGAGTTTGAGTTGTGAGATTTTGATGTTATCTTAGAAATGGACTGGCTTATGCAATACCAAGCTAACATCAATTGTGCTCTTTAAAAGATAACTATATATAGGGCTTATAGGAAACGAGTATCCTTCTACGCAGAGCCGAAACAACCAATCACAAAGATTGTATCATGTATGCAGTGATCGCATAAATTTGTGCCTTTAAATCAAACACAAACTACGGTATCGCAAATAATATACCGGCTAATGCCGGGTCGAATCCACAGGGAGTTAAAAGCATATTAATTCATGCCTTGGCCATAGTATTAAAATAAGTTTATGTTCCAGCTAAGAAAATAAAAACAAAAAAGATATGGTCGAGTAGACCAATCTAAAACTACTGCAATAGTTAAAATAATTCTAAGCTAATATAATAGTGAATTTGTATTTTCAGATTGCTTATCCTGCTTAAATATTAATAAACTATGCTGTGAATTAACTTTACAATCCCAAAATGCATCTTCCGATTTGATTATGGGTTTTTATTGCCAATTAATCGACAACATAATTAAAAATTGCAGGATTTAAAGACACCATAGAATTCAAACATAATGCATAGAATTCCCAACAATAATTAATCAACAAAGTTTTTAAAATACTTTCATTAATTAAATCATCATTATCTTCCGATGTCAGATTATTCAATCAATGATAAATCTGGAAATTCATCTCCCGATGTAAATTCCAATATATGGATCAAATCAAAATTGAGAATTCATTCCCTAATCAGGTACTAAAATTCTAGAACAATTAACTATCTTTCGATTTGTGTTAATTATCCTACAATATAATCATCAATCCAACACATGTAAATTCAGAAACATAAGCATCTACAATTCAGGAAGCATAAAACATTATGAATTTAAATAAAACAACTTCCTGTATTGATGAATTCAGAATTCAATTCCATCCCATGACTCCCGTCGCCAATGAAGATTGAATTTGAATCCGTTGAAGAATCCATACAGAGGTTTGAATTGCACCGTGAGATATGGTGCAACCCTACAACACGAATTCAAAACCTAATCTAATATAATATTGAACTAATCTAAAGGATTGATGAAGAAATGATGTAGAGATGGATTGGAGATGAATGAGATGAGTGGAGTATGAATTCTGATGTGTTCTCGATGTTCTGGACGTCAATCGGGACGAAAAAGAATGAAAAACCCGCTCAAAACCGACTTGAAAACTTCCCAAAACTGACCCAAATCGCGACCATGGCGTAAACTTACGCTAGCAGAGAAGATTTGGCGCAAATGGCCTGATTTACGCTAGCTTTTGAAATTCAGAATTTTGGCTCTTCAGTTCTGGCGTAAAATGACGCTAGCTTAAGGTTTCTGGCGTAGTTGGCCTTGCCTACGCTAGCTCAGACTTGTCAAATTTTCCATCTTTCAATGTTGGCGTAAACTGACGCTAGCTTTTGTTTCTTGGCGTAGTTGGCCTTGGCTGCGCCAAGAATGACTTGATTCAATGCTTTTCTCCTCTTCTCCTCACCTCTATTTATGCTTTCTTCATCCCATTGCAACCTACAAAATCACATTCAAAACTCATCAAGATAAATCATTATAAATCATCAACTTTAAATGTGATTTTAGTCTTATTCAACTAAAACCTAATATAATATCCCAATTTAAAAACTCACACAAAAATACATAAAAACACACAAAAATGAGGATTTCACTCTAAAATTCATTAAATATATGGCTTGAAAATGGCTTAAAAGATAGCATCCAAAGGAGGCTATCAACATCCTCACACTTAAACATCGCTCGTCCCTTGAGCGATAAAAATAAAATAAGAAGACATTTCCAAGCATCCAATATATATATATGCATAAACATCAGCTTTTTATTAACGAAACAATGATTTCCTTCCCATTCAACTGTGTAAGGTGCTAAAATTTCAGAAACTCAGCAACTTGGACCAACATAGATCAGCCACATCACATCACATGCAAGAAATGAGCATCAAGGCATCTATTTCACATAAACCAAATCACGAACCTATTAATTGGATATGATCAAATTCTTATTTTTATTATTGAGTGATTTATTCTTTTGCTTGCACAAATAAAAGGGAACCCCACTGTCCAAATTATGGATGCGGCTTCAACCTTCCTTGTTCATGACACTTTCGCTGAATTGTAGACGGTTGAATTCGAAAAGCTACTTGTACCAGAGGAACAATGTGCCATCTTTTCAGAATTCTTTTTTTTTTCATTCATTTTTTTTTCAATCATTTTTTTTCTAGCTCTCTCTCTTTTTTTCCTTTTTTTTTTACTCAACAATAAGAATAAAGATCATCCCATATCCTTTAGATTTTTAGTCATGGAAAATTTTAAATAAAATAGACAGCCTCGATGCACTTTCCAACCAAAGTATAATGCAACCTTAGATGCTAAAATTCAAGCATGAATTCGTTTCTAAAATTCAGCTTTTAAACAATTTACAAGGCTTAGAACTCAACTCATTTCATCTTTAAAAAGCTGGAAATTATATGTAAAAACTAAAAGCTCAAATCTGTCCACTTTTTTTTTTTTTTTTTTTTAAATAATGGAGAAGTGTTAAAATGTGAAAGAATATTTCCCAAGCCATAAGCATAATGAATTCAAAAGTATATCCTCAAAACAACCACAACAAAACACACAACAGACACAACACAGATACACACAAACAAACCATGGATTTCAAATTAAAATTTTAGAGAATGCAAAATCTGGAAATTTTTTTAATGATGAACTATGCAAAAACTTATTTGATGTAACATGAATAAATATGTATTTCTTGCATTAAAATGTGAGGATGTTAACATCCTCACACTTAGTTGCTTGCTAACATGGAACCTAAGTGTTTAAATTCTTCCCAAACTAATATTATTCAGCAAGCATTTTTCTAAAAAAAATTCAACTCCAAATCCATGGAAAACAAACACACAAGCTGAGAACAAGCATTCGTTTTGATATGCTTAAACCAAGAAATAAAATTCTGCACATTTGTACAACTACCAAAGAAAGGCTAAGAACAATAGAAAATTTCACCAAGTTACCAACAAAACATACCTTTGTGGTGGCTTATGATTCTCACCACAAATATACATAAATTGAAACCTGGGATAAAAATATTTAGTTCTTCACTTCCATTGAAGTTCCTCTTGTCTCATTCCATGTTCTTGATCCAAGACTTCTAAAGTTCGCACTTGTTTCCTGCCAAACAAAGCAAAAAATAAATAAATAAATAAATAAATAAGAACACAAAAATACATCACAAACACACATAAATATGGATTTTAATTCAAAGCTTAAAGTATTAAAAATCTGAAAATTTAAAATAGTTATGAACTTATGCAAGAAACTTTCATGATAAATGATACAAATGTGAGTTCTTACATTAAAAAGTTAGGATGGTAACATCCTCACACTTAGACCTTACCTAGAGCAAAATCTAAGTATTAAAATGTCCATAAAAATTAAATAATTTCCATCCATTATATATTTCTTTAAGCATTTTGAATGATCATCCAAGAAAAAGAACACAAAACAGGGAACATCTCCAACTATAATTTGCTTAAACCAAGAACCAAGAATCTGGACACTCTCTTAAATTAAATTGATGAGAATTTACCAAGTTACCATATTGCTTACCTTTGTGGTGGACCACAAAATTTACATGAAACAACCTGAAAATTTCTCAGTATTTGTCTCGTTGTCCTAAATATCAAATCTAGCTTTAAATATCACAATGATATTCAATGTTTCCTGCAAGAAAATCACAACAAAACACAAAATAAAAACATGGTCTTAATCCAGTATTTAAAGAAGAAAACAATATGGAAATTTTTAAATACAGTTGTTAGACATGTTAGAAATATTTTAATGATCTCAAGAAATGAATTTCCATGTTTCTTACATTATACATTGAGGATCCCTACATCCTCACACGTAGAGTTTTGCTTAGGGATGCAAATTTCAAGTGCTAATAGTCCAAAAATGAATTTTCAGCAATTGCAATCTTTTTCATTTTGATATTTTTGAATCAATCACCATGAGAAGAACAAACACAAGCAAAAACCTCAAGCCCTTTTTTATATATGAAATTGAACCAGAAAATGATAGTGAAGGAATTTCTTTTTATATAAGAAAAGAATTCAAGAATAGGTTGAAATGTTTATCCATGTAAACTTCTCTTCTTCTTCATTTCTCCTCTTTTTACAGCCCCTTCACATGACTCCACTGGTTCATGTATTGTATTTCATCTTGTTGTTCCTGCCATAAAAATTAAAAAATAAAAAGAAAACAACACACAATTAAAAGAAAATTAAAAAAAACACATATTTGCAAAGCTAAAACACAAACCTATATAAACACATATTGCCATTTAACTCCCCGACAACGGCGCCAATTTTTGATACGTAAATTTGTGTAACGTTGATAAGAAAAGGGAACCCCATTTATCTTTGCTATTTCCAGTATCTGCAAGTAGGCGATACAGAGATAAACGATATACCGGTAGTTCGAGAATATCCCGATGTATTTCCTGCAGATATTCCAGGAATGCTACCCGAACGTGAGATAGAATTCACAATCGACTTGATTCCAGGCACGGAGCCTGTATCAAAAGCTCCATATCGAATGGCACCAACTGAGATGAAGGAGTTAAACGAACAACTCGATGACCTTTTAGAAAAAAGATACATTCGTCCTAGTACATCTCCACGGGGAGCACCTGTACTGTTTGTTCGAAAGAAAGATGGTGGAATGAGACTTGTGTGGATTATAGAGGCCTTAACCAAGTAACTGTGAAGAACAAATACCCGTTACGTCGAATTGATGACTTATTTGACCAACTCAAAGGAGCAAGAATCTTTTCAAAGTTTGATTTGAGGTCCGGATATCACCAGCTTAGGATAGCGGAAAAGGATGTTCTGGATATCACCAGCTTAGGTCACATTCAGAACACGATACGGACATTTCGAGTTCATCGTGACGTCGTTCGATTTGACCAACTCTCCAGCAGTGTTCATGGCCCTCATGAACAATGTGTTCCAACAACTATTAGACAAATGTGTAGTTGTCTTTATTGACGACATATTGGTCTATTCAAAGAATGAGGAATAACACGAAAAACATCTACACCAGGTGTTACAAACACTACAAACCCATCGACTGAACGCCAAATTGTCTAAATGTGAATTTTGGCTAAACAAGGTTGCATTCCTTGGTCACATTGTTTCTGCCGACTGAATCTCAGTTGACCCTGCTAAAGTAGCAACAGTAAAGGATTGGCCTGTAGAGACCTCACAAACAGAGATAAGAAGTTTCATCGGTTTGGCAGGATAGTATAGAAGATTCGTCAAAGATTTCTCAAAAATTGTAAGACCGTTGACACGAATTTGAAAAAGGTATCAAAGTTTATATGGACGCCTGAGTGCAAAGCTGCATTCCGTGAATTAAAGGAAAAACTTACCACGGCACCAATCCTAACCTTACCCAATGAGAAAAACGATTTTGAAGTTTACAATGATGCTTCCAAATTTGGGCTAGGATATGTGTTAATGCAGAAAGGGAAGGTCATAGCATATGCATCTAGAAAACTAAGTCCAAATGAGGAAAATTATCCAACTCATGATTTGGAGTTAGCTGCAGTCGTTTTTGCCCTGAAGATATGGAGGCGCTACTTGTACGGACGAAAGTATTAGATATACACACACCACAAAAGTCTAAAGTATATCTATACTCAGAAAGAGCTCAACATGCGCCAGAGACGATGGTTAGAGCTAATGAAGTACTACGACTTAGGCATCACGTATCACGAAGGAAAAGCCAACAAAGTGGCTGATGCACTAAGTCGTAAGTCAAAACATCTGAATAATACTAGAATCTTGCCGCACAAATTATATGTGGAACTGGCTCGACTCGATGTTGAGTTGGTATACGAAGGTACGCCTACTAAACGCATTAATGCCATCACCATTCAACCGATCATTTTTTACGAAATCCGAGAAAGACAATCCGATGACGTCAAATTGCAAAGGATCAAAGCAAAGATAGCCCAAGGTGAAGACATGGACTTTCAAAGTCACGAAGATGGCAGTATTCGATTTAAAGGTCGTCGGTGCGTGCCAAAAGCGTGTGAGGACATCAAGAGATGTATCCTCTAAGAGGGCCACGAAACTCCTTATTCTGTACACCCTGAAGGAGACAAGTTGTACAAAGATTTAAGAAAAGTCTTTTGGTGGCCTAGAATGAAACGAGAAATAGCAGAATTCGTAGAAAAATGCCCGACCTATCAAAAGGTCAAGGCCGAGCGAAAGAAACTATTGGGTTAGTAAAACCACTAGAAGTCCCAGAACGGAAATGGGATAGTATCTCCATGGACTTCATCTGAGGATTACCAAAGACACCTAGAGGAAACGACAAGATATGGATAATTGTCAATAGATTGACAAAGGCAGCTATATCCATACCCATGAAAGAAACGTGGAGTATGGACCAACTCGCCAAGGCTTATATAGAGAATGTTGTATGGAGGCATAGGATTCCTCAAGATATCATCTCCGATCGAGATCACCGATTTATCTCTAATTTCTGGACTCAGTTACAAGAAGCCTTCGGTACTAAAATAAAGATGAGTACAACATTTCACCCAACAACCGATGGACAAACTGAAAGAACGATTCAGACTCTTGAAGACACGTTAAGAGCTTGCGTTTTAGAATTTCAAGAAAGTTTGGAGAATCACCTCCCACTTGTAGAATTCAGTTACAACAATAGTTATCATGCTAGTATTGATATATGACCCCATTTGAAGCACTATATGGTAGGAAATATCGAAGTCCACTTTGTTGGACTAAAGGTGAGAATCCAATTCCTGTTGGACCACAACTAATTGAGGAAACAAAACGTGTTATTGAGAAAGTCCAACTCAAGATGAAAGCCGCCCAAGATCGACAAAAGACGTATGCCGACCAGAGAAGGCAAGAAGGAGGATACGAAATAGGTGACAAGGTATTACTGAAGGTATCCCCTATGAAAGGAGTGATACGATTTGGTAAGCGTGGTAAGCTAAGTCCTCGTTACATTGGACCATTCGATATCATTGCTAAAGTTGGTACATTGTCATATCGACTGGACTTACCAGAAGAATTAGCTCGAGTTCATGATGTGTTCCACATATCACAACTTAAGAAGTACCATCATGACCTTCAGAGACTGATTCCATCAAAAATTATTGAACTAGATGACGACCTTACTTATGAAGAGAGACCAGTCAAAATCCTAGATACTAAAGAGCGAGTCATGAGGCGCCAAGTCATCCCATGGTTAAAGTCCAATGGTCAAACCATGATGAGAATGATGCCACATGGGAAACTGAGGCAGAAATACAAGTCAAGTATCCAGAGTTATTTCTCAAAGTCGATTCAACTATGGGGACATAGCTGTGAAAACAAGTGGGGGAGGATGTCATAACCATATAGAGAATAAGGTAAGAAAAGTTTTAATTATGTGCAAGTCTTACCCTATTTTAGTTCTGCAATAGTTATTGGAGTAAACTTCGAGGACGAATTTTGTTTTAAGGAGGGTAGATTGTAATACCCTAAAATTTAGCTATATTGATAATATTTTTATAAGAAATAATTTAGTATTATTTCTTAAGAAAATAAATTTAAGGGGGAACTAAATTAATTTTTCCCGGGTAAGAGATTTGTTGAAAAAATTGAATTAGTCACTAGAAAAAATATATTTCTCTAAGGAAAAATATTTTTATCAAATAAAGATGCATATTTGACAATAGTCTTAGTTAGATATTATTATTTAACATAAAATCATCTATATCCAATTGGTAGTAATGTCAGGCTCCTATTCCATAGATTTTTAAGTTCGAATCCCTGGAATATTGTTTTTTTAAATTATTAGTGCATTGAATAATTCAGCTCAATATTTTATTCAGCACAACAAGTAATAATATATGAGCATACTATGAGTCACGTGCAGGTCAATATTGTGCCACCAAATTGGCCACAAATGTGGAGAATATAATAAAGTAATAAAAAAATATGATTAAAATAATAATAATAATAATAAAAACGAGAGGCTTAATAGTACACTGTCAAGTGATGGATGTGATCTACGCCAAAAAAAAAAAAGTGATGGATGTGACTCGGGCCTATTACTAGCTATAAGGGCATCCACATCCCTACTAATTAATAACTCACTTTTATCATTCTCTTACTGTCACATCAGCTTTTCACTATCTCCAATAATTTTTTAATTCATTCAATTAACTCTCACATTCCTCTACCAATTAATAACTTCATTTTATGGGCCCCACAATCCAACCTCTAAAAAAATTTAAATTCTATATTATTTTATATAAATAAAAATAATACACAACCTTATCAAATAATTATATTTTGCGAATTTGGGTCTATATGTTAGCATTTGGACATATAGATTAGGGTTTGAGCATAAATATTAGCATTTTGAATACTTGGATTTTGAATATTTTATAAAAACTTTAAAAAATATATATATTGGAAGTATAAATGAAAATAAATTAATTGAAAAAAAAATGAAAACAAATGATGAAAATAAAGTACTTTATATGTTAAAAAGTGAAGAGTAAAATAAATTAAAAAGAATAAGAAAAGAAAAAAAGGAAAATAGACGTTGGGACTTGCAAGTTGGGAGTACAATTTCATCCAAGAGCTGTGGGACCCGTCAGATTAATTGAGTTAACTCTATTGAATTGTAAAGGTGGGACCCACAGTCTATTAATTGGTACATTGCAGTTCAATTCAATTAATTCTGACAAACTCCTTTTAACTGAGATTTTGCGGCCCGCGATGTGGGTGCTCTAATAGATTAATTAAAATAATTATCCTATGACTCATCTAATAATAAGCTTACGTGCAGTACAATAAAGGATTGAAATGATACGTGTATTGACAAGAAAATGTGTCCATATATGTGTATTACTGGGGAATTTACAGTGATGCAAAGCTAGGGCATAGGTAGATAGTGTCATCAAGGCTAGCAATAATCAATTAAAAAAATTAACATAGTGTGTAGCCATTGCCTTCAATTTCAATCACATCCACAGCAAAATTAGCGCGGTAACTAAAAGAGAGGAGTAGAAAAAATATAGGTCGTGTATTGTGGGGGACCGAGTAAAGAGTACAGTAGACTATTCACGGGAGAAAACTGTAAGTAGAATTTTTGTTCTGCGGAATTTGTCCCAAGAGTATTTTTATATGTTTAATTCCCTTTATGTTTTAATAATTTTAGGGTTTGTTCATGCAATTGATTTATGCAGAGGTAATCTCCTATTATATGTTTAATTATTTTGGGCTAAGCCATGCATGTGAGAAATAATTAAACATATAATAGGACATTACCTCTGGTGTATGGCATGTGTTTATTGATTTATTATTGTGCAGCGTATATAAAAGAGGTAGATGTCGTCGCAAGTTATTTCATAGGTTATCCAAGGGATCCCATGAAAAGGGTTGTGGTTGACCAATGGTCTCCCAATCAGTTCTCTAGATGCTGGGAAGGGCCGTCATTGTATACCAAAGTTGACTTCGGTCACTATGTGAGCATGTTAGGTCCTATGAGATACCCCGGGTGTTGTCATCATATTTGAGCGACGTGTCGATTTAACAGTTTAACAGTTTGACATGCCATTTACTGTTTGTGTGATATTTTAGTTAGTTTTGGTCCAAGGGACAAAGTTTTACTTGCTCAGCCAATGTGCTGATAATCCTATTTATCTTTTTCCTTCAAGGATTTGATATTTGTGGATCACCTTAGAAGGCATATGCACGAGCATGGGAATCAGTGTCACTTTTGTGCAATTAGACAGTTAAATTTTTATTTTTATTTTAAACTTTTTGTCATTTTGTAAAAGAAACTTGTTTTGGGGGCGGCGAGCCTTAGCCTTCATGTTTTTGCAAATTTTCCTTTTTAACTTTTGTCATTATATATAAGAAACTTAATTTGGGGACTGTAACACCCCGGTTTTTGGTCACCCAGGTCGGGGTGTCACCGCCACATCTCCTTAGTAAGACACGGTTTCTCCGAGCTTACTAAAGAGATGCAAGGCTAGGTATTGCAGTATTTAAAACATTTAAAACAGCCCATTCATATAAAATTTTAAAAATATTGTCATTACAGTTGCAGCGGAAAATAATATTTACATATATAAGGCAGCGGAATTTAAAGATAGGGCCAACATGGCCAAAACACGGGTTAAACAGGCCCGTTCATGCATTTCATCTCTAAGACTAGAATAATAAAGGAAAATAACATTTTCCCAAATATCCCATACATGCATATGATGATGCTTATTCTTCACACTCTGTAAAAAAAAAAGAAAACGGTTTCGGTCAGCACTACGTGCTGAGTAAGCTAACACATACAGGATTGTGGGGTTTCAAAGCCATTAATAAAATTTTTGAAAACATGATCATAATTCCCCACAATTTAATTTATATATTTAACAATAATTTAATTGCATAACTAAATAGACAGGGATTCAACAACATCACAATATTTCTTGCAAGGTAAATAATTGCATAATATAACTTAAAATCATAATTTAAATAAGCGGAGGAAAGTATTCAAGTCTTTTAATTTGTCCCGTTAATCTATAGTTGAGTATCAAGACGTCATTTGTATTCAAGTTTCTCACGTTTGCGTATCCCGCCGTTTTGGCGTAGTTTCTCATGTTCAACACCATCGTCCAATTAGGCACGATGTGCAAAGCTAGGAGGGCACCCTGCAGAGCACTCACCCCCTACGTAGATTACTCTCGTCCGGTTAGGCACGAAGCAAAGAGCCAGAGGGGCACTGATGGAGCACACACCCTCTACATAGGTCACTCTCGTCCATTCAGGCACGAAGCGAAAAGTTAGAGGGGCACCCGATGGAGCACTCACCCTCTACATAGAAAGCTCAAACTAGTCTTAACGGGATTTTAAAAATATTTGTTTATGTATACTTTCTCAAAGGAGTTTCCACTCATTTAAACCTTAAAGGTCAATTTCTCAGATTTAGTAAGTTTCTCAGAATGATCTATTTCAGGACGCTATTCGCTCCGATATCATTTAAAAATCCATCTCGACAATATTTTCAAGATTTAATCTTGATAACCCACTGTTTACTTCAAAATTTCAAAAAAATCAGATTTAATTCCAAAAACTCCAAAAATTCACTACTGACTCGGAAACGTCGAGATCTACAACTTTTGTGTTTTAACGTTTTCGATCCGGGGTACAGAAGTAATAGAAAAACGCCAATTTTTAACAGGGTAATAATCTGTCCGAGTTTCTACGCATCAGTTTCAAGATTTCAAGATCTACCATAGCAACCTAACTCCAAATTTGATGAAATTTTACAGGATGATTCTTAAGATGATTATCTACAACTCTCATGTAGAACTCAACGCCCAATTCTCATCGGACCAGAGGTTAATCTTCAGCTCAAGTTCGAAACAATTTTCTGTCAAGGTTCTTGATTTCAGTACGAACGCAGATCGGATCGGCACCGGTTCGAAGGTTCAATTCTCAACGATAATTTCTAAACATTTACAGAGGGGTTCTAAACCTATAGATCTACAACTTCTATATTTAGCACTAAACCTGATTCGACCTAGATCTAATGTCAAAGTCATCAACAATTCCGGAATATAAATCTGTGCCTGTTTCAAGATCCAAATTAAAGGCAGGTTCGTCTCGATCGATTTTCGGGTATCAAATCTTAACCAAAAAGTCTGAAATTTTTACAGGAGATCCAAAACACATAGATCAAAAAATTTTGTGTTCAACTCAAGCCCTGAATCGGCCTACAACTATCGTCAAAAACGTCTACACGATCGGACCTAAGTTCTGTCAAGAAATTCAAGATTCGGTTTTAAGCAGTCCTGTTTTGAGTGGATTTCAGATATCAAAACGTCTCTAAAAATTCTGAAACTTTTACAGTAGATAGATCTAAGCCTTAGGAACGTTTTTTGTGTTTTAAGTTTTTCTGTTTGAAGTCGTTTTAAGGTTCGGAAAAATTCATCAAAACTGTGGCGCCGGTAAAGTTTTCGTGTTGACAGATTGTACGTTCTTGATGTAATTCAATAGATTCAACATATTTTAATCTCCCAAAACCGTGTAAGTATTAACTTACAGATTTGTCATCGTCTCGGCTTGTCGATTCGGAGGCGTGGCTTCCAGTCCACCGTTTATCTCCTTGATTCGTCGGGTTCTTCGCTCTCGATCCGGATCGGGGTGTAGAATGGAAAAAGGATCGAGTTAGGATTCGTTTTCGAATCAAGAATGGAAAAGAATGATCAAGGGCTTACCACAACGACGAGGGTCTCCGAAGTTCGTCCGAAAGCTGCTGCCTTGGTGTCTTCTTGATGCCTTCGTGGCCTCCGGGATTACGTCTTTGTGTATAGTATCGTAGGGTTTTTTTGAAAAAGGGTTTCGGGTTTTCAAGGGGCTTTATTTATAGATTTCTGAGTCCTAGGGCGTCCAAAGACTGAGTCTAAGGGTCTTGAGCCGCAAGACGTTCAACCGAAGTCGGAAAATCCGGATTCGGGCGAGAAAATCTCGCAACGGGCGTATCTGCCAGTTGGCGCGGGGTTGGCGCGCCCTTTGCCTAAAAACCACGCGGCCAGCGCGCCGGAAACGCCAGGACTCCGGTCCGGGCGGGTCGTGCGATCCGTCGTGTTTTTTCTCCTCTCTTTCGGGTTTCTATCCCTCTATGCTCCCGGATTCCAATTTCCGGGCCATCTTCGGGTTCCTATTTCGTATCTTAATTTAATTCGGTTCTAATTTTACATTTGGACTCGAGTTATTGAGTCCATCGGTGTAGGGTTACCGTGTAACGACTTATTCAACTTTATTTAACTTCTTTTGTTTAATTTAATCTCTTTAATTAATTTCATTTCTCGTTTCGTCTTTATTTATTGTATTTATTTAGTCATTTATTTATGTTGTAAAATTCTCGGGTATTACAGTCTACCCTCCTTAAGAATCAACTTCGTCCTCGAAGTTGTGTTTCGGCTTTTCTCGTGCTAAGGTCTTTTTGTTTGTTTTATTAATTTATGACTGAACTTAGAAACAAAACTTCTAAGCTGCCTACGTACCCGATAAAGGGATCAAGCCATGACGTAGTTCAAATCAATTTGAATTTGTTTGCTTATTTATTTGGAATAAACATTGTTGGATCAAACTCAAAAAAATAAATTCGTCTACTTTATTATGGGGTATCACATCCTCTCCCCCTTAGGACTTCAGTTATGTCCCCATAACTGCCTATATGTTATTCTCAAGAAGCTTCGGATTTTGGGTCTTTATCCTGAGGGTATTGGTGCCCTTGGTTGTTGCCATTTTGACCGTCTAGGTTTTGTGGCTGGTCAGGTCCAGCGGCCAGGTCCTCTCTCTTGGTGATATTCTTAATATGGGTTCGGCACTCTTTCATCCGATGTCCACGTCGACCACACCGGAAGCATGTGTCGGGTTGAGGGCATCCTCTCACCAGATGAGGTTGGTTACACTTTGGGCATCGGGGTACGTAGCCTTCACGGTTGAAAATCCTTCTATTGTTGCCTCCCTCGTCGCCTTGGGCTAGCTCATTTGGTCCTTCTCGATAAGTATTCCTACCCAGGTCAATATCAGTCCTACGGTCCTTATCTCTCTTGCCTTGTCCATGGGGACCTCGGCTGGTCTCACCTATCGCCTTACGCTTCAGTCCTTGAACTCGTGCAACCGCTACCGCACGATCATAAACAGCTTGTAGGTCGAGGTAGTGCACCCCTGTGATCACCTCGCGTACTGCCAGGTTCAGTCCCATCTCGAATTTTTGCGCTTTCTCCGCATCCGTGGGTACTAGCCTTGGTGCGAACCTCACCAACTCCTTGAATCGAGTGTAGTACTCTTGCACTGTCTGGCCCCCTTGTTTCAGCGACAGAAATTCTTCGTACATCGCTGCTTTGGTACTCAGGGGATAGAATCTATCCCTGAGCATCTCCATCATTTCCGCCCACGAGTAGGGCTCATTGTCTTCATCCAGTTTTGCTTGAGTCGCCTGCCACCAGTCGTCCGCTTCGCCTCCCAAGTAGTACGAAGCGACGTGCACTCTCTCTCCTTCCGGACACTTGACCGCACCCAGCAGCTTGTCAAAAGTCCGGATCCATTCCTCCAGTTTTGCTGGATCCTCCTCACCAGCGTAGCGGGGCGGATGGTAAGGATTCACCATCGCCAGATAATTGGGGCGAGCTTGGGGCGGAGGTACCGCCGCAGCTTGTCCTTGGTTGACTTGCGCATTCCCTAGCGCAACCAAGACCTCTTCTATCGTCCGAAGACGATCGCCCACATTGTTCGGTGCGGGGGCGTCCTGCGCACGTTGAGGTTGTTCTTCTACCGGTTCCGTAACATTAGGTGGTAACTCAGTGGTAGTTTGGGGAGCGGGCTGAGCTCTTGATCTTCCTCTGGGTGCCATTCTGTTGCAAATGGTGTAGATTAGGACACAGAAAGGTATTGTCTAAGCAAATTTTTTTTTTTTTTTTTCGAAATTCGAATTTTGGTTTTGTTGTTTGGCAATCCAAACAAGATTTTTGGAATAGATAGTGTTTTAATAAAAACTTGATTTTTATTGTTTCCACATAAGGAAATTTTCTAATTCGTACAAAGATAGGAATGACTAAGGCCGAGATTTGTTATACTTAGGCGTGCGCTTAGATGAACGCGATCTAGAGCTAAGGCAAGATCCGTCTCTAGTTAGCATTTCTAATTCGATGTCATGCCTCAAGTTTATATAGGTGTAACAAGAGATCTAAGTTAATTTCGCCAAGATTCTAGGTTCATATTCGACAAGATTCTAAGTTCATACAAGGGATGCAATATGCGAATGCAAATGATGTTTCCCCCCAAAAATAATATAATGCACTATATGTATATTTTTCCATGGGGTTTTAAAGATAAAATTTTTCCATGGAAAGAATACTTTTAAAATTTAAAATAATAGTCAAAATATTAATAGTAGTTTTAAAAATAATAATGGTTTAAAAATAATAGTTTAAAATAATTTAAAAATAGCCGGGCTCTGATACCACTCTGTAACACCCCGGTTTTTGGTCACCCAGGTCGGGGTGTCACCGCCACATCTCTTTAGTAAGACACGGTTTCTCCGAGCTTACTAAAGAGATGCAAGGCTAGGTATTGCAGTATTTAAAACATTTAAAACATTTAAAACAACCCATTCATATAAAATTTTAAAAATATTGTCATTACAGTTGCAGCGGAAAATAATATTTACATATATAAAGCAGGGAATTTAAAGATAGGGCCAACATTGCCAAAACACGGGTTAAACAGGCCCGTTCATGCATTTCATCTCTAAGACTAGAATAATAAAGGAAAATAACATTTTCCCGAATATCCCATACATGCATATGATGATGCTTATTCTTCACACTCTGTAAAAAAAAAGAAAACGGTTTCGGTCAGCACTACGTGCTGAGTAAGCTAACACATACAGGATTGTGGGGTTTCAAAGCCATTAATTAAATTTTTGAAAACATGATCATAATTCCCCAAAATTTAATTTATATATTTAACAACAATTTAATTGCATAACTAAATAGACAGGGATTCAACAACATCACAATATTTCTTGCAAGGTAAATAATTGCATAATATAACTTAAAATCATAATTTAAATAAGCGGAGGAAAGTATTCAAGTCTTTTAATTTGTCCCGTTAATCTATAGTTGAGTATCAAGACGTCATTTGTATTCAAGTTTCTCACGTTTGCGTATCCCGCCGTTTTGGCGTAGTTTCTCATGTTCAACACCATCGTCCAATCAGGCACGATGTGCAAAGCTAGGAGGGCACCCTGCAGAGCACTCACCCCCTACGTAGATTACTCTCGTCCGGTTAGGCACGAAGCAAAGAGCTAGAGGGGCACTGATGGAGCACACACCCTCTACATAGGTCACTCTCGTCCATTCAGGCACGAAGCGAAAAGCTAGAGGGGCACCCGATGGAGCACTCACCCTCTACATAGAAAGCTCAAACTAGTCTTAACGGGATTTTAAAAATGTTTGTTTATGTATACTTTCTCAAAGGAGTTTCCACTCATTTAAACCTTAAAGGTCAATTTCTCAGATTTAGTAAGTTTCTCAGAATGATATATTTCAGGACGCTATTCGCTCCGATATCATTTAAAAATCCATCTCGACAATATTTTCAAGATTTAATCTTGATAACCCACTGTTTACTTCAAAATTTCAAAAAAATCAGATTTAATTCCAAAAACTCCAAAAATTCACTACTGACTCGGAAACGTCGAGATCTACAACTTTCGTGTTTTAACTTTTTCGATTCGGGGTACAGAAGTAATAGAAAAACGCCAATTTTTAACAGGGTAATAATCTGTCCGAGTTTCTACGCATCAGTTTCAAGATTTCAAGATCTACCATAGCAACATAACTCCAAATTTGATGAAATTTTACAGGATGATTCTTAAGATGATTATCTACAACTCTCATGTAGAACTCAACGCCCAATTCTCATCGGACCAGAGGTTAATCTTCAGCTCAAGTTCGAAACAATTTTCTGTCAAGGTTCTTGATTTTAGTACGAACGCAGATCGGATCGGCACCGGTTCGGAGTTCAATTCTCAACGAAAATTTCTAAAAATTTACAGTGGGGTTCTAAACCTATAGATCTACAACTTCTATGTTTAGCACTAAACCTGATTCGACCTAGATCTAATGTCAAAGTCATCGACAATTCCGGAATATAAATCTGTGCCTGTTTCAAGATCCAAATTAAAGGCAGGTTCGTCTCGATCGATTTTCGGGTATCAAATCTTAACCAAAAAGTCTGAAATTTTTATACGAGATCCAAAACACATAGATCAAAAACGTTTGTGTTCAACTCAAGCCCTGAATCGGCCTGCAACTATCGTCAAAAACGTCTACACGATCGGACCTAAGTTCTGTCAAGAAATTCAAGATTCGGTTTTAAGCAGTCCGGTTTCGAGTGGATTTCAGATATCAAAACGTCTCTAAAAATTCTGAAACTTTTACAGTAGATAGATCTAAGCCTTAGGAACGTTTTTCGTGTTTTAAGTTTTTCTATTTGAAGTCGTTTTAAGGTTCGGAAAAATTCATCAAAACTGTGGCGCCGGTAAAGTTTTCGTGTTGACAGATTGTACGTTCTTGATGTAATTCAATAGATTCAACATATTTTAATCTCCCAAAACCGTGTAAGTATTAACTTACAGATTTGTCGTTGTCTCGGCTTGTCGATTCGGAGGCGTGGCTTCCAGTCCACCGTTTATCTCCTTGATTCGTCGGGTTCTTCGCTCTCGATCCGGATCGGGGTGTAGAATGGAAAAAGGATCGAGTTAGGATTCGTTTTCGAATCAAGAATGGAAAAGAATGATCAAGGGCTTACCACAACGACGAGGGTCTCCGAAGTTCGTCCGAAAGCTGCTGCCTTGGTGTCTTCTTGATGCCTTCGTGGCCTCCGGGATTACGTCTTTGTGTATAGTATCGTAGGGTTTTTTTTGAAAAAGGGTTTCGGGTTTTCAAGGGGCTTTATTTATAGATTTCTGAGTCCTAGGGCGTCCAAAGACTGAGTCTAAGGGTCTTGAGCTGCAAGACGTTCAACCGAAGTCGGAAAATCCGGATTCGGGCGAGAAAATCTCGCAACGGGCGTATCTGCCAGTTGGCGCGGGGTTGGCGCGCCCTTTGCCTAAAAACCGCGCGGCCAGCGTGCCGGAAACGCCTGGACTCCGGTCCGGGCGGGTCGTGCAATCCGTCGTGTTTTTCCTCCTTTCTTTCGGGTTTCTATCCCTCTATGCTCCCGGATTCCAATTTCCGGGCCATCTTCGGGTTCCTATTTCGTATCTTAATTTAATTCGGTTCTAATTTTACATTTGGACTCGATATATTGAGTCCATCGGTGTAGGGTTACCGTGTAACGACTTATTCAACTTTATTTAACTTCTTTTGTTTAATTTAATCTCTTTAATTAATTTCATTTCTCGTTTCGTCTTTATTTATTGTATTTATTTAGTCATTTATTTATGTTGTAAAATTCTCGGGTATTACAGTCTACCCTCCTTAAGAATCAACTTCGTCCTCGAAGTTGTGTTTCGGCTTTTCTCGTGCTAAGGTCTTTTTGTTTGTTTTATTAATTTATGACTGAACTTAGAAACAAAACTTCTAAGCTGCCTACGTACCCGATAAAGGGATCAAGCCATGACGTAGTTTAAATCAATTTGAATTTGTTTGCTTATTTATTTGGAATAAACATTGTTGGATCAAACTCAAAAAAATAAATTCGTCTACTTTATTACGGGGTATCACAGGGACGGCCAGCCTTAGCCGTCATTTTAAATTAAACTCTACTACGTTTATGTTAAAAGTAGAATTTATTAAATAGTTGGTTTAAATTGATTCCGATTTAACTAGCCTTAGCACTTCTTAATTAAGTAAGCCGAAACCAGGCCAAAGCAAACTTAATTGGGAGTGTGGCGGTAACAGCCCTGGGTTTTCCCATTAATAATTTCCACTGTATTGGGAAAAACAGGGGTGTTACAAAGATTTTTCCCTTCCACAACACTGAATACATGGGGGAGGAGACGCAGAACATGATAAGTTGAATTACTGCCCTTGGCAACTCCAATTCCCGTAGACAGAGCTCTAGATAATCCCAGTGCACGTTTTCATACGCCTTCGCCACATCAATCATCAAAACCACTTCCTGAGCCTTATACCAAACTGTAGAGAGTTGGTTCATTCGCTCATGTAAGGTGACCGCATTGTCCACCGTCCCTCTCCTAGGGAGGAAAGCTGCATAGTGAGTGGAAATGGTGTCTTTCAGCATGGGTCTAATTTTATCCACTAGGATCTTGGTTAGGACTTTATAAAGCACATTGCAAAGTGTTATTGGACGGAAGTCCCTGATTCTAGTCGGCACCTCCAATTTGGGAATGAGACATATGTGTGCCCTTGACAAGTCAGGATCGAAACTTCCTTTCAAGAAGGCTTCTTTCATAAATATATAAACTGATTCACTGACTATGTGCCAAAAAGTTTTGAAAAAATGGCCGGGGAAGCCATCCGGCCTCGGGGCCGAGAAACCATTTAGACTCATAACCACTTTCTTAACATCCTCTGAAGTAATGTCCCTGTCCATATTTTCAATAAATTCCTTTGCCACAGAAGTGAATTCCAATGGGAGGTCCTCAGGTTCTGTGTAGCAGTGCGCTCCTCCAGACTTAATGTAGGGCGCACATATAGCTCTCATAGTAATCTCTAACATGATCCTTTAAGGTGTCTTCATCTTCATACCAAATCCCATCCTCAACAAACCGACCATGTATTTTGCGTCGATGCCCCTTGGATTTAGCATTCGCATGAAAGTAAGCGGTGTTTCTATCCCCCAAACGTACCCATTTGTCCCTAGCTCATTGGTACCAATATAATTCTTCTTGCTTGAGTACCAGATCCAGCTCCTTTTTTAGCTCCTCTACCAGGAGGAGGAGCCTTACTGAGTCCATCCTTTCCAAAGCTTTGGCCAGGCCTTCCAACCTTTTAAGAAGTTTGAACTTTTTCCACTTAAAGATCCCACAGGAGGTTTTATTGAAGTCTACTAAGGCCTGTTGGACCGCCTTCATCTTAAGGATCATAGAAGAGCCATGCCCCTTCCAATTTGACTCCACAACCGACGAGTAATCCTTATTTTCAGCCCACAACGCCTCCCATCTAAAAATTTTGCCATCATTACAAGGTGGGGGGGGGGGGGGGGGGGAGCCGCAAGAGAGTAGTAGTGGACAATGGTCCGACCCTATACCTTGCAACACTTGGACAGAGCCACAGGGGAATTTATGTATTCACTCCATGTTACTCAAACCTCTGTCAAGTCTCTTATATATCATCCCATAGTTATCTCCAGGTCTGGACCACGTATAGCAGCCTCCCTGAGTGTTGAGGGTGACCAAACCGCAGTCATTTAGGATCTCTCTTAACTTCTTCGTCCTGTTAGTTTTGTGGAGACCACCTTTGACCTCGGAGGAGGCTAGAATTTGATTGAAATCACCAATTATCACCCAAGGTCCATCAAACTCTCGCCTAGGGCCGCAAGATCCTGCCAATTCCTCTTGCGCTATGTATAATTAAGGGCGCCATAAATCGCAATAATGCACCACTTTGTTTCGCTATTACTCAATTCAAGGGTGATCATCCTCTCTCTGTTGTCTACAACCTGAATCTGTACCTGTGAGTTTAATTTAGCAAGTATCCAGATTCCACCCGCCTTACCTCTCGCCTCCTGGATACTGACTGAATCGTATCCCATCTGCACCAGAAATGCCCTCGAGCCAGCGAATGGTGACTAAGGTTCATATATACATAATAGTTCCGGAGAGTATCTACCAATGATATCCTGAAGCATCCGTCTAGTGTGTGCTCCCGCCATTCCCTCCACATTCCATGAAAGGCACTTATATTGTGTGTAATCCATAAACATTGATGACTAATGAAGGTAAGACCAGTTACCTTAAGGTGTCGCCTTCAGAGGTGTGGAGCTCCCTCTCCTCCTCTTCCATGGCAGATTCCCCGTCCCAAGAATTTGAAGAATATTCGGAGTCAGACTCATATGACTCATTGGTCTTGTCTCCAGCCGTCTCGTTTGACGTCTCCATGGCCTCAGATTCCTCGCCAGAACCAAAATAGGGAAGGCCCTCCTCACCATTTTGCCCCAGTTTAGGGCGAATTCCATTGCCCTTAATAGAACTCCCTACTAGATCTTTGGGCGAAGCCACCATTTCGACCTGTACCGACGGCAGGGCCTCCGCATGGCCCGACCGCTTCCCTTTACCCTCTCTCTCCACAAGGGCAATATCCTCCATCTCCATCGCCTTCTCCAGGTCCGTCGTCTGTCCCTTATTGAAGATTCCTAATGGTTTTCCACCAAGGCCAAAACCTCTCTGCTTGCCATATTTGGGCCTCATGCCTCTAAGGGGCCTATTGATGTTTTGGGGTTTAACAAAAGAGACGGGCCCAATGCTTTGTTGTTTTCCTTTCCTCTGGGCCCATGCCAAAAATATTGGCAGATGGCTTATTTTCTTGGCCCTTGGCCGGTCTAAGCCCATAAGGTTTCCTCCGGATAACTTTTATCCATTCCCCTCATTGTGGCTGCTCAGGCACAAATTAGAAGTCACGAGCTCAGCTAGAGGAAGCCGCTTTCCAGAGCTTGTTCCCTCTCTTTCCTTAACTGTGATCGCCTCTGACCCTGTACCCTTGTTTTGCTCAGTACCCTTCCTATCTTTGTAACACCCCCATTTTCCGAGCTCGATTTTACAGCTACCAATGGGAAGCCGGGGTTGTTACCGCCATACTTCCAATTAAGCTCGCTTTGGCCTTGTCTTGGCTTACTTAATTAAGAAGTGCTAAGGCTAATTTGAAATCGAAACGTAAATATGCTTTAAACCAACTTGACTGTTTAAAAATTATATTTTAATATAAAGGTAATAGAGTTTTGAAAACACATGACGGCTAAGGCTCGACGTCCCCAAAATAAGTTTGTTTTACAGAACCATGAAAGTTTAAAGATAAATTTCAAATGATTGAATGCGAACACAAAGTAGTACTGATTTCCATGCCCGTGTCCGTGCCTTCTAGTGGGGTCCACATATATCAAATCCTGGAGGAAAAATAAATGGGGTTATCAGCACAACGGCTGAGCAAGTAAATTCTTGTCCCTTGGACAAAAACATTTTAAAATATTACTCAAACAGTAAATGGCATGTCAACTGATCAATCCACACGTAGCTCAACTATGACGTCTACACCCGGGGTATCTCATAGGACCTAACATGCTCACATAGTGACAGAAGTCAAATTATGATATACAAGGACGGCCCTTCCTGTATCTAGAAAACTGATTGCGAGACGCTTGATCAACCACAATCTTTTCATGGGAATCCCTTGGAAACCCACGAAATAACTCATGACGATATCTACCTCTTTGATATACGCCACATTATAATATTTCAATAAACACATGCCATACACTGAAAATTTCATTTTTCACATGCATGGCCTAGTCCCAAAAATAGTTAAACACATAATGGGACATTACCTCTGCATAAAACAGTTGCATGAATAATTTCAAAAATAATTGAAATACAAAGGAATTTAAACATACAAAAATACTCTTGGGACAAAGCCCGCAGAAAAAAAATCTACTTACACTTCTTCCGAGGATAGCGTACTAAACTTTTGATTTGGGCTTTACTAAAACACTGGGACTTCTACTGCAACAACACTTTTCCACCTCTCTCAGCTTATACGACCCTCTATTATATTATATAATGTTTGAGGCCACTGCAGGGAAATATCTGTATTTATAGATGAGCATAGATAGTTGTTGTGCTAAAATTATTAGATTTTTATTTATTTATTCATTTATTCCATTATGGTTTCTGCCCTCATCTCATTACTGTACCAATACACGCATGCATTTATTACTATTATTTTCTTGTGGCTATCATTGTAAGTGTACGTGAATTTCATCACATGTGTTTGAAATCTAAATTATTTATTTATATTATATTCGCCCTCTATACTGTTTATAATGAAGTACAACTTTTCTTTCTTTTTTTTTATAATATTTTTTTTTTATTTACGCATTGAGATGAACAGTTCACAAGCTTCATCATTTAATGTCATGCCAATGGACATTATTTAATGTTTAGCCACATTCTGAATTTTAAATTTCACTATCTTGTATCAAGCATGGCACGTTACAGTGCTTAGTATTACAACCATTTATTGTTTCTACACTAGTGTATTATTTTTTCTCTTATTTATTTATTGCCTATGCATGTTTTCTTATTTAGTTATTTATTTATATTGTTTTGTACGTCTGCACCCATTTATTATGGAGAGACGCATGTACAACATTTATTTATTGTTTGATATAGTCCAAAGTGTAGTCCATTTTATCTGCTCGTGATTTGATCTTGATTGTCGACTATATCTATAATTTTTATTATTGCTTTATAACTTTTTAAACATGTGATTTGTTATAATATATTCATTTTTTTTTTGTCAAACTTTACTGCACCCCTCCTCTTCCTTACGTATTGTTTTATACGCATTTCGTTGTAATCGCATGCTCCTCATTAATTGTGTAGTGCCCACTTATGTCCAATCCTAACTCATTTCATTTTATTTATTTGTTTTCAAATGTGCTGCCAATACCTTTCACACTTTTGTATATTATTTTTTTTTTATTTTTTTTATTATTTATTGATGCAGATGACTTATGTGCACGCATCTTCCTCGATCTGCCGTGCCAATTAATTATGTAGTGTAATTTTTCTTAAACTGAATTGGTGTAGGGCACCAGTTATGCTATTTATTTTAGTAAAAATATTTTTCTGTGGAGAATAAGGTTGGAACCCATGATATATAGGATATAAGTATTATGTCATTACCATCTCTACTAATGGGCTATTAACGATTTTGTATTAAATAATAAAAATCAACTATTCTTGATATTTGTTAGAAGCATAATACTAAACTAATACTATTATCAAATATTTATTTTTATCTGATATGATATTTTCTCATGTGAAAATATATTTCTTAACTCAACTAAATTATTTCGCTCGGAAGATAATCTTCTTAATATATATATATATATATATCCCTTTTTGCAAGCATGTATCTCTATTATTTTTCCCTTGGAAAAATAATCTTCCATCATTCTATATTTCCTTTGAAAAGTATATTTCTCTATTGATTAATTAAATTATTTTCCCTTGGAAAATAATTCATTCTCTTTCTCATGATCCCTATTCAGAAAAATATTAATCTATTTCTCAACTTGACTTAAGGAATAATATAATTTTTTTTTAATATTATCATATAGCAAACTTTCAGGGTATTGCAATCTACCCTCCTTAAAATCAAACTTCGTCCTCGAAGTTTATTCAAATAACTATTGTTAGTTTGAAATAAGATAAGAATTGTATAGAATTTAAACATTTGTTACCTTATTATTTCTAGGGCCATGACATCCCTCCACACTTCTTTTCTCAGCTATGTCCCCATACCTGAATCTGCCTCAAGAAATAAATCTGGATACTTGGTTTGCATATCTGCTTCAGTTTCCCACGTGGCGTCATTCTCGTCATGGTTTGACCATTGGACCTTGACCATGCGAACGACCTGGCGCGTCGTTGTTCGCTCTTTAGTATCCAAAATCTTGACTGGTCTTCATCTAGTTCAATAACTTCTGGTGGAATCACTCGCTTAAAGTCATGATGATACTTCTTAAGTTGTGACACATGAAACACATCATGAACTCGAGCTAATTCATCTGGTAAGTTTAATCGATATGCCAACGTACCAACTTTGGCAATGATATCGAATGGTCCGATATAACGAGGACTTAGCTTACCTCGTTTACAAAATCGCATCACGCCTTTTGAAACTTTTGACAAGTTTCATTAACACGAGCATTTATTAATAAAATAGTTTTGTTTATTGCTCGAGGAGGAAATTGTGATTTCAAATGGCGCCTCGAGAATCCCCGGCAACGGCGCCATGAAACTTTTGACAAGTTTCCTACACGAGCATTTTCTAAAATATCCCAAGTTAAATTTATTAAATGAAAAGAATTATGATTCGCGGGAAAGGGGTTAAGGATATATTCCACTTTTTAGTACTCAAGTGGGGTGCCTTAATTTAAACGAAGCTGCATCCTCCCCGGAAATGGCGCTATGAAACTTTTGACAGTTTCATTTCATGCGCAGCCGGGAGTGAAGAACCTCTAAATACAGTTTTGACAATCCCCTATTACATGAATATTTTCTGAAACAAAATAATCCTGGTTTTAATTTTTATTTAATGAAACCAATTTATGAAGATGGAGTTGGGATTAGGGATATATTATAGGTTGTCACGTTTTTATTGCTCGTATTAAGAAACTGTGCCCCCGAAAGCGCACGGTGTCAAAAATTGCAGTAATTTATAGTAAGTACCGGATCGTTCACTGGAGGATGTACGATGGAAGCAGAGCCCACGTCGTTTACTGAGATTTTCCACTCGGTTACTCAATTCAAGTTTTGCAAGGTTTCTAACAACTACTTGACATAAATTAAATCCAGATCATGAAAGCAGTAAAAATTATTCTCCAAAGCATGGTAAACTGGATCGAGGAAAGCAATTAAATCTATACTATAAAAGCAATATAAAGCTATGCTACACTATCTAGAAAGCAGATTTAAATATGACAGAAGGGACAGGGAGGAAATAACAAAGATTGGACAAGATTCAGATGAAACACAATTAAACTTCCAATTTTTTTATACACAGATCTTAGTTTGGGATAACTCTCCAGTTAGCTAACTCTCATGCTCTCTATACCATGTTCCCTTTAACAGACAGGTACTTACAGTAAGAGTTTACATGCTCTTAGGACAACAATTTCTAAGATACCACAGACTCACAACTGCCCTCACATGGCCATGCTAAGGCATATTATTCATCTGTGGTGGATAAGCAACACCTGACATGTCATTAGTTGACATGGCAAGTACTCCTATCATCCCCCATGTCACACCCAAAGTTTTAAATCAAGCCCCAAACCATTCCATAACTCTCAAACCTTTTAACAGATGGACAGCCCTTAATTCTTCCGAGTGACCTCTATGAAAGCATTTAAAGGAAAGCAGTAAGAAAGCTGTAAAGAAAGCATTTAAATCTATCACTCGGAATTGTTAAAAACGTCTCTTTCCGTTAGTATAAAAGAGCCCCTGGTCTTGGTGACCAGATGCAGATCAAGAACCCCCAAGATATCAATAAGCCACAGGGCTTACAACATCTAGGCAGTTATGAGATACAAACTAAATGAAACAGATCCATAAATGAACCTGTTCCGGATGTACTCATTCAAGACTCAATTCTAGACTTTGGCAGAAGAAGATAGCAGTCGAAGGAATACTCGACCTTACCTTAGAAATTCACCAAGGCCTATATGTTGTTCCTCTAGTATTATTTATCACATCTCATCTACACCCAAGTGGATATTGACTTAATGCGATATCTAATATCAGATTTCCAACACACAGCAATTTTGAGAAACCAATTTGATACTTGAAAATCATTCCCTAAGACAGGTACTAAACTCTCAATTAAAACACAGATCCTTTCAGTCTAGATGAGACCTAATCGCTGACTCTGCTTCTAAGCTCTCAAAATCAACCCCCAGTGGAATATGAGTTAGTCACAGCTATCGAATTTATCCCTTACTCAGATCCGGATTTTATAAAGGAATTTTTGTTGAAAATTTATTATGCGACATCTGTTTTAAATCAAGACTTCTGTGTCCAAGGAGAAGGATCCCCAAAATAGTGATAAGACCAGAACATCTACATAATAATATCATGCATACTTGTATATGAAAAGGAAAATAAAATACCCCAAAATATATGGTGGGGTTAGACAGAATGCGACACACAAAGATGGATTAGCCTGAGATGAGAAGAAATTGGCTAAAAAGAGTGCCAGAAATAGTTGGGGTTATCCGGACAGCAAACATCTGCCATTCGGTTCCCAAGTATTCCAGATGGAATGATTGTAGACAGAAAGAATTCCAAATGACGGTGACCGCCGTCATTTAGTTTTCTTTTGTCCATGAGTGGAAGAAAAACCCACATATTTCATGCTGTAATATTTCTCAACTGATGTTGGTCGACATCATTTGACAGTATTGCAACTTGAATTCAGGTTTGAAAAATTAAGATAAGGAAAATGAAAACTGTATCTGATTAGGAATTGGCTGAGTGACTAATCGAAACTCTTAGTGAAGAGGACGCTCGCCGAAACTTCCACCAACCACTAACCAGATCATGCAAAATAACAGATGATGATTGACACACAGAAGACGGGTTAGTCGATATCCCTGTGAAGGGACCTTTCACCAACATTAATCTGTGGTGTTTCTCATTATCCGTTCATACACACAATAAAAGAGAAAACATAAAAGTAAGAAAATATTTTTGGTATTGTGTGGGTGTTAAGCACACAATAAGTGGACACTAGTGGGCTGAAATGTGTAATGGATAGAAATCAGATGAATTGGGCCTGGACCCAATACATCCATGCAACTTACACAAATCATGGAAGAAAAATATTTTTGGAATTTTCAAAATAGAAGGATAGTTCAATTCGAATTATTGGATAATTCGAATTGAGAATGCATGAAGGATGAAGTATGTCCTTACCCAATAAATCCTTGCAAGGAATGAAACATCATCTAATTCGAATTGTTGGGTCTAATTCGAATTAATTCGAATTGGAACAATTCGAATTGGTGAAGCCATTTCCTTGCTCAAATTTGACTAAGGCATTTACCTCAAAGTGAAGGTGAATTCGAATTGTCCAACAATTCGAATTAATTCGAATTGGACAATTCGAATTGGTAAGAATGGAAAATAAACTAAGGCATGAATGGATGGCAATGGATACAATGTGGTTTTTACATGCCAATTCGAATTGTTGCGCAATTCGAATTAATTCGAATTGCATAATTCGAATTGGGTGAAACCCCATGAAGAGAATGATTTTTGTTATGCAATTCGAATTCAAGCCAATTCGAGATAACTCGAATTGCTATAATTCGAATTGCATGTTTTCAATAATCAAATTTATGTGTTCTCACAAGTATGGGTTAGGTATATACTGTATGAGCAATGATGGGTTTTAGATTCACCAAATCCCTTATTTCACATCAGCATTAATTCACAGCCACCCTAGTGAGATTTTTTGAAATAAAAACAAACACATGTCTAGTGGGTATTGGCAAGATCTAAACCCTATTTCTACAAACAAGAGATTCAAAGATCAAAGAACCAAAAACACCTAATTATCTAAGAACTACAAGCATAAACTAAGAACACTCATGTTATCTAAGGCATGAAAAATAAAACTAAAACAGAGAAAATAAAGCATGAAAATTAAATTCTAACAACCCTAAAATAACATCTAAAATCTAAGAACACCTATTTGAAGCTCTAAGGCATAAAATCAAACCAAAAACCCACAAAACATGCATTTATTAAGTTTGAATGTCAACTAGGACATAATAAATGTAACCTAGTTGAAACAAACAAACAATCTAAGCATTTATTACTAAGAGAAAGCATGAAAGAGTGCCAAACACATGAATAAAACCATTTCTGGAAATTTTCCTTGCATTGACACTTTGAAAACACAATAAAGAACCCAAAACCATCATTAGCTTGAAGGTAGGGTTTGTTCTATCTAAAAAGCATGTAAAAATATGGACATGGCTACTCTAAGGGTTTACAAACTGCTTCTAACTAAGATTAAAGCAAGTAAACTTATACTACATTGCTAGAAAAAAAACTAAACTAAACTAAACTACACTACCTACCTAACCCTTAAGGGGTGTGGAACCTCCTGCTTGTTCTTTTTGTCCCAACTAGCTTTTCGGCAATTTTCTGATCTAAGGGATGTTTCTTGTGTTGAGGGAGGTCAGCTTTTATAGACAAACTTCGAAACCTTAGGCCCACCAATGTTGTGCTCGTGCTCCACAGCTTTGATGAATCTTTGAGTGTAGTTCGAATTATCTCAGCCAATTCGAATTAATTCGAATTGTGAGATCTCTTCCTTGAGCTGGGATTGTGGCCTTCAGTTGTCAATTCGAATTGTTGTGAATAATTCGAATTGGTCTTTTCTCGAATTGAATGAGGGTTTCTGCTTGGCTTCCTTGCACTTCTTGACAGTTCGAATTGTTTGTGCCAATTCGAATTAATTCGAATTGGACAATTCGAATTGCATCTTCTTCTTGCCCTTGGGTTTCTTCTCTCTTCATTCCCTAATTCGAATTATTTGAGCCAATTCGAATTAATTCGAATTGGACAATTCGAATTAGCTCTTCTTGCATTCCTTCCCAACACTTAACCATTTTTCTCGTTCTCATTCAGCAATTCGAATTGTGTGTGCAATTCGAATTAATTCGAATTACACAATTCGAATTGTTCTTCAACACTTAGCCAAAATTTCAGTTGTGGGATTTTCAATCTTTTTCCCATCTTTTTTGGATTTTTGTGGGCTCTTTTATTCTTTTGCCCATCTTTTTCTTCCTTTTTCTTTCTTTTTCCTTTTTTCATGTTTTTGGATTTTTCTAACACAAATACAATTAAAAATTGCATATTTTGTGTCTTTTTATTACCGGCTCAATATTTTTACAAACTTGCATTAATCTGTCAAATTCAACTGCTTTCTTATTAAAATAAGATGGAAACACGATCAAAATGTCCGTCTCAGACACGGAAATGGATTGGAAATAATGGACAATTTTGGCCATTATCAACATCCTCACATTTAATACTGATCGTCCCCGAGCAGTCAGTGCTCCTAAGAGCTTGGACTCTGCATATTCAATCCATTTGCGTGGCCTCAGAAATTTCATTCTTCTTATATTGGGATAAGACAATCAAAATTACAAGTGTTAAACTCTCTTGGTTGCAGTGTTTAATGGAATGATACTTCTCACTTGAGTAAAATGCAAACCAATCATCATCGTTAATTCTTCTTGAATAGATGTTTAGAAAATCGCATCAGCCTAATTCTTGAATTCAGGCATGACATGAACATTGATTAATCAAAGCAGAGCCTCACATATAGTAGAGTCGGAAAGTTCACTCACTCTCAAGATTGGCTTTTATCATCAACGCTCAAAATCAAATTCAATTAAATTCTCCCATAAGCTTGCAATTGGACCAACTCGCCACCGGCTCATTTCCTTAAATCGAGTTCCCGAGGTCTTATTCAAGGTTATAACGGGGCATACGGTTGTAACATTTGGTAGGAAAGGGAATTATTTGGCTAAAAAGTGACACGACACCATTCCACCATGACTTGGCATGTTTAAGGATTCATGATCATCATTATTTCTATCGCTCTTTTGTTTTTCTTTTCTATTGCATGACATTAGACTATGTCTAATTTGCTTTGCCATTTGCAATTTATTCTTGTTGAATGGATCTCAACTTTTTTTTTTTTTTTTTTGAATTGGTTTATGAATACCAATTGATATTTGTGATGACCAAAAATTACAATGCCTTGATGGGATGGTTCATGTACACTTGGGTTTGATTTTCTTGGTCTTTTTGTAAGGCTAGGAATAATATAGTGGTTTCAAAGAAAAATTAGGCTTAAAGGCTCAGATTGGTTAATCCTAAAGGGAAAATATTTTTGGGTTTGGATTTCAAACGAAGGCCAAAAATTTTGGGTTTTTCTAGGTGCCTCGATCATATGCTTGATTTCGGGAATATGGCATGGTCTTGAATCGGTCCCAATCGCAAGTTCTAGTGTCCTTTAATCGAATTGATTTTCACACAACAACGAAGTAATGAGCAAAAGTGACTCATGGCTCAGATCTCACATGGTATGGATTGATCATGTCATACATTTATTCTTGAATCTAGCTTTTGAAAAATCCATTACACCCTATTCAATCAAATTCTCAACATGAAAGTTCGTTTTTCTTTCAAGTGATCATATCATTGAATTTTTATAGCTCAAAACCTCAAGAATTTATATCATGCATGTTTTTAATTGTTTTATCCCAATGTAATAGTTTGAAATTTTCATCATCAGTCTAAATTCAACATGTGAATCTAGGTGACAGATTTATGCTTGTTTTATGCCGGTTAGTTTAATTGAAAGCAGTAAAAAGACACTGTGAACATGCAAGCATGTCACAGCTTGTTTTTGGCATGACAGTCACTTATTCATCTTGGACTGCCACACATCTTTTTTCAAATAATGGAGAACTCAAGACGAAGTTCTCTTGTGGAAAGCAATAAATGTGTACGACCACCAGAATGCGTCGTACAACCATCACAGCAGACAAATCCAAGGTTCGTTACACAGTACGCGACCTTAATCACATCTGATCATCAATACAGATGAAACTGTACACTTAAATATGTCAGCATCCAAGATCAGTCAAAATATTGACAAAATATGGTCCCAGTCAATCCATTCAAAAGTGAATCTTCACAGATTCAGTCAGTCAGCCTTCTTCCCTTTATCCCTGGAAAAAGATCCTGGTCCAGTGGACAAAGTTTGTCAGGCTGCATGGCACGCAGAAATCCTCTCCTAGGTCTTCCTCATCTTCCTCCATCACCCTGGTGCAGTAGACTCTTGGTCCTTCGTTCCCGAACAGGTCAGGGGTCTCCAGACTTTCAGCCAGCCATGCGAAGACGTTAGTCCCCACGTAACTCATAACAAATCTGTTTGTTATGATCTTGTTGATCATTGATACCCCTTGCTGGACTTGCTCGTTATCTACCTTGCTGAGCAGCATGTATCCCCTGACGAAGATTGAGGCCTTGTGGTTGTCCTCAATCCCTTCCTTCAGTAGTTCGCAAGCTCTCTCCTCGTCTCCTGCCCCGAATGCCTGCAGAGCTGGGATGAGTTGGAGATTGTAGTTGCCAGCCTCTTCACACCTGACCAGGAGTGCCTCCTTCTGCAGCTCAATCCTCTGTTCCCATAGCTTAACAATTGTAGTCTCCAGCTCACATCTTTTGTAGACAATGGGAAGATCAGCTGCATCCCTAAACTTTGTGCACACTACTCTGACAGTCCACACCTTCTTGATGCAATCCTCTCCGATGCGGGAGAGAATTTCGCCTAGGAGCTCTACTGGCAGATCCAGCAGCTGGGTCTCTACCTCTTGGTCTTCATTCTGCACTGGGGGAGCGATGTCTCTGAAAAGACATGGAGAAATGATTAGGTCTAAGATCCTCAGCCTTACACCTTCAGCCACTTCAAAGTATAGTTCGCTTGCTAACACCTGTCTTCTTTGAGGAACCTTATGAAGGTTCAAGGAGGTCAGATCATCAAATCTACTCTTATTGCAGCAAAACTAGAGAAAGCAGGAGCGATACGGATTGGGATCCTTAAAATTTTTCTTAGACTATAAATAGTCTAAGATGTTTTTGGGTGGTCAAAGGACCAAAAAGGAGAAAATTTCGTAGGCTATTGAGCCTACGAAGGAAATAATGATTTTTATCACCTAGAAAGTGATTTGATACATGTGATATAGGGGAGATAAGAGATTAATGATGAAGAGCAAATGCAAGTGACAAACTGTGCAATTACTAGTATGTAACAATGGATCATGAAAAATAAAAAAAATAAAGGAGCATGCATACACAAAAAGGTAATTTTTGGATTTTTATGAAAAAGTGTTGACTTGTTTATTAATGAAATTTGGAGTGTAAGTGGTCCCCCATTTGGATTTTGTTTTGGAAAGTGGGTTTTTAAGGAATAAAAACGGAACATTCCTTATGAACATTCCCCACTTGTCCCAAGTTGACAAAGATCAAACACTTTAAAGCAAGGAACATACTAACATTTGTCTTTTTACACATAAATGACATGCCAAAAATGTTGGAAAAATTTTGGCATGATTTCGTCTGTACCATGTGTCCTGTATGTGCGAAAATCAACTTCTAGAGTTGAGTTTGCACTGTGTGGGCAACATATAACCAACGAAAGCATTATTACCAAAAATACTCATATAATATAATACATGCAAACATCACAAAAGCAACACAATTGGTCCAAAAACACTAATGTAATGCAACACTTGACATCATCATGCATTTCTAGTCATCATCATCAAATATCTACTAATCAAAACAACACAGTGGGTAAGAAACATAATCACTGTGTTAACCCTGTATTCACATAATAAAAGTAAAACAACAAAACAACACACAAAAACAAACAAAACAGAGTTTTTGAGGGTTTTGCAAACCCTATTTTCAAAATGAGAACACTCGCATCACAGAAAAAACTCGAACCTTAAAATTGGCAGTTACAACAAGAGTAAGCCCTAGAACCCTAAGTTCTGCCCTAAGCGATTTACCCCATTCCCGAACAATTTCGACTTATTCCGACCATGTTCCGACTTTTTTTTACATGAAAAACGAAAGCATTCCCTCCCCATTCTCGATTTCGCACGGAATATGAAAAGACAAAACTGAAAACGGCGAAACTGAGCGCGAAAATGTAAAAGAGAACACTTACCCCCGACTCCCACTTGGATTGGACGAAGAAGAAGCCATTTCCGAGCAGTTTGAACGGAGAAAAGGTCGGAAAAATGCGACTGGTTTCGCGAGGAAGACAGTTTTCGCGAGAGAGAACACGGGAGGTTTTGGGAAAATGAAAAAGTGAAAGTGAGGGGAATGAGAGGGAAAGGCGGATATAAAAAGGATTCAGAAGGGGAGTTCGAATTATTTCCTCAATTCGAATTAATTCGAATTGAGGGTTTCTGTGAGAGATGCGAATTATTTGGGCCAATTCGAATTAATTCGAATTGGCCTGGATGACAAAGAACAAGGCAAGTTCGAATTGTTGAGCTCAATTCGAATTAATTCGAATTGACTCTCAATTCGAATTGCGGATGTGAACAAAATTTGCACAAGGTACTTCAGTGAGATAATTCGAATTATTTGGCCAATTCGAATTAATTCGAATTGGCTTGAATAACTCGAATTGCTTACTCACTGAAGGAAATTTCCTTTTGTATGCTAGTTCGAATTAGTTAGGCAATTCGAATTAATTCGAATTGCCTTATAATTCGAATTGCAGTACTTGGCCTACTAAAACATCCGAAAATTCTGCCTTGGGTGCCAATTCGAATTCTCGTGGCAATTCGAATTAATTCGAATTGCCATGATAATTCGAATTAACTTAAGCGAGAGTGAAAATTTCCAAGGCAAAATGTCTCATGTGGTTTGTTCCAAACAATTCGAATTAGTTCGAATTATCTTGAAATGAAAAATAAACCACCTTCAAGACTTAGGAAAAATTTTAGAATCTAAAACACATTGCTTGCATAATTTAGGTTGGGTTAACAGTTTTATTTTATGAATTTATTCTGGATTTTAGATTTCTCTAAACTCCAAGATTATCCTTCATTAAATATATTGTTAACCCAACCGGGAACCTGGTTTTTTGGAAGCTTTATCTTTCTTTTTGTTAGTTCCTCGAATTCCTGCAAAACAGTTATAGAATAGATATTAGATTTTCTCCAAATATCAACATCCTCACATTTAGAGTCTTAGTACTCTAAATGTTCAATTGATTTTTGGATACTTTGTCCTGATAAAATTCAGTGAAGAACGTAATAATTAAATTAAGCAAGTATAGATATATGTATAATATTTATTGAGCATAAGCCGGTTCTGTTGTCATTTGAGCTTCTTTTTCGGGGTCGAACTGCCCAAGATACTCCTTTAATCTGTGCCCATTCACCACCAGCTCTCCTTTGTCAGTTCGGATCCTGACAGCTCCACTTTCAAACACGTGCACCACTTCATATGGCCCTTCCCATCTGGATTTAAGCTTTCCGGGGAACAGCTTCAACCTAGAATTAAATAACAAAACATTCTGGCCCACATAGAAGTGTTTAGACTTAATACGACGATCGTGTAACTTCTGGGTCCGCTCTTTATAAATCCTCGAGCTTTCATAAGCTTGCGCACGTATTTCCTCAATTTCATTGAGGTCCAATTTACGCTTACTCTGAGCAACTCGTGAGTCAAAATTGAGCATTCGTACGGCCCAGTAAGCCTTGTACTCTAGTTCTACGGGCAAATGACAGGCCTTTCCGAAGATGAGTCTGTATGGAGACATCCCAATGGGAGTCTTGAATGCAGTGCGGTATGCCCATAAAGCATCATTGAGCTTACGTGACCAATCTTTGCGGGTTATCCCCACAGTGGCCTCGAGTATGTGTTTGATTTCGCGGTTTGAGACCTCGACTTGACCACTGGTTTGGGGATGGTAAGGCGTGCCGATCTTGTGGAGAATCCCATTTTTGCTCATAAGATTTGCAAATGCTTTATTAACAAAATGGGTTCCTCCATCAGATATGATCACCCTGGGTACACCAAATCTATTGAAAATGTTACTTTTCAAAAATTTAATGACCCGGTTGCCATCATTGGTTGGCAGTGCAACAGCCTCAACCCACTTGGAAACGTAATCGACAGCCACCAAGATGTAATGGTTCCCATCAGATGTTGGGAATGGTCCCATGAAGTCAATACCCCATACATCGAAAATCTCAAGGGTGAGAATTCCTTGTTGAGGCATCTCATCCCTCTTGAAGATATTCCCTAGTCTTTGGCATCTGTCGCAAGCTTTAACAAACGCTTTGCAATCCTCATAGATGGTAGGCCAATAGAAACCACATTCGAGCACCTTATGAGCTGTTCGAGTGGGGCCATGGTGACCTCCATATTCCGATTCATGACATTTCTTAGCGATTTGATAAGCTTCGTGCTCAGTTACACATCGTCTAATAATCGAATCTGCACAATGCTTGAAGAGATAAGGGTCTTCCCAGAAGTAGTTAACTACATCTCGGTTGAACCTCGCTTTGTGGCCCCTGCTTTGAAATGGTGGGGTTATTCTGCATGCTAAAAAGTTAGCAATGTCGGAAAACCACGGACAAGCTTGATCATGAAGATGCAAGGCAAACAGTTGCTCGTCCGGAAAATTCTCGTTTACGGCTGGCTCATTTTTATCATTTTCTAGTCGAGACAAATGGTCAGCAGCACCATTGTCTCTACCTTTTCTATCTTTTATTATAATGTTGAATTCCTGCAACAAAAGTACCCACCTGATTAATCGATGTTTGGCGTCTTGTTTGCTAAACAAATATCTCAGTGCAGAGTGATCTGTGTATACTGTGGTTTTCGTACCAATAAGATATTGTCTGAATTTGTCAAACGCAAAAACCACAGCATACATCTCCTTCTCCGTGGTGGTGTAGTTAACTTGGGCCTCATTCAGGGCGTGACTTGCATAATGAATTACACAATGCTTCCCTTCCTTATGTTGCCCAAGAACTGCACCCACGGCGAGATCACTTGCATCACACATTACCTCGAAAGGTATTGACCAATCGGGTGGTTGCACTATTGGAGCAGAAATTAACATTTCTTTGAGCGTGTCAAAGGCTTGAACACACGCTTCATTTATTACAAAAGGGTTTTCTTTACAAAGCAAATTAGTGAGCGGCTTGGCAATTTTAGAGAAATCTTTTATGAATCTCCGGTAGAAACCGGCATGCCCTAAGAAACTCCTAACAGCTTTTATTGAATTAGGCAATGGAAGGTTTGAGATGACCGAGACTTTAGCTCTGTCGACTTCGATGCCTGCGCGCGAGATACGGTGACCCAACACTATTCCTTCGGTGACCATGAAATGGCATTTCTCCCAGTTCAAAACTAGGTTGGTGTCCTCACATCTTTTCAAAATTTGTGCAAGATTAGTCAAGCATTCATCAAAAGTATCTCCATACACAGAGAAGTCATCCAATATAACTTCAATGCATTTTTCGATAAATTCTGAGAAAATTGACATCATGCATCTTTGAAAAGTGGCAGGCGCATTACAAAGTCCAAAAGGCATGCGCCTGTACGCAAAAGTTCCATAAGGGCACGTGAACGTGGTCTTGTCGTGATCCTCGCTAGCTATCACAATCTGATTATAGCCAGAGTACCCATCCAAAAAGCAATAGTACTCCCTCCCAGCCAACCTCTCCAGCATCTGATCAATGAATGGCAAGGGGAAATGGTCCTTCCTGGTAGCGGTATTGAGCTTCCGGTAGTCGATGCAAACTCTCCAACCGGTCACTGGACGCGTCGCCACTTCTTCTCCTTGCTCATTAGTCGTTACACAGATCCCCCCACGTTTCGGTACGACCTGCACTGGGCTAACCCATTTGCTATCAGAGATAGGATAGATGATACCAGCATCTAAGAGCTTGATAACTTCTTTCCTTACCACTTCCTGCATATGGGGGTTCAGACGCCTTTGTGGTTGCCTTGAGGGCTTGTACTCCTCTTCCATTAAAATTCTGTGCATGCAAACAGAGGGGCTTATTCCTTTTATATCAGAAATGGTCCATCCGATTGCATGTACATATTTCTTTAGAATGTCTACCAGAGCTTTTTCCTGTTCTTGTGTCAGCTTAGCTGACACAATTACCGGTAGTCTTTTATGTTCAGCGAGAAAGACGTACTTAAAATGATCCGGAAGTATTTTATGTTCAGCGAGAAAGACGTACTTAAAATGATCCGGAAGTATTTTAAGTTCAAGCTCTGGTGGGCATTCAACGGAAGGCAGTAGTTTGCGAGAAATGGATGGGAGAGAGAGATCAGTTTTACCTTCAGGATCCTGTGTCAGTACAGGATCCATTTCCTCCTCAGCGGTGCTTTCTTCTTCCTCCGGAATGAATTCAACACCGTCGAATTCTTCAAGGTCCCCAGTGATAGGGTCCTCGAAGTGGACAGCATTGCAGCTCCTTGGTTGCTCCGCATCTTCAGGCTTCAGTACCTGTTTTGAAACTTTGTTTGGCTCATCAGTTACAGAGTTTATGCTCTCATCCTCACTCCTACCATCTATTACAGAAAATATGGAACAAGCTTCCTCAGACGGAAACTTCTGCAGCTTTCCCATGTCGAAATCCAATTCTTCTTCTCCGACTCGGAGCTTGATTTGATTTGATCGAGCGTCTATGAGTGCACCACCGGTTGAGAGAAAGGGGCGGCCTAAGATCAGTGGCATCTCTGTAATACCTGTAAATTTTAGAATATAAAAATAGGAATTAATCCAATAGGAGAGAAGGTTTTGTTTCCGAGAACCCGTAGACGCGGAAATGCACGGAAGTCAAGGACGACGAATTAGAACCCGACAGACCAAAACTGACGGTCTTAGGATTTCAAGCACGTAATCGAATTGAGACGGAATAAATTTATGATGAGAAGCATAATCCGGAAATGACCCGGAAAAATCGAGCGCGAAAACGGGGAAGGATAGAAGTCCGAAAGAGAGGAGAAAAGACCCGACGGATCGGATCGCACGGACCCGCCCGGACCGCAGTCCAGGCGAGTCTCGCGCGCTGGCCGGGCGGGGTTTGGCTAAAAGGCGCGCCAACCCCGCGTGGCCCTACAGGTTTTGGCAACTCGCGCGTTTTCGGCGATTTCTTACCATAATTCGACCTCCCGACTTTGGAAAGCAAATTTTGGACGGGGGAAGTGAATAAGGACGACCTAGGGTTGTCTCCACCCCATTGTGCAGCCTCCAAAACCCTCCCCATTCACTCTCAAACTCTCCCAAGCCAAAACACTCTCCCGACGAACTTCCGACGGACTTCCGGCGACTTTCCGGCAACCTACAACGACCGAGCAAGGGAGTAGAGCAAGGATTTCAGTGATAGATTCATTGGTAAGTCGTTCATAGATTTCCATTTAAGTTTTGAACCCGAAAAACTTGATCTAACATTGGATTTCTTCGTCCGGTTCGAAATCGTGGCCAAAGTCGGAAGCTTGACGTTGAGGAGATCCGTTCGTAGGATTTTGGACGAGCCAGCGACCTTAGGACGACCCAAACCTCTCTATCACTGTAAGTTGAGCCTTCCATATCAATACGGGTGATTTCGGGGCGTCCGGTATAGGCGTAATGTAACGAAACGTAAAAATCGAACTTAAAAACCCCATCTTGCGCAGTTTCTGTAATCGGCCTAAAACCCATATTTCGAGGATTCAATCCGAAAAACTCAAAACTAGACTTTTAATCCTAACACATAAATCTAGGTTGTGTAAAAATTTCAGCCATTTTCGTTAACGTTTGCTATTTTAAATCGCATCGAAAAGAGACTGCTTTGACAAAACGTGTGGAAATCTGTCTAGGAATATGTTCGAACTTAGTGAATTTATTTCTATAGTTTCTAGTCCGATTTGATCTTTACAATCTAAATGAAAGTTGTAGATAATCATGTCTAGTATGTGCATATTAAATTTCAGAATTTTTGGAGTCCATTTGATATGTTAAAAAGTCGAGATTTTGAACTGTGTCAAACCTGAGTTCGGACAGTTTTCTGATTGCATGATAAAATCGATTTTTGACATGTTTCCTCAACTTATTTCGAAAAAGTTAAAACACGAAAGTTGTTCGTTAGGGTGTTTTGCATAAAGTGTGAAGATTTCAGAATTTTTGGGCTTGAAACGGATTTTTAAATGAGAAAGGCGCAAACTGTGACGCCAAGATACTTTTAAATCGAAGAGTTTTGAAATTTCGAAACAAACGGTCAAAGATTTGAAACACGATACATCTACACTTTTGAAAAACCCCGATACATTAAATCTAAACGATACATGAGATACTTGGTGGAGGGTGAGTGCTCTGCAGGGTGCCCCTCTAGCCTTTTTCTCTTCGGGCCTATAATGGACGAGAGAATTTGATGAAATATTACGCCAGTTGGCGGGAGATACATGGCCTACTCTCTCGGGTTGTCCGTATGGATTTCTCGAGGCTCCGGAGTGTTACTGGGTATGGCAGATACGGCTGCGGCCGCCGGATCACCGGCTATACAAGATACTTACGACACGGCTGCGGCCGCCGGATCACCGGCTATACAAAACACTGAGAAATGGTTTCGTAACGGGGGAAATAAAAGATTTAATGATTTTAAGTATTTATTTATTTTTGCATGTCTTTAAATTATGCATTTAAATTATGTCTTTAAAGTTCATGGCATGACTAAATTATTATTGTAGATTAAATGCATGTTTTAATACACAATTAAGATTATTATTTCCTTTAAATTTTGTGAATGCATGTTAGGAGTGAAATTTGAAATTATCTAATTAAATCCCTTTATTGCTATGTTAGGAGCGACTTACTCAGTCTTTTATATACTGATAAAATTGTTGTATTCTCTTTTTATTTCAGAGTACGGAGATGATGCATAGCATGTGCATTGGGGATGGATCATTAAACATTGTTTATTTGCTTTTTACGATACTTGCATAACGGGCATGTAAACCCCGAGTTTTGGCCATGTCGGCCCATTTACATTTTTCCGCTGCAATATATATTTACTACTATATGTGTGGATGACACTTATTATTTTTACATAGATTCCGGACTTGTTTTAAATCTTTTGCAATACCTATAGCCTTGCATCTCTTTGGCAAGCTCGGAGAGTCCGTGTCTTGCTAGAGAGATGTGGCGGTGACATCCCGGCCTGGGTTATCAAATCCGAGGTGTTACAAGTTGGTATCAGAGCCCGGAATATTTTGAAGCTACTACTATTTTTATTTTAAAATATTTTGAACTAAGTATTATTTTTAAATTTATTATTATCATTATTATTCTTAAGACTACTAGTACTATTATTTGAGCCCAAAATTTGAGCCCAAAAATTTTCTTACCCAAGTAATATAATATTTTGAGCCCAAAAGGGGGTTAAATTATTTGGCCCAATATTTATAATTATTTATTTTAAGCCCAACCATTTCGACCCAATACCCATGTTTTTACTTTTTAAAGTCCAAACTATTATTTTGGCCCAATATAGGCCCAACTTTTTTTTTTCCATGATTAAATTTAAAAATACACTAAGATTAATTTTTGGGGGGATTGCATATGCATATTCATGTAGATTTAAATTCCTGCATCTCTTGACTTTTTATTCGAAACAAGACCTGACTCTAACCTTCTTGTTGACATTAGATGGCCGCCCCAAACGCGAACATGATCAACCTACTAATGAGGTTGATTGAGGCGTACCTCGAAACTCCTCAAAACGTGAACAACTTCAGACTAAGGGTAGAACAAATGGGAGCTAACCTGGGTCACCTAACTAATCTGGGCCAAGCAGGACATCAAGATATAACCCAACTCCAAATCCAAATCAATGAACTCCAGGCCCGCGAGACTGAACTTCGGACCCAGATTGACGACGTAGAGACCGAAGTAGGGGTCGTGGGACATCAACTGCATCATCTGAAGGACGATCTACTTCCACCTGCCCCTCTCGACCCGGGGACTCCTCCCGCAGCTAACCCCGTAGTTGACCCTGACGCTGTCCCTACAGCCGCCCAACCTTCAGTTGTCGTCGCTGATCCTGCCCCGGCCGCTGGGCCCAATTGGCCAGCGAGCCCAGTATTCCATGGGCCCCTTGGCTGGGGTACCGTTGAGGGGTCGAGTGATGAGGATGATCCCATGGAGGACCCAACCACCTACACTCCCTCAGCTTAGGGACCTTTACCGCATTCCTTCTACTATTACCCTTCCTATTTTCCGAGCCATTCCTATCCTTGTGATTCCTGCAGCTTGTATCAACTAACATTTTCTATTGAGCAATAAAAATACAAGCATTTATGTTATATTCTCTTTTCCATCATCCATAGTGCCCACATACATATATACATGCACATATATATATGAAAAAAAAAAAACCGCCTTCCTAGTCCAAACGTATGGTGAGGGACTCAACAGAACAAAGGAACAAGGTATTAATAAGCAAACAACACATATGAATGTCCATCAAACGAGAGTACCCTGAACCCTAAACCCTGAAACCCCAAGTTATCACTTAACCGAAATTCCAGAATTTACAACCGAAATAGATAATAATGGAATAACACCATAAAAGCACAAACTACAAAACACAGAGATGAAAACCATCGTCTTACAGTCTCATAAGGAAACTACTCCTACTACGCACCCCAGGAGTACCGTAAAAACGAGGGGTCACTGATCAGGAGGCGGGAACTGGCGACGCATGTAGTCGTCCATCTGACGCATGTAGCCATACATGTCAGCCATGGTGGCCTGCTGCTCCGCCTGTCTCATAGTGAGCGTGTCCATACGATCCTGATAGAGATCCATCCTAGCATCCAAGGCATCGTAACGAGCCTGCCCAGCTGCAAACCCGGCATCTATGCTGACACGCATCTCCTGCATCATCTGGAGCATCCGCGTCATGTCCTGACCCTGCGGTGGAACCCCACCCTGCTGTGGAACCACAGGAGGAGGAGGTGGCCGCTCTGGAGGAACAACTAAGATCAAACCACCATCCTCAGGCTGCGGGCGCAGTATAGCCCGAGGCGCTCCACGACGCAAAGTGCTGCGCCGAGCGGCATAAGACGGAATACGATAGTGCTCACCTGGAGCTAAAGGATAGGGGTCCGTCTCGGGAGACGTGCGGATCCCCTGGGCAGCGCACAGCCCACAAATGAGGTGTGCATGAGTGATCACCCTACTCCCTCGCCCCCGTCGTAAACCCCTCAGGTTATCCGCAATGCACGCGCCCACATTTACCCGACCGCCTCGTGCGATAAAGCAGACAGTCTCAAAGACATGATCTATGACGATATGGCTCCGGGTGATCGGCCGAATGCGTCCTAACCAAAGCTGAGCAAGTACACGCCAAGGAGCATCCAAGGACGTCAGTCGTAGCTCGTGAGGGTATCCAGTCCGCGAGGGTACCTCGGTACACAAGACACCCCAGGCAGGAGCATAAACCCGTCCCTCCGGCTGTGGTCGGAACGCACCATCATCGGGAAGGCCGAAATAGATGTTGATCGCCCGAGCACTGAAGTCTAAGTAGCGACCACGAACCCAGACTCGAGAAAGGTCGTCGTCTACCCCAAGACCGCTGATGTTGGCAATGACCTCCATAGCTAGATAGCCGGAGGCAATGCCGTCGGGATGACGTGCAAGACCGGTCCACTGGAGATGCCCCAAAAGTGCACTGATCCGATCGTCACCCATATGATCGGGGAACAAGCCTCGCTCGGGAACGTAAGCCCTCTTCTGACGAAGCTCATCGAAGTAGAAGTCCTGGGCGGCCATCGACGAGAAACGGAACCTATCATGCCGGCGAGGACGCACCTCGTCAGGGAGATCTCTGAGCCTCGGCACCCGCTCCTCGTCCTCCTCGGACTCACTGTCGTCACTGTCATCAATGTCCGGCATCTCCGGAGCGGCAGTGCTAGGGCCGGCTGCGTCACGTCGAGTAGCCCGTCTCTTGGCCCCCGGAAGGACCATAAGGAACGCCAAGATAAACCACAGGAAGAGCAACATCCTGCGAACACCCAATACCAATTGTTAGACTAATGACCCACACACGGAATAACATCAAATATATATATACATAGTTCCAACGGGAGAAATCTAAGAAAGCTTCGAACTTCATAGTTACTAATACATGCCAGAAGATAACCAAACCACTGATTGTACCTAAATAAATTCGGAAGCCCATTGCGGCATTTCATCGAACACGTTAAATGCGAAAGACAACAAGCTTCAATTATACTTATAATATACACGAAATTTGCCCATAAATTAACATTTACCCAAGCAACAACTCATCATCATATGATACCAAAACCATGAGTCCATCTTTCATGTCACAATACCACCTAAAATGAAGAATTCCATATTACTCCTAAATACCCACATCACCGAGAAATGGCCAAGAACAAATACACGTTGGGGCATAAACTCAACAAAATCAATAAAACCAACATCAATAGGCATCTATGCTTGCTAATTCGCGCAAAACAAGCTTAAAAACAACAAATCCCCAAATTGTACACAAAAACCCTAATTTCACAATTCAACCAAATTCTAACGGATCAAGGCATAAAACTTGAAATTGGCAAGCGAAATTAGAAGATACATACCTCACAAAGAGAAATCGAAGTCGGGACTGGGAGAATCTGAACACGATAGGACGAATTTGAGAGTAGGATGAGAGGAATTTCGGAAGGGGAGAGGCAGAACTGGCTCGCGCGGGGCGCGAGCCCTATTTCTCCACCCTGGAGACGCCGCGCGGTGGCCGCGCGGTAAACCCCCAAAACCCGCCCGGACCCCGCGCGGGACAAAAAAAAAATAAAAAAAAAAAAAGAGAGAGAAAAATATATATATATATATATATAATTGTTCCTCCTTTCCTACGCATTTACCCCTCCTCTGCTCTACAAAATACGGGTGGACGCAAATGCCGAAGCCCATTGAGCTGGGAAAAAGGGCGAAAGGACTATGGTAATTGGACCGCAACTTGTTGAGGACATGGCTCAACAAGTCAAAATAATCCAAGGAAAGATGAGAGCCGCGCAAGACCGACAAAGGAGCTATGCCGACGTGAGACGGCAAGATTTGGAATTCCAAATAGGCGATAAGGTCATGGCAAAGGTATCACCGATGAAGGGTGTGATGCGCTTTGGCAAGCGGGGAAAATTAAGCCCACGGTACATAGGACCCTACGAGATCCTAGAAAGAGTGGGGAATCTCGCATACCGATTGGCATTACCGCCACAATTTGCTCGTGTCCACGACGTGTTCCACGTCTCGCAACTGAAGAAATACGTCCATGATCCGACCCACGTACTCCAACCGGAGGAAATTGAGCTGGACGATGACTTAAGCTATGAAGAAATTCCGGTGCGAATACTCGACAAGAAGGAGAGGGTAACAAGGAATAAGACCGTGAGGATGGTTAAGGTTCTTTGGTCTAACCACGAAGCCGAGACGGCAACGTGGGAGCTGGAAGCAGACATGAGGGAGCGTTACCCAACCCTATTCCAAGACAGTGCAGCAACAGTTATGGGGACATAACTGTAATCTTAAGAGGGGGAGGATGTGACGACCCGAATATTTCTGAATATTTTGTGCGAATACTTTGTACCCCAAATAAACAAATTCAAATTGTTTTGAACTACGTAATGACTTGATCCCTTCACGGGGTACGTAGGCAACTCGGAAATTCAATTCTGGGTTCAGTCAAATAATAACAAACAACGACACACAATAATACAATCGCTTAATCAAACAATTCCCGAACTCGCGAGAGGATGAAGTACAACTTCGAGGACGAAGTTGGTTCTTAAGGGGGGTAGACTGTAATACCCGTAAATTTTAGAATATAAAAATAGGAATTAATCCAATAGGAGAGAAGGTTTTGTTTCCGAGAACCCGTAGACGCGGAAATGCACGGAAGTCAAGGACGACGAATTAGAACCCGACAGACCAAAACCGACGGTCTTAGGATTTCAAGCACGTAATCGAATTGAGACGGAATAAATTTATGATGAGAAGCATAATCCGGAAATGACCCGGAAAAATCGAGCGCGAAAACGGGGAAGGATAGAAGTCCGAAAGAGAGGAGAAAAGACCCGACGGATCGGATCGCACGGACCCGCCCGGACCGCAGTCCAGGCGAGTCTCGCGCGCTGGCCGGGCGGGGTTTGGCTAAAAGGCGCGCCAACCCCGCGTGGCCCTACAGGTTTTGGCAACTCGCGCGTTTTCGGCGATTTCTTACCATAATTCGACCTCCCGACTTTGGAAAGCAAATTTTGGACGGGGGAAGTGAATAAGGACGACCTAGGGTTGTCTCCACCCCATTGTGCAGCCTCCAAAACCCTCCCCATTCACTCTCAAACTCTCCCAAGCCAAAACACTCTCCCGACGAACTTCCGACGGACTTCCGGCGACTTTCCGGCAACCTACAACGACCGAGCAAGGGAGTAGAGCAAGGATTTCAGTGATAGATTCATTGGTAAGTCATTCATAGATTTCCATTTAAGTTTTGAACCCGAAAAACTTGATCTAACATTGGATTTCTTCGTCCGGTTCGAAATCGTGGCCAAAGTCGGAAGCTTGACGTTGAGGAGATCCGTTCGTAGGATTTTGGACGAGCCAGCGACCTTAGGACGACCCAAACCTCTCTATCACTGTAAGTTGAGCCTTCCATATCAATACGGGTGATTTCGGGGCGTCCGGTATAGGCGTAATGTAACGAAACGTAAAAATCGAACTTAAAAACCCCATCTTGCGCAGTTTCTGTAATCGGCCTAAAACCCATATTTCGAGGATTCAATCCGAAAACTCAAAACTAGACTTTTAATCCTAACACATAAATCTAGGTTGTGTAAAAAGTTCAGCCATTTTCGTTAACGTTTGCTATTTTAAATCGCATCGAAAAGAGACTGCTTTGACAAAACGTGTGGAAATCTGTCTAGGAATATGTTCGAACTTAGTGAATTTATTTCTATAGTTTCTAGTCCGATTTGATCTTTACAATCTAAATGAAAGTTGTAGATAATCATGTCTAGTATGTGCATATTAAATTTCAGAATTTTTGGAGTCCATTTGATATGTTAAAAAGTCGAGATTTTGAACTGTGTCAAACCTGAGTTCGGACAGTTTTCTGATTGCATGATAAAATCGATTTTTGACATGTTTCCTCAACTTATTTCGAAAAAGTTAAAACACGAAAGTTGTTCGTTAGGGTGTTTTGCATAAAGTGTGAAGATTTCAGAATTTTTGGGCTTGAAACGGATTTTTAAATGAGAAAGGCGCAAACTGTGACGCCAAGATACTTTTAAATCGAAGAGTTTTGAAATTTCGAAACAAACGGTCAAAGATTTGAAACACGATACATCTACACTTTTGAAAAACCCCGATACATTAAATCTAAACGATACATGAGATACTTGGTGGAGGGTGAGTGCTCTGCAGGGTGCCCCTCTAGCCTTTTTCTCTTCGGGCCTATAATGGACGAGAGAATTTGATGAAATATTACGCCAGTTGGCGGGAGATACATGGCCTACTCTCTCGGGTTGTCCGTATGGATTTCTCGAGGCTCCGGAGTGTTACTGGGTATGGCAGATACGGCTGCGGCCGCCGGATCACCGGCTATACAAGATACTTACGACACGGCTGCGGCCGCCGGATCACCGGCTATACAAAACACTGAGAAATGGTTTCGTAACGGGGGAAATAAAAGATTTAATGATTTTAAGTATTTATTTATTTTTGCATGTCTTTAAATTATGCATTTAAATTATGTCTTTAAAGTTCATGGCATGACTAAATTATTATTGTAGATTAAATGCATGTTTTAATACACAATTAAGATTATTATTTCCTTTAAATTTTGTGAATGCATGTTAGGAGTGAAATTTGAAATTATCTAATTAAATCCCTTTATTGCTATGTTAGGAGCGACTTACTCAGTATTTTATATACTGATAAAATTGTTGTATTCTCTTTTTATTTCAGAGTACGGAGATGATGCATAGCATGTGCATTGGGGATGGATCATTAAACATTGTTTATTTGCTTTTTACGATACTTGCATAACGGGCATGTAAACCCCGAGTTTTGGCCATGTCGGCCCATTTACATTTTTCCGCTGCAATATATATTTACTACTATATGTGTGGATGACACTTATTATTTTTACATAGATTCCGGACTTGTTTTAAATCTTTTGCAATACCTATAGCCTTGCATCTCTTTGGCAAGCTCGGAGAGTCCGTGTCTTGCTAGAGAGATGTAGCGGTGACATCCCGGCCTGGGTTATCAAATCCGGGGTGTTACAATCTCGCAGTCCTCCTCTATATCCAAAATAATGAAGTCGACGGGAAAGAGGGTCCCTCCCGTCTTGACAATTACATCCTTCAGGATTCCGACTGGATGTGCAATTGACCGGTCTGCTAGCTGTAGTTTCATTGTCACCGGCTTAATTACACCTAAGTGAAGACGTTTTGCCATGGTGAGTGGCATGACGTTGATGCTCGACCCCAGGTCACACAATCCTTTTCCAACATTAGTTTTCCCAATGTGGATCGGTAGTGTAATACATCCTGGATCTTCCTTCTTTTCCGATAGCACTCTTTGGATAATGGCACTGCAGCTGCTGTTCAAAATCACTACTTCCTCCTGCTCAACTTTTCTCCTCCCTGAAATCATTTCTTTGAGAAATTTAGCATAGACGGGCATTTCTGAAATCATTTCGACCAATTGAATAGTGATCTCGACAGCTTTCAGTCTTTCTAAAATTTTTTTAAATTTTTCATCTTGTTCCTTATTTTTAAGACGTGCCGGGTATGGCACCCTTGGCATGTACTTATTATTGTCTATTTTTGGTGGTAAAGAGAAGGAAGTTGTACCTTCAACCCTACCCTTTTCAGCTCCCTTTGCAGCTGCGAAATAGCTGTTTCTGATTTGTCCTTGACCAGTCCAATACCATCTCCTCCTTCAATCCTTTCACTTTCTGTTTCACCCTCCACTGGATCCCTTTCCTCTTTGGCCGTCTCTTTTCCATGTCCATCAATTCCTTTTAGAGTCTTGCCTCCCCGCAATGTGATTGCTTTGCACTGCGGGTTAGCTTCAGTACTGCTTGGAAGTGTTCCTTTCCCCCTGTTCTGTAGTTCCTTGGCCAATTGGGTGACTTGCGTCTCCACATTTTTGATTGATGACTGCAGTTGTTGGTTTATATCCTTCTGGTTGGCTATAAACTCAGTCATCAGATTCTCCAAACGAGATGGTGGCCTTTGGTTATATTGCTGATTCTGATCAGGTTGGGATTGGAAGTTCTGGAAATTCTGGGCTTGGTTCTGATTAGGCCTTTGTTGGATATGAGGTTGGAAGTTCTGATTCTGATTTTGAAAATTCTGCACTCTTTGCTGGACGAATCCTTGATTCTGAGGTCTGAAGTTCTGCTGTGGGTTTTGATTTGCGAACTGGTTGTGCTGGTTTGGCTGCAACAAATGCGCGTTAAGCGCATTGTTGTTGGAATAAGAGAGGTTGGGATGGTGATTTTGGAAATTCCCGGCATAATTACAGCTTTCTGTAGCTATCTGTTGGCATGAATCAGTTGGATGAGGTCCCTGACATAGCCCACGGACAATTACCGATTGTTGTGCTTGCACTTGGTTTGCCGAGGCTCCTACCTGAGAAGTGTCTATTCCCTTTCCTTTGTCCTGACTCAGCTGTATCGTAGCTACCTGTTCTTGCAATTTTTCAAAGTCTGTTTTCCCTTCAGTCACAGCAAAGACTTTCCTAGGAGGATCCTCCTTCCTATCATCTGCGTTTAGGATGGATCTGTTGACAGACATTGTCTCAATCTTTTCCCAAGCTTGGTCCATAGGCAAGTGGAGCAAATGTCGTCCGCCAGCTGCGTCTAACATTGTTCTCTATGGATGGGTGAGTCCTCCGTAGAATTTCCTCAATTGCTCCCATGGTGCGTATCCGTGTTGGGGACATCGCCTTATGAGGCCCAAAAATCTTTCCTTCGCATCATATAATGATTCGTCTAGCTTCATTTTAAAATCTCCAATCTTAGCTCGTCCTTCCTCAATCTTTGATTCCGGAAAATATTTCAGCAAAAAGCTCCTTACCAAGTCTGCCCAGGTGCTTCGTTGATTTAGAGGCAATGACTTATACCAGTCCCTGGCACCACTATATAAAGAAAATGGGAACAACATTAGTCTTATAGCATCAGGAGAGACTCCTGATTTTTGATCGTGTCGCAGAGCTCCAGGAAGGTCTGGAGATGATCATGAGGGTCCTCATGATTTGCACCGCAAAACTGATTGTTTTGCACCAAATTAATGAGTGCCGATTTGAGCTCGAAATTGCGTGCAGGAAAATGTGCTCTCCCAGGTCCATCCAGATAGGGCTCTACTATCGGTTGCATGAAGTCTGCTGCTGCTTGCTGCTGTTGTTGATTTCCTTGTTCAGCTTGGTTCTGGTACTGTTGGTGGTAATTGGGAACTTGCTGGAAGTTATGTGGATCTTGTGGGTTGTTCGGAAACTGATTTGGATTGAAAGCTTGGTTTTGGTACTGCTGGTTTGGTATGTTTTGGTTTTGGTGGAATTGGTTTATGGGTGGTGGTGGTTGTTGGTGGAATTGCTGGTATTGCTGCTGATTGGGATTTGGTAGATTCTCCTCTTCGTTGGCACGATTAGGATGCTCCACCACTCCTCTGTCAGCTCCATTACCAGGGTTATTTGGTGGTTGGTCTATGGGTAAGATCGGGGGAATGTTCTGGTTATCTGCCATATCTGATAGATCGCTGCTTGATGTGTCAGGTGGAGTGCGGGTCCGACGCTCTTGCTCTTTCCGTCTTCTGGCTTCTGCCCTTAGTTGGCGAGCGGTCCTTTCTATTTCTAGATCGAACGGTAGCTCCGGCAATGTGCTCCTTCTCCGTTGCATAAGCAGTTGGTATCAAGCTTTTGACAGTACCTGTACAACCCCCAGGTTAGTAACTGTTCAAGAGTGTATACAAAAACTATCTATGAGTAAATCAGGAGTGTAGTTCTCCTAGTAAACGGCGCTGCACCCTCCCCGGCAACGGCGCCATGAAACTTTTGACAAGTTTCATTAACACGAGCATTTATTAATAAAATAGGTTTTGTTTATTGCTCGAGGAGGAAACTGTGATTTCAAATGGCGCCTCGAGAATCCCCGGCAACGGCGCCATGAAACTTTTGACAAGTTTCCTACACGAGCATTTTCTAAAATATCCCAAGTTAAATTTATTAAATGAAAAGAATTATGATTCGCGGGAAAGGGGTTAAGGATATACTCCACTTTTTAGTACTCATGTGGGGTGTCTTAATTTAAACGAAGCTGCATCCTCCCCGGAAATGGCGCTATGAAACTTTTGACAGTTTCATTTCATGCGCAGCCGGGAGTGAAGAACCTCTAAATACAGTTTTGACAATCCCCTATTACATGAATATTTTCTGAAACAAAATAATCCTGGTTTTTAATTTTTATTTAATGAAACCAATTTATGAAGATGGAGTTGGGATTAGGGATATATTATAGGTTGTCACGTTTTTATTGCTCGTATTAAGAAACTGTGCCCCCGAAAGCGCACGGTGTCAAAAATTGCAGTAATTTATAGTAAGTACCGGATCGTTCACTGGAGGATGTGCGATGGAAGCAGAGCCCACGTCGTTTACTGAGATTTTCCACTCGGTTACTCAATTCAAGTTTTGCAAGGTTTCTAACAACTACTTGACATAAATTAAATCCAGATCATGAAAGCAGTAAAAATTATTCTCCAAAGCATGGTAAACTGGATCGAGGAAAGCAATTAAATCTATACTATAAAAGCAATATAAAGCTATGCTACACTATCTAGAAAGCAGATTTAAATATGACAGAAGGGACAGGGAGGAAATAACAAAGATTGGACAAGATTCAGATGAAACACAATTAAACTTCCAATTTTTTTATACACAGATCTTAGTTTGGGATAACTCTCCAGTTAGCTAACTCTCATGCTCTCTATACCATGTTCCCTTTAACAGACAGGTACTTACAGTAAGAGTTTACATGCTCTTAGGACAACAATTTCTAAGATACCACAGACTCACAACTGCCCTCACATGGCCATGCTAAGGCATATTATTCATCTGTGGTGGATAAGCAACACCTGATATGTCATTAGTTGACATGGCAAGTACTCCTATCATCCCCCATGTCACACCCAAAGTTTTAAATCAAGCCCCAAACCATTCCATAACTCTCAAACCTTTTAACAGATGGACAACCCTTAATTCTTCCGAGTGACCTCTATGAAAGCATTTAAAGGAAAGCAGTAAGAAAGCTGTAAAGAAAGCATTTAAATCTATCACTCGGAATTGTTAAAAACGTCTCTTTCCATTAGTATAAAAGAGCCCTTGGTCTTGGTGACCAGATGCAGATCAAGAACCCCCAAGATATCAATAAGCCACAGGGCTTACAACATCTAGGCAGTTATGAGATACAAACTAAATGAAACAGATCCATAAATGAACCTGTTCCGGATGTACTCATTCAAGACTCAATTCTAGACTTTGGCAGAAGAAGATAGTAGTCGAAGGAATACTCGACCTTACCTTAGAAATTCACCAAGGCCTATATGTTGTTCCTCTAGTATTATTTATCACATCTCATCTACACCCAAGTGGATATTGACTTAATGCGATATCTAATATCAGATTTCCAACACACAGCAATTTTGAGAAACCAATTTGATACTTGAAAATCATTCCCTAAGACAGGTACTAAACTCTCAATTAAAACACAGATCCTTTCAGTCTAGATGAGACCTAATCGCTGACTCTGCTTCTAAGCTCTCAAAATCAACCCCCAGTGGAATATGAGTTAGTCACAGCTATCGAATTTATCCCTTACTCAGATCCGGATTTTATAAAGGAATTTTTGTTGAAAATTTATTATGCGACATCTGTTTTAAATCAAGACTTCTGTGTCCAATGAGAAGGATCCCCAAAATAGTGATAAGACCAGAACATCTACATAATAATATCATGCATACTTGTATATGAAAAGGAAAATAAAATACCCCAAAATATATGGTGGGGTTAGACAGAATGCGACACACAAAGATGGATTAGCCTGAGATGAGAGGAAATTGGCTAAAAAGAGTGCCAGAAATAGTTGGGGTTATCCGGACAGCAAACATCTGCCATTCGGTTCCCAAGTATTCCAGATGGAACGATTGTAGACAGAAAGAATTCCAAATGACGGTGACCGCCGTCATTTAGTTTTCTTTTGTCCATGAGTGGAAGAAAAACCCACATATTTCATACTCTTAAGATAAGGAAAATGAAAACTGATGTTGGTCGACATCATTTGACAGTATTGCAACTTGAATTCAGGTTTGAAAAATTAAGATAAGGAAAATGAAAACTGTATCTGATTAGGAATTGGCTGAGTGACTAATCGAAACTCTTAGTGAAGAGGACGCTCGCCGAAACTTCCACCAACCACTAACCAGATCATGCAAAATAACAGATGATGATTGACACACAGAAGACGGGTTAGTCGATATCCCTGTGAAGGGACCTTTCACCAACATTAATCTGTGGTGTTTCTCATTATCCGTTCATACACACAATAAAAGGGAAAACATAAAAGTAAGAAAATATTTTTGGTATTGTGTGGGTGTTAAGCACACAATAAGTGGACACTAGTGGGCTGAAATGTGTAATGGATAGAAATCAGATGAATTGGGCCTGGACCCAATACATCCATGCAACTTACACAAATCATGGAAGAAAAATATTTTTGGAATTATCAAAATAGAAGGATAGTTCAATTCGAATTATTGGATAATTCGAATTGAGAATGCATGAAGGATGAAGTTTATCCTTGCCCAATAAATCCTTGCAAGGAATGAAACATCATCTAATTCGAATTGTTGGGTCTAATTCGAATTAATTCGAATTGGAACAATTCGAATTGGTGAAGCCATTTCCTTGCTCAAATTTGACTAAGGCATTTACCTCAAAGTGAAGGTGAATTCGAATTGTCCAACAATTCGAATTAATTCGAATTGGACAATTCGAATTGGTAAGAATGGAAAATAAACTAAGGCATGAATGGATGGCAATGGATACAATGTGGTTTTTACATGCCAATTCGAATTGTTGCGCAATTCGAATTAATTCGAATTGCATAATTCGAATTGGGTGAAACCCCATGAAGAGAATGATTTTTGTTATGCAATTCGAATTCAAGCCAATTCGAGATAACTCGAATTGCTATAATTCGAATTGCATGTTTTCAATAATCAAATTTATGTGTTCTCACAAGTATGGGTTAGGTATATACTGTATGAGCAATGATGGGTTTTAGATTCACCAAATCCCTCATTTCACATCAGCATTAATTCACAGCCACCCTAGTGAGATTTTTTGAAATAAAAACAAACACATGTCTAGTGGGTATTGGCAAGATCTAAACCCTATTTCTACAAACAAGAGATTCAAAGATCAAAGAACCAAAAACACCTAATTATCTAAGAACTACAAGCATAAACTAAGAACACTCATGTTATCTAAGGCATGAAAAATAAAACTAAAACAGAGAAAATAAAGCATGAAAATTAAATTCTAACAACCCTAAAATAACATCTAAAATCTAAGAACACCTATTTGAAGCTCTAAGGCATAAAATCAAGCCAAAAACCCACAAAACATGCATTTATTAAGTTTGAATGTCAACTAGGACATAATAAATGTAACCTAGTTGAAACAAACAAACAATCTAAGCATTTATTACTAAGAGAAAGCATGAAAGAGTGCCAAACACATGAATAAAACCATTTCTGGAAATTTTCCTTGCATTGACACTTTGAAAACACAATAAAGAATCCAAAACCATCATTAGCTTGAAGGTAGGGTTTGTTCTATCTAAAAAGCATGTAAAAATATGGAAATGGCTACTCTAAGGGTTTACAAACTGCTTCTAACTAAGATTAAAGCAAGTAAACTTATACTACATTGCTAGAAAATAAAACTAAACTAAACTAAACTACACTACCTACCTAACCCTTAAGGGGTGTGGAACCTCCTGCTTGTTCTTTTTGTCCCAACTAGCTTTTCGGCAATTTTCTGATCTAAGGGATGTTTCTTGTGTTGAGGGAGGTCAGCTTTTATAGACAAACTTCGAAACCTTAGGCCCACCAATGTTGTGCTCGTGCTCCACAGCTTTGATGAATCTTTGAGTGTAGTTCGAATTATCTCAGCCAATTCGAATTAATTCGAATTGTGAGATCTCTTCCTTGAGCTGGGATTGTGGCCTTCAGTTGTCAATTCGAATTGTTGTGAATAATTCGAATTGGTCTTTTCTCGAATTGAATGAGGGTTTCTGCTTGGCTTCCTTGCACTTCTTGACAGTTCGAATTGTTTGTGCCAATTCGAATTAATTCGAATTGGACAATTCGAATTGCATCTTCTTCTTGCCCTTGGGTTTCTTCTCTCTTCATTCCCTAATTCGAATTATTTGAACCAATTCGAATTAATTCGAATTGGACAATTCGAATTAGCTCTTCTTGCATTCCTTCCCAACACTTAACCATTTTTCTCGTTCTCATTCAGCAATTCGAATTGTGTGTGCAATTCGAATTAATTCGAATTACACAATTCGAATTGTTCTTCAACACTTAGCCAAAATTTCAATTGTGGGATTTTCAATCTTTTTCCCATCTTTTTGGATTTTTGTGGGCTCTTTTATTCTTTTGCTCATCTTTTTCTTCCTTTTTCTTTTCTTTTTCCTTTTTTCATGTTTTTGGATTTTTCTAACACAAATACAATTAAAAATTGCATATTTTGTGTCTTTTTATTACCGGCTCAATATTTTTACAAACTTGCATTAATCTGTCAAATTCAACTGCTTTCTTATTAAAATAAGATGGAAACACGATCAAAATGTCCGTCTCAGACACGGAAATGGATTGGAAATAATGGACAATTTTGGCCATTATCACCTTTCATAGGTGAGACCTTCAACAATATCTTGTCGCCTATTTGGTATTCGCCCTCTCGCCTTCTCTGATCGGCGTATGCCTTTTTTCGATCCTGGGCGGCTTTTAGCTTGACTTGAATCTTCTCAATAACTTTTGTTGTCTCCTCAATTAGTTGTGGTCCAACAGGAATTGGATTCTCGCCTGTAGTCCAACAGAGTGGACTTCGACACTTTCTACCGTAGAGTGCCTCAAATGGAGCCATACCAATACTGGCATGATAGCTATTGTTATAGCTGAACTCTACAAGTGGTAAGTGATTTTCCCAATTTCCTTTGAATTCTAAAACACAAGCTCTAAGCATGTCTTCAAGAGTTTGGATTGTTCGCTCCGTTTGGCTATCTGTTGTGGGGTGAAATGCCGTACTCATCTTTATCTTTGTACCAAAGGCTTCTTGTAACTTAGTTTAGAAATTTGAGACAAATCGTCGATCTCGATCTGAAATAATATCTCGAGGAATCCCATGCCTTCGTACGACATTCTCGATATAAGCTTTGGCTAGCTGATCCATACTCCAAGTCTCTTTCATGGGTATGAATACAGCTGCCTTTGTTAAGCGATCGACAATCACCCATATCTTATCATTCCCTTTGAGTGTCTTTGGCAATCCTGAGACAAAATCCATGGAAATGCTATCCCATTTCCATTATGGGATTTCAAGCGGTTTTACCAATCCAAGTGGTTTCTTTCTCTCGCCCTTGACCTTTTGACAAGTTAAGCACTTTTCCACGAAATCTGCTTCTTCTCGTTTCATCTTAGGCCACCAAAACACCTTTCTTAGGTCTTTGTATAACTTGTCTCCTCCAGGGTGCACAGAATAAGGAGTTTCGTGTCCCTCTTCGAGAATAAATCGCTTGAGGTCCTCGCATGCCTTTGGCACGCACCAACGACCCTTAAATCGAATACTGCCGTCTTCGTGGATTTGGAAATCCATGGCTTCACCTTGAGCTATCTTCACCTTGACCCTTTCTAGTTTGACATCACCGGGCTGTCTTTCTCGGATCTCATCAAATATTGTTGGTCGAATCCTGATGGCGTTGATTAGTTGAGTGGGCCTATGATAATGGCAAAAAATGACCATTATTTTCAATCCATTTCCGTGTCTAAAACGGGCATTTGATCGCATTCCGGTCTTATATTAAATAAGAAAGCAGTTGAATTGGACTGATTTATGCATAATTATAAAAATAATAAGCTGGTATGAAAAATGCATAAATGTGTAATTTTATTACACATTCATGTTAGAAAAATCCAAAAATATGAGAAAAAGAAAAGAAAAGAAAAAGGAATGAAAAAGATGGGAAAAGATAGAAAAAGCCCACAAAAAGAACAATTTCGGCCCATCTGGCCCATTCAGCCCAGTCCAGGAACACCCGGTCGCGGAAGCTCCTGTGTCGCGGTCCATGCCTTAGCGACACAGGATGGTTTAGCGACACAACATGCAACATGAAGAGGAGACCAGTCTGAGAACATCCAGTCGCTAGGCCCCTGTCGCGGACCATGGCCTGGCGACACAGGAGGGTTCCGCGCCACAAACACCTTGGAGACCAAGCCATGTCCCCAGTCGAGGAATCCCTGTCGCGGTCCATGCCTTAGCGACATAGACAGGGACAGCGACACAGACGCACCAATAGAGACCCAAGACCCAGTCGAGAAGCCTTGCCACATGCAGTGATGTCCCGCGACAGACTTCCAGTTCCGCGACACAGTGTGATGTGTGTGATGTCTTGAGACACAGTGGGCCTCAGAGCAAGCCCATGGGCCTAGGGTTCCATTCTATAAATATGAGGTGACCCCCATAAGCTCAGGGTTGGATAGTTGAAATTTTAGCATTCAGTCTTGAAGACAAGCTCGGAGACCAGTTCTTAGGTAGTTTTAGTTTAGTTTTATTTTTTTGTATTATTTAATTCTTGCACTAGTTTAGTTTAGATTAGTTTATTTTAATGATGGTTTTGCTGTTTCAGTGGTTAGGTAGCCAGTTTTACATGTTATTTCCTTTCTCAAACTTTGTTATTAGGGTTTTGTAATACCCAAATGATGGGTATTTACAAACCCATTCAATAATATGGGAAAACATTACTTAATTGTGTCCCAAATCATGAAATGGGTCTCACACCCTATGGATTTAAATGCTTTTATTTCCATTTTGGGGTCACTTGACCCCCATTTATCTTATTATGCTTACTGCCATTTTTATTTTTACATACTGTTCTAGTTTAGTTATTTATGTTCTAACATGTTCTTGCATTTTTCAATTATTGTTTGGTTGTTCTAACCTAGAATAGCTTTTTTAATCTGAAATGGTGTGAGATCACGCTGTTTGCATGCCACTGTTCAATTTTGCTTTTTACTGACCTGTGTCCTGAACCACCCATGTCGCTAACTGCCTCATGTCGCTAGACCACATATAGAGACAGGGAGGCTGTTCCGCGACATGAGTGTTTAAGGACACTTGTCTCAATATTTGTGAAAACCCTCGGTCGCGAGGCACTCCTGTCACGGACCCACGGTCCGCGACACAACCCTGCTTAGCGACCAGGGACCCAAACTCTTGTAATTTTTCTCTGTATGGCTCTCGTCGTGGAACACTCCTGTCGCGGACCCACGGTCCGCGACACAACTTTTCCAGACTAGCGACTGGGAGCTTAATGCTTGAAAATTTTCAGAAAATCTTGTGTCGCTAGTCTCCTGTCGCGGACCCACGGTCCGCGACACAACCTATGCTTAGTGACACAAGGCGAAGCTCTGCCAAAATTTCTAAAAACCTGTCGAGGTACCTATGTCGCGGGTATAGGCCCATGACACAATTTATGGTTTCTCGCCAAAGTCTTCTCTTCTATTTCATTCAAAATATTCTCAACCCTTACCCTCCATTATATTGCATCACTCACATCTTAACCCCACGGGTTGAGGTGTAATATTCTAGAAGTGCAATATAAGGCGTTATGCTGCCAAAATTTTGATTCTCCATTCCCATCGCTTAATTAATTGAACCCTATAATCATTAATGATTAAAGATTATAATTAGCAATAATTAAATTGATAATTATCATGACTATAGGATCTTTGTTCAATTGTCATTAAAACACTTTTCTATAAACAAAACTTTGGTGTCTTAAGCATATAATCCGGACTGTAATTAATTATGGTAGGAGGGATTATTTAAGATAATCAATTATGGGCTAGCTCCACAATCTTGCATGAGAAACCAATGTCTCTCATACAAGGCATCTTCTTTTATTTCGACCTTCTGCATTTGACTTTTATGTGTTGTGTGCAACATTCAGTAAAGAATACACAGAATAATGTTGGTGGGTATTCCCTCGTGGATAAACTAGCTCGTAGTCTGGGTATTAATTGTTTAGTGTTATTTTGCATGGTTTGGATAGTGGTTGGTGGAAGCCTTGGCGGTTCGTCCATCCAGGATCATAATAGCTGCTCAGCTAACTCCTATCCAGATTCAGTTTTCTTTTCTTTAACTTAATTTCCAAACCCAAATTCTAATCTGTATTGTGAATTAGTCAACATCTGTCAATGTTGACTGATGATCATTATAGAAAAGGAGCATGTAGGTTTTTATCTGACTTCGCAGATAGTGGAGGCCCAACTGGCACTGACACTGCCATTATAGGGTTTAAGCTATCTAAATGCGCCTCATCCGAGTAATTGGGAATTTGGACAGCAGATGTTTGCAGCCCACCCGATTATTCTGCCTTAACCTTGGTCCCTTGGCTATTTCATTTTGTGTTTCGCCTTCTGTCTAGACCCGCCATAATATTTTGGGTTAATTTATTTTACACTCCAATATAACTGTATGCATGATAATATTATGTAGCTACTGTGGTCTATAATATTTTGGGATCCTTCCCTTGGACAATAGAAGCCTTGATTTAAAATGGATATTGCATATTAAATTTCCGACAAAAACTCATGTGTAAAATCCTGATATGAGTAAGGGATAAATTCCTCAGTTATGACTAGTTCATATTCTGTCAAGGGTTGATTTTGGGAAATTAGAAGCAGAGTCAGCAATTAGGTCTCACCTAGACTGAAAGGGTCTGTGTTTTAATTGAGGGTCTAGTACCTGATAGGGAATGATTTTCAAATCAATTATTTTCCAAAATTGCTGTTGGAAATCCGAGATTAAATATTACACCGAGATGGGGTCCACCTGGACTCAAATACAGTATAATAGACGATCTCAGAGGAACAACAATCAGGCCTTGGTTATTTTCTAAGATAGGGTTGAGTATTCTTTCAACTGCTATTCTCTTCTGCCAAAGCTTATTTTTGCGTCCTGAGTGAGTGCATCCGGAATGGACTAATTTATTAGTTCATTTCATTAGTTTGCACCTCACAACCACCTGGAGGGAAGTGAACACTGCGAGCGGTTCACTGAGATCCAGGAATTCTTGATCCACATCCGGTCATCATGATTGGAGGCTATCTTTAACTACCAGGGTCAAACTTTCGAAAACCTCCGAGTGATAGGATTTTAAATGCTTTCTTTATCGCTTTCTTTTAAATGCTATCGATTAGAGGTCACTCGGCTGTATTGAGAGTTGTGTAACTGCTACTAGGACTGATAGTTAAGGGATAGTTCAGGGGTTGCTTAGAGTCTTTGGGTGTGACATGGGAGAAAGATAGTGGTACTTGGCACTTCAATAAATGAATTGCTAAGTGTTGCTTATCCACCATGGATGAACTAACATACCCAGGCCAGCGCAGTTACAAGTCTGTGGTATCTTAGAATTTGCGGTCTTAAGAACATGTAAACTCATATTGTAAGTACCTGTCTACCAAAGGGAACTCAATACTGAGAGCATGAGAATTAGCTATCTGACAGGATTATCCCAAAACAAAGATCTGTGTATTAAAATGGAAGTTTAATCATGCCTTCTCTAAATCTTGTCAAATTTTCGTTCTTTTCGCCCTGTCCCGTCTGCCTGATCTATGAATCAGCTTCATAGTTAGCATAGTGTAGACATTTATCGCTTTCATAGATGTAATTTACTGCTTTCGTAGAACAGATTTACCCGCTTTTTAGTATAGATTTCACATATGCTTTGTAGAATAAATTTAACCGCTTTTGCAATTTAGTTTGAATTCAGTAAAGTAGTTGTTAGACAACTTCTCAAACTGATTGAGCAATACGAGTGAAAAATCTAGTAAAACGACGTGGGCCCTGCTTCTATCGCACATCCTCCAGTGAACGATCCGGTCTTACTATAAATTACTTCAATTTTTGACACCGTGCGCTTTCGGGCCACAGTTTCGTAACACGAGTAATAAAAACGTGACAACTTATACATATATCCTTAATCCTAGTTCCATCATCATAAATTGGTCTCATTAAATAAAACTTAAACTGGAACTATATTTTCGAAAATACTCGTGGTAGGAAATTGTCAAAAGTTTCATGGCGCCGTTGCCGGGGAGGATGCAGCGCCGTTTTATTAGAAAATTACATTCCTCATTGTTCGTAGTTAGCTTATACATATAAATATAAATATTCGTCTCCGATACAAATTCTAACCTGGGGATTGTACAGGTACTGTCATTATTGAAGCTGTTGTTCTATGCAAAGGAGGAAGCAGACGCCAGCCGAAATCCCGTTTAACGCAGAGATAGAGAAAATAGCTCGACGTCTCAGGGCGGAAGCTAAGCAGCGAAAAGAACGGGAAAGACAAGCACGACTTTCACCAAGCACCAGTAGCGACATATCCGAGATGGCAAACCCTGACATCCCACCGGTCATTCCACCCAATCCACCACTTGCAAACATAGAGGAAAACCCCGAAGATGTTGACCACGATGACTTGGATGATCCCCCTCCTCAGATCATACAGGGAGGTGGGAATCCCCCAAACATCGAGCCACAACAATACGAGGTGCCCCCTCCCAACCTGAACCATCAAAACCACCCAAACAACCAAAACTTCCAAAATCAGCAAAATCAGCAGTACCAGAACCCTCACCAGAATCCCCCAAACCCAAACGACTTCAATGATCCCAGAAACTATTTCATGCATCAGAACTACTTCCCACAGCAATATCAAGGAGGGCCTGAGAACAATCAACAAGCAGCAGCTGCTGATTATATGCAACCGATTCTGGAACCATATCTGAACATTCCTGAACAAGCCCCATTCTTAGCCAGGAATTTTGAACTGAAACCAGCACTTATCAATCTTGTTCAGAGCAACCAATTTGCTGGGGCAAGTCATGAAGACCCACATGACCACCTGCAGACTTTCTTGGAGCTGTGTGATACCATCAAAAATCAGAATGTATCTGCTAACACCATTCGATTAAGGCTGTTTCCCTTCTCTCTGACCAGCGGAGCACGAACATGTACAAATCACTGCCCGTAAATCAGAAATCCACATGGAGCTCTAAAATTGCTTAATTCAAAATGAAGTCGGACGAGTCCCTGTATGACGCAAAGGAGCGGTTCTTCAACTTACTCAGGAAATGCCCCCAACATGGTTTCCATGATTGGGAGAGATTGAGAAAGTTCTACAGCGGTTTGACACCATCATGGAAATCCATGCTCGATGCTGCCGGCGGTCAACATTTGCTCTATATACCAATGGACCAGGCCTGGGCAAAGATTGAAGCAATGAGTGTAAACAGATCTGTTCTTACCGATGATGTTAATCCCCCTCCCCCTCGTGGTTTGTGTGCTGTAGGTGCAGTAGAAAAATCAGATATTGAAAAGCTTCAAGAGCAAGTGGCAGCATTGTCTGTTAATCAGGGAGCTGGGAGCTCTACTCAAGGACAGCAAACAGATGTGATTTGTGGACTGTGTCAGGGTGCTCACGCAACGGATACATGCGAACAGATTACAGCTGAATGCTGTAACTATGCAGGAGCTTTCCCAAATAGACACCTAAACCTGTCATATTCAAACAACAATGCCCTTAACTCCCACCTCTTGAACAAACCACAACAACAGCAATTCAATCCTCAGCAGAATCAAGGATTCGTTCAGAACAGGGGCCAGAATTTTCAGAATCCCAACTTCCAACCCCAGATCCAGCAGAGACCCCTCAAAATTTCCAACAGCCTAACCAGAATTTTCAAAACTTTCAGCCCCAAAACTTCCAGCCTCAATTCATTCCAAACCAAGGCCAATGGAACCAAAACCAAAATCAGAATCAAAATCAAAAGCCTCCTTCAAGGCTGGAGAGTTTGATGACTGATTTTATCACTAGCCAGAAGGAGATTAATACTCAGTTGCAGGCCTCTATTCGTAACGTGGAGACCCAGGTTACGCAAATGGCCAATGAAATGCAGAAAAGGGACAAAGGCACACTGCCAAGCACTGCAGAAAAGAACCCGCAATGCAAAGCAATAACCTTGAAATCAGGAAAAGTGTTGGCTGGACCAACAAGAGCAGATATAGGAGAAGACTGTGGGGAAGATGAGGCTGTTGACAATGCTGATAAGGAAGCAACATATAATCAGAAGGAGGCCGAACAGCAGACTGACGCTGCAAAAGGAACGGCTGACATAGAAAATGGTAACGGTGAAGGTCCAACCCCTACCCATTTACCACAAAAACATGATAACAACAAAAAGTTCATGCCTAGGGTTCCTTATCCGGCCCGGCTTAAAAATAAACAACAAGATCTGAAGTTTGAAAAATTTCTGAAAAGACTGCGGGAAGTTGAGATTACCATACCTTTGATTGAAATGATCTCTGAAATGCCAGTCTATGCTAAGTTCTTGAAAGAAATGATTTCAGGAAAGAGACAGGTTGAGCATGATGAACTGGTGGTACTCAACAGCACTTGCAGTGCCATCATCCAAAAGAAGCTTCCGGAGAAGAAAGAGACCCTGGATGCTATACACTGCCGATTCGGATTGGCCAGATCAGCGCTGGAAAAGGACTATGTGACCTCGGCTCCAGCATTACCAGCATTAACGTTATGCCATTAGCCATGGTTAAACGTCTTAAGCTTGGAGTGGTGGAACCAGTCAAAATGAGGCTTCAACTGGCAGACAGATCTATCACAAAGCCAATCGGAATCCCGAAAGACGTGATAATCAAAGCTGGCAGTACCCCATTTCCAGTAGACTTCATCATTCTGGACATTGAGGAGGATTCCGACATGCCTCTCATCTTAGGCAGGCCATTCTTGGCCACAGGCGGGGCTCTGATCGATGCCAAGTTCGGAAGGGTAACACTCCGTGTTGATGGAGATGAGGTCGTCTTCAACATGGATCAATTGCAGAAATTCCCAAATGAAAGTTCTTGTTTTTCATTTGACAATGTAATAGTTAGGAAAGAGCCAGACTCTGGAATTGATGATGAAATGATGCTGTATGAATCATCAAAGCAGGTACTGAAGCCTGCTGGTGCTGAGCCAAAAGAACAGTGCAGCGCCGTCCAATTCGAGGATCCCGAATCCGGGGACCTTGAAGCATACGACGGGGCTGATTTCGCTGCACAGGAGAATGATGACACCGAAGAGGAAGGAGAGGACCCTGTACTGACACAGGGTCCCGAAGGTAAATCTGATCTCCCACTATCCATTTCTTGCAAACTACTCCCTTCCGTTGAATGCCCACCAGAGCTTGAACTTAAAACACTACCCGATCATCTCAAGTATGCGTTTCTCGCGGAACATAAAAAATTACCTGTGATTGTTTCGGCTAAGCTCTCCCAAGAGCAAGAAAATGCTCTGGTAGTCGTTCTTAAGAAACATGTACATGCAATAGGATGGACCATTTCTGATATAAAAGGAATAAGCCCTTCTATTTGCATGCACAGGATTCTAATGGAAGAAGAGTTTAAACCCTCCCGTCAGCCTCAGAGGCGTTTGAACCCCCTCATGCAAGAAGTGGTAAGAAAAGAAGTTATCAAGCTCTTAGATGATGGTATAATCTATCCTATTTCTGATAGCAAATGGGTTAGCCCAGTGCAGGTCGTGCCAAAACGAGGAGGGATGTGCATAACGAAGAATGAGCAAGGAAAAGAGGTTGCAACCAGGCCAGTAACCGGATGGAGAGTTTGTATCGACTACCGGAAACTGAATGAGGCCACCCGCAAGGACCATTTTCCTTTGCCGTTTATTGATCAGATGCTTGAGAGGTTGGCTGGGAGAGAGTTTTATTGCTTTTTGGATGGTTATTCTGGATATAATTAGATTGTTATTTCTAGTGAAGACCATGATAAAACAACTTTTACTTGCCCGTACGGCACTTTTGCCTATAGACGGATGCCATTTGGTTTGTGTAATGCACCTGCCACTTTTCAAAGATGCATGATGTCTATTTTCTCTGAATTTATCGAAAAATGCATTGAAGTCTTCATGGATGACTTCTCTGTGTATGGAGATACGTTCGAAGATTGTTTGACCAATCTTGCAAAGATTTTAAAGAGATGTGAGGACACTAACCTTGTTTTAAATTGGGAAAAGTGCCATTTTATGGTCACAGAGGGCATAGTGTTAGGTCATCGCATTTCTCGTGCAGGCATTGAGGTTGATCCAGCCAAAGTTTCTGTCATTTCCAATCTCCCTCTTCCTAACTCAATCAAGTCAGTTAGGAGCTTCTTAGGGCATGCCGGTTTTTACCGGAGATTCATTAAGGATTTCTCTAAAATTGCCAAGCCGCTCACTAATCTGCTTTGTAAAGAAAATTCTTTTGTAATAAATGAAGCGTGTGTCCAAGCCTTTGACACGCTCAAGAAGATGTTAGTTTCTGCGCCGATAGTGCAGCCACCCGATTGGTCAATGCCTTTCGAGGTAATGTGCGATGCTAGTGATCTCGCTGTAGGTGCAGTCCTCGGGCAACATAAGGATGGGAGACATTGCGTAATTCATTACGCAAGTCATGCCCTGAATGAGGCTCAAGTCAACTACACCACAACGGAAAAGGAGATATATGCTGTAGTCTTCGCGTTTGATAAATTCAGACAGTATCTGATAGGTACAAAGACTATAGTATACACCGATCATTCTGCATTAAGATACTTGTTTAGCAAACAAGATGCCAAACCTCGATTAATCAGGTGGGTACTTCTGTTGCAAGAATTCAACATCATAATAAAAGATAGGCGAGGCCGAGATAATGGTGTTGCTGACCACTTATCTCGATTAGAAAATGATAAAAAGGAAAAAGCCGTCAATGAAGATTTCCCAGATGAACAGTTGTTCGCATTACGTCTGCATAATCAAGCTTGTCCATGGTTTTCCGACATCGCTAACTTCTTGGCGTGCGGAATAATCCCACTGTTTTCGAACTATCATCAGAAGAATAAGTTCAACCGAGATGTATTAAACTACTTCTGGGAAGAGCCTTATCTTTTCAAACACTGCGCCGATTCAATAATCAGGCGATGTGTAACCGAGCATGAAGCCTATCAAATTGTCAGAAAATGCCATGAATCAGAGTATGGAGGTCACCACGGTCCCGCTCGAACGGCCCACAAGGTCCTTGAATGTGGATTTTATTGGCCTCACATCTATGAGGATTGCAGGACATTTGTGAAAGGTTGCGACAAATGCCAAAGATTGGGAAACATTTCCAAGAGGGATGAGATGCCTCAAAAGGGGATTCTCACACTTGAGATCTTTGACGTATGGGGCATTGACTTCATGGGACCGTTTCCACCATCTGGTGGAAACTACTATATCTTGGTGGCTGTCGATTACGTGTCTAAATGGGTCGAGGCTGTCGCATTACCAACCAATGACGGTAGCCAAGTCATCAAGTTCCTCAAGAACAACATTTTTAGTCGATTTGACATACCTAGGGTGGTGATATCTGATGGAGGAACACACTTTATTAATAAAGCCTTTGAAGCTTTAATGAGTAAAAATGGAATCCTCCATAAGATAGGCACACCTTATCATCCCCAAACTAGTGGTCAAGTCAAAGTATCCAATCGCGAAATCAAACACATACTCGAAGCCACTGTTGGGATAACCCGTAAGGATTGGGCACGTAAGCTCAATGATGCTTTATGGGCATATCGATCAGCATACAAGACTCCCATTGGGATGTCTCCATACAGGCTCATCTTCGGAAAAGCCTGTCATTTGCCCGTAGAGTTAGAGCATAAAGCTTACTGGGCCGTTAAGACGCTCAACTTCGATCTGAGAGTCGCTCAGAGCAAACGTAAGTTGGACCTCAACGAGATTGAGGAAATACGAGCGCAAGCTTATGAAAGTTCTCGAATTTACAAGGAGCGGACCCAGAAGTTGCATGATCGCCGGATTAAGCATAAACACTTTTATGTTGGTCAAAGTGTATTGTTGTTCAAGTCTAAGTTGAAGCTGTTCCCCGGAAAGCTCAAATCCAGATGGGAAGGACCGCATGAAGTGCTAGAGGTGTTTGAAAATGGAGCCGTCAGGATCCGAACTGACAAGGGCAACATCGTGGTGAATGGACAGCGATTGAAAGAGTACATCGGACAGTTTGATCCGGAGAAAGAGAGCCAGGCAGTGGAGGACCTGGCTTACACCTAATAAGAAACAACATTAAAAATATAAAAATTTCATTTCATATGTATATATATAGTATTCTATTTCATAACAAGAAAGTACCCAAAAATCAATTAAACATTTAGAGTATTAAGACTCTAAATGTGAGGATGTTGATATTTGGAGAAAATCTAATGCATTTTATTTATCTGTCTGTCTTGTAGAAAGTTCAGAACCATCAAAAAGAAGGAGCAGAAAACAGCAACACGAAAAACCAGGTTCTTGGGTGGACTAATTCCATGAGTCTAAGAAAATATTCTCGGAATTTAATTCAAATTTCGGAATAAATTTCGCAGATAAATGGAACTGATCCAACCTAATTTTGTGCAAGTGAATTCTTTAATTTTCAGCCCAGCATTTTGAATTTATTTGGACTGAATTCATTCAGGCCCAAATAAAATAAAATGGACTCAGGCCAACACCATACTCGAGTCCAGTCCAAGAAAATTTGAAAATTCAAAATTCTGTGTCACGAAGCAACCACTGTGTCGTGGGGCCACGCCTCGCGACCAGGCCCAGTTCCGCGACACACCCTCATCTGTCCCTAACCCTTTTTGTCACTGTCGCTATACACCCTGTCGCGAGGCATGGCCCCGCGACCGGCTTCCTGTTCCGCCACACGATCAGCGCGTTGACTTTATTTCCCTGCCAAGTCCGGTCGTGATACCCCTGTCGTGAGGCATTGCTCCGCGACCGGTCCGCAAGTCCGCGACTCGTCTAATTTCGCTAAGTCCTGGTCGCGGAACCTTGTTCCGCGACACAGTCACGGATTCCGCGACCCGGTTTTGCAGTATTTATACCCCCCTCTCCCACCTCTATTCCTTGCACTTTCATAAGTTTCATACGACTCTTCAACTTCTCCCTCCCACTCTCTTCTCTTCCGAACGAACACCACCGTGTTCTTCGCAACAACCCTTCCTTTTTCAAGGGGAAACTATGGACAGATTGCTTAGGATCTTTCCAAACTTGGGACCCTTACCCCGACCTGAACCAAACAGGGCAGGGTAAAAGCCAAATTCTCCCGCTGATTCATGGCCTTTTCGGACTGTGACATTTCTTGTTCTTGTTTTGGTTATGAATGGCATAATGTGGGTTGTGTGAGTCTTTGTTTTTCTGTTATGGTTTTTGGAAACTCTCGGTTTTAATGAGTGTTGTTGAACCCTTTTGAAATCTTTAAGAACCTGTTTTAAAGACTGTTAAGGGTTAAGATTTTGAAGCTTGAAACTTAAAAAGACAAACTGATGAATGTTAGGGTGCTGTTTCGAGCACCATGATGTTATTAGTTTTTCTATTCTTGAGTTTTGACATAAGAAGGTTGAATATTTGATGTTCTTGCTCAAGACTTTGTTTTGATCTTGATATCTGCAGTGTTAGTTTGAAACATTAAAGTGGAAGACCTTTTTGGCATTTTTGCTTATGTGTCAGAGATCTCTTGGGGAATAAGTGTTTGTTTGTTTATGGGAACATAGTACAAACACCCAATGAGAGACTTCCACTTTTTAATAAAAGCAACCTCTTGGAAAAAGACAAAAATAGTTGATGGGTATAATGTTTGACTTTTCTTTTGTTCCCAATCGAACTTAAGTGTGAGTTAAATAGCAGTATTTTTGGCCACATACAACTGCTATCATTTTAAAATCCAAAATGGGACCACTCACATCCCACTTTCCTTAAATAAAACAAGTCAACCCTTTAAATTTAAAAATAGTGTTTGCAAATTTTTGGGAATGTTTTAACTGTCCAAAGACAGTCCAGGCAGTCCAGAAATAGCAGATCCATTCCGCCACGCATCCACTGCACATCCCAATGTTCGAGCATTTCGCCTCCATCCATCCATCTCATTCCATTTTCAACAAGCATATCGAACTTGTTTAATAATACTGGAAAATCCAACTTTTGGGCCCTATGGCCCATTAAAAAGATTTTTGGTCCAATGACCATTTTTATTTTATTTAAGACTCTATAGCCCACACAAAAAAAAAAAAATTATTTACCCATGCTTTATATTAAAATTCAAGTGGGAAATTTAATAACTTCACATCTAGAGCAAAGCTCTAAATGTGAGGATGTTGGTTTTAAAACTTGAATAATTTTTGTGGAAATTATGAAAATTGGATTCATCACTTCTTATCTTTTCAGGGGCAACAATTTCCCAAATCCAAATAGGGCACGGGGAGGAACTCAACTGCTAGACCTGCCAGAGGAGCTCCTCGGCGAAATCCTCTCCCGAATAGGAGAGGATGAAATCAGGGGAGTATTCACTGCGCAGGAAACATGCAAAAAGCTTAGAGACGCAGGGAACCTCGCCATCGTGTACAAACGATGCGAGCTGGACACGTCCACTGTGAAGCAGTGGCAGGAAAGAATTCAGTGGCAGAAGGAGAGATTCCTGCAAACATGCGTGGAGGCAGAAAATTTCAACCTTCAGATCATCCCAGCACTCCAAGCATTCGCAGAAGGAGATGAGGAGCAAGCCTGCGAACTATTGCGGTTAGGCATCGAGGACAACCACAAGGCATCAATCTTCACCCGTGGGCTAATGCTCATGAGTAAAACAGATGAAGGCCAGGTCAATCAGGGGATTCGGATGATAGAAAGAATGGTGACCCACAGATCAATCCTGACATACACGTCCACTAACACCCTCTCATGGATGGCAGATAATCCAGACACTCCTGACTTGTTTGCAGACCAAGAAGCCAGAGTCTTCTGCCCAAGGAGGCACGAACCCATGAGAGACCATTATGGCTGGTGTCTGCGGTGTGAACTGACAAGTTTCATCCACTGGAGCAGGTACATGTTCTGAGAAAGAAGAAATGAGAAGGGTGAATCATAGTATTGTTTTATCTTATTTTAGTTTTTAGTGTAAACATCATATAAGGGAATTCTCCTTTCGTGTGCAGGTTAGTACTAACTGCATGAGAATCTCTTGTAGTGGATGTAATTTACCGCTTTCCCTAGATGGAACTCAACTTTCGAGATCCTCCAAACAATTTTTACTTGCTTTCTCTTCGAAAAGATGTCTGTACAGTCCAAGATGAATAAGTGACTGTCAGGCCAAAAATATACTGTTGACATACTAGTATGACAGCAGAGCCTCTTTACTGCTTTAAAATTAAATAACCAGCAATAATTTGCATAAACCTGCTCTAAATTCACTTGTCGAATTTAGGCTTGTGACTAAATTTTCAAACTTTTAATTTGGGATAATATAATTGAAGACATGCATGAAATGAATTCCTAAGGTTTTGAGCTATAAAAGTTTAATGATGCAATCATCTTGTTGGGTAATAAATCTTCATGTTAGAAATTTTGATTGAATAAACTGTTAGAATTAAGCTTTGATTAAAATTTGAGAATATTGTATGACATGAATCCATCCAACCTGTGAGGTTTGAGCCATGAGTCACTTTTTACTCATCCATTTTCTTTGATGTGTGAATCAATTTGATTAAAGGAAACTAGAACTTGCGATTGGACCGATTCAAGACCATGCCATATTCCAAAAATTGAGCATATGATCGAGGCACCTAGTAAACCCAAAATTTTGGCCTTCGTTTGAAATCCAAACCCAAAAATATTTTCCCTTTAGGATTAACCAAGTTGAGCCTTTAAGCCTAATTTTTCTTCGAAGCCCTCTATATTATTCCTAGCCTTATAAAAAGACCAAGAAAATCAAACCCAAGTGTGCAAGAATGAATTTTATCAAGGCACTGCAATTTATGATCACCAAATTCAAGTCGGTATTCAAAAGTCCGATAAAAAAAAAAAGAAAAAAAAAGAGAAAAGAAAGAAGAGATAAGAAAAGTTCTAAGTTCTATACAACAATAAAATTGCAAATAACAAAGCAAATTAGACATGGTCTAATGTCATGCAATAGAAAAAGAAAAAGAAAAAGAAAGAAAAATATTGATGATCATAAGTTTTAAATAAAAATATGCCAAGTTATGATAGAATTAATTCTTGCCACTTCTTAACCCAATAAACTCTCCTTCCTACCAAATGTTACAACCGTATGCCCCGTTATAACCCTTGAATAAGACCTCATGATCTCGATTCGAAGAAATGAGCCGGTGGCGAGTTGGTCCAATTGCAAGCCTATGGGATAATTTAATTAAATTTGATTTTGAGCGTTCATGATTAAAACCATTTGAGAGTGAGTGAAATTTCCAAGTTTACTATATGTGAGGCTTTGTATTCTTAAACATGTTCATGTCATGCCTCAATTCTAATTCTTAATCTTGGCATCCTTCTAACATGCTATTCATGAAGGATTGATAATAATGTTTGATTTGTAGGCCCGATGTAGTGAGCAAGTATCATTTTATTAAACACTGCAATCAAGGGAATTTAACACTTGTGGTTTTTGATTGTCTTATCCCAATCCAAAAAGAATGTGATTTATGAAGCAACGAAAATGAATTGAATATGCAGAGTCTGTGTTCTTTAGAACATTGACTCTGACTGCTCGGGGACGATCAGTATTAAATGTGAGGATGTTGATCATGGCAAAAAATGACCATTATTTTCAATCCATTTCCGTGTCTAAAACGGGCATTTGATCGCATTCCGGTCTTATATTAAATAAGAAAGCAGTTGAATTGGACTGATTTATGCATAATTGTAAAAATAATAAGCTGGTATGAAAAATGCATAAATGTGTAATTTTATTACACATTCATGTTAGAAAAATCCAAAAACATGAGAAAAAGAAAAGAAAAGAAAAAGGAATGAAAAAGATGGGAAAAGATAGAAAAAGCCCACAAAAAGAACAATTTCGGCCCATCTGGCCCATTCAGCCCAGTCCAGGAACACCCGGTCGCGGAAGCTCCTGTGCCGCGGTCCATGCCTTAGCGACACAGGAGGGTTTAGCGACACAACATGCAACATGAAGAGGAGACCAGTCTGAGAACATCCAGTCGCTAGGCCCCTGTCGCGGACTATGGTCTAGCGACACAGGAGGGTTCCGCGCCACAAACACCTTGGAGACCAAGCCATGTCCCCAGTCGAGGAATCCCTGTCGTGGTCCATGCCTTAGCGACATAGACAGGGATAGCGACACAGACGCACCAATAGAGACCCAAGACCCAGTCGAGAAGCCTTGCCACATGCAGTGATGTCCCGCGACAGACTTCCAGTTCCGCGACACAGTGTGATGTGTGTGATGTCTTGAGACACAGTGGGCCTCAGAGCAAGCCCATGGGCCTAGGGTTCCACTTCTATAAATATGAGGTGACCCCCATAAGCTCAGGGTTGGATAGTTGAAAGTTTAGCATTCAGTCTTGAAGACAAGCTCGGAGACCAATTCTTAGGTAGTTTTAGTTTAGTTTTATTTTTTTGTATTATTTAATTCTTGCACTAGTTTAGTTTAGATTAGTTTATTTTAATGATGGTTTTGCTGTTTCAGTGGTTAGGTAGCCAGTTTTACATGTTATTTCCTTTCTCAAACTTTGTTATTAAGGTTTTGTAATACCCAAATGATGGGTATTTACAAACCCATTCAATAATATGGGAAAACATTACTTTTGTGTCTCAAATCATGAAATGGGTCTCACACCCCATGGATTTAAATGCTTTTATTTCCATTTAGGGGTCACTTGACCCCCATTTATCTTATTATGCTTACTGCCATTTTTATTTTTGAATGATGTTATGTGTGAGTGTGATCAAACCCTAGATTAGGATTTGCTTTATTTTTACATACTGTTCTAGTTTAGTTATTTATGTTCTAACATGTTCTTGCATTTTTCAATTATTGTTTGGTTGTTCTAACCTAGAATAGCTTTTTTAATCTGAAATGGGGTGAGATCACGCTGTTTGCATGCCACTGTTCAATTCTGCTTTTTACTGACCTGTGTCCTGAACCACCCATGTCGCTAACTGCCTCATGTCGCTAGACCACGTATAGCGACAGGGAGGCTGTTCCGCGACATGAGTGTTTAAGGACACTTGTCTCAATATTTGTGAAAACCGTCGGTCGCGAGGCACTCCTGTCGCGGACCCACGGTCGCGACACAACCCTGCTTAGCGACCAGGGACCCAAACTCTTGTAATTTTTCTCTGTATGGCTCTCGTCGCGGAACACTCCTGTCGCGGACCCACGGTCCGCGACACAACTTTTCCAGACTAGCGACTTGGAGCTTAATGCTTGAAAATTTTCAGAAAATCTTGTGTCGCTAGTCTCCTGTCGCGGACCCACGGTCCGCGACACAACCTATGCTTAGCGACACAAGGCGAAGCTCTGCCAAAATTTCTAAAAACCTGTCGAGGTACGTATGTCGCGGGTATAGGCCCATGACACAATTTATGGTTTCTCGACAGAGTCTTCTCTTCTATTTCATTCAAAATATTCTCAACCCTTACCCTCCATTATATTGCATCACTCACATCTTAACCCCAAGGGTTGAGGTGTAATATTCTAGAAGTGCAATATAAGGCGTTATGCTGCCAAAATTTTGATTCTCCATTCCCATCGCTTAATTAATTGAATCCTATAATCATTAATGATAAAAGATTATAATTAGCAATAATTAAATCGATAATTATCATGACTATAGGATCTTTATTCAATTGTCATTAAAACACTTTTCTATAAACAAAACTTTGGTGTCTTAAGCATATAATCCGGACTGTAATTAATTATGGTAGGAGGGATTATTTAAGATAATCAATTATGGGCTAGCTCCACAATCTTGCATGAGAAACCAATGTCTCTCATACAAGGCATCTTCTATTATTTCGACCTTCTGCATTTGACTTTTATGTGTTGTGTGCAACATTCAGTAAAGAATACACAGACTAATGTTGGTGGGTATTCCCTCGTGGATAAACTAGCTCGTAGTCTGGGTATTAATTGCTGAGTGTTATTTTGCATGGTTTGGATAGTGGTTGGTGGAAGCCTTGGCGGTTCGTCCATCCAGGATCATAATAGCTGCTCAGCTAACTCCTATCCAGATTCAGTTTTCTTTTCTTTAACTTAATTTCCAAACCCAAATTCTAATCTGTATTGTGAATTAGTCAACATCTGTCAATGTTGACTGATGATCATTATAGAAAAGGAGCATGTAGGTTTTTATCTGACTTCGCAGATAGTGGAGGCCCAACTGGCACTGACACTGCCATTATAGGGTTTAAGCTATCTAAATTCGCCTCATCCGAGTAATTGGGAATTTGGACAGCAGATGTTTGCAGCCCACCCGATTATTCTGCCTTAACCTTGGTCCCTTGGCTATTTCATTTTGTGTTTCGCCTTCTGTCTAGACCCGCCATAATATTTTGGGTTAATTTATTTTACACTCCAATATAACTGTATGCATGATAATATTATGTAGCTACTGTGGTCTATAATATTTTGGGATCCTTCCCTTGGACAATAGAAGCCTTGATTTAAAATGGATATTGCATATTAAATTTCCGACAAAAACTCATGTGTAAAATCCTGATCTGAGTAAGGGATAAATTCCTCAGTTATGACTAGTTCATATTCTCTCAAGGGTTGATTTTGGGAAATTAGAAGCAGAGTCAGCAATTAGGTCTCACCTAGACTGAAAGGGTCTGTGTTTTAATTGAGGGTCTAGTACCCGATAGGGAATGATTTTCAAATCAATTATTTTCCAAAATTGTTGTCTGTTGGAAATCCGAGATTAAATATTACACCGAGATGGGGTCAACTTGGACTCAAATACAGTGTAATAGATGATCTCAGAGGAACAACAATCAGGCCTTGGTTATTTTCTAAGATAGGGTTGAGTATTCTTTCAACTGCTATTCTCTTCTGCCAAAGCTTATTTTTGCGTCCTGAGTGAGTGCATCCGGAACGGACTAATTTATTAGTTCATTTCATTAGTTTGCACCTCACAACCACCTGGAGGGAAGTGAACACTGCGAGCGGTTCACTGAGATCCAGGAATTCTTGATCCACATCCGGTTATCATGACTGGAGGCTATCTTTTACTACCAGGGTCAAACTTTCGAAAACCTCCGAGTGATAGGATTTTAAATGCTTTCTTTATCGCTTTCTTTTAAATGCTATCGATTAGAGGTCACTCGGCTGTATTGAGAGTTGTGTAACTGCTACTAGGACTGATAGTTAAGGGATAGTTCAGGGGTTGCTTAGAGTCTTTGGGTGTGACATGGGAGAAAGATAGTGGTACTTGGCACTTCAATAAATGAATTGCTAGGTGTTGTTTATCCACCATGGATGAACTAACATACCCAGGCCAGGGCAGTTACAAGTCTGTGGTATCTTAGAATTTGCGGTCTTAAGAACATGTAAACTCATATTGTAAGTACCTGTCTACCAAAGGGAACTCAATACTGAGAGCATGAGAATTAGCTATCTGACAGGATTATCCCAAAACAAAGATCTGTGTATTAAAATGGAAGTTTAATCATGCCTTGTCTAAATCTTGTCCAATTTTCGTTCTTTTCGCCCTATCCCGTCTGCCTGATCTATGAATCAGCTTCATAGTTAGCCTAGTGTAGACATTTATCGCTTTCATAGATGTAATTTACTGCTTTCGTAGAACAGATTTATCCCGCTTTTTAGTATAGATTTCACATATGCTTTGTAGAATAAATTTAACCGCTTTTGCAATTTAGTTTGAATTCAGTAAATAGTTGTTAGACAACTTCTCAAACTGATTGAGCAATACGAGTGAAAAATCTAGTAAAACGACGTGGGCCCTGCTTCTATCGCACATCCTCCAGTGAACGATCCGGTCTTACTATAAATTACTGCAATTTTTGACACCGTGCGCTTTCGGGCCACAGTTTCGTAACACGAGTAATAAAAACGTGACAACTTATACATATATCCTTAATCCTAGTTCCATCATCATAAATTGGTCTCATTAAATAAAACTTAAACTGGAACTATATTTTCGAAAATACTCGTAGTAGGAAATTGTCAAAAGTTTCAGCGTACCTTGGTAGACCACTTCAATGTTTAACCGGGCCAATTCCATATACAAATCAGTCGGTAGGATTCTTATAGTACTCAGATGTTTTGATTTTCGGCTTAGCGCATCAGCCACTTTATTGGCTTTTCCTTCATGATATGTGATGCCTAAGTCGTAATCCTTCATTAGCTCTAACCATCGCCTCTGGCGCATGTTGAGCTCTTTCTGAGTATAGATATACTTTAGACTTTTGTGGTCTGTGTATATCTGACATTTCCGCCCATACAAATAATGCCTCCATATCTTCAGAGCAAAGACAACTGCGGCTAACTCCAGATCATGAGTAGGATAATTCTCCTCATTTGGCCTTAGTTGTCGGGAAGCATATGCTATGACTTTTCCTTTCTGCATCAATACACATCCTAGCCCAAATTTGGAAGCGTCACTATAAATTTCAAAGTTGTCATCCTCATTTGGCAAAGTTAGAACTGGTGCCGTGGTTAGCTTTTTCTTTAGTATTTGGAACGCATCTTCGCATTCAGACGTCCATGTGACCTTTGATCCTTTCCTCAGATTCTGCGTTAGTGGTCTCGCAATTTTTGAGAAATCTTTGACGAATCTGCGATAGTAGCCTGCCAAACCAAGGAAGCTTCTTATCTCAGTTTGCGAGGTCGGTACAGGCCAATCCTTTACTACTGCCACTTTAGCAGGGTCAACCGAAATTCCTTCGACTGATACAATGTGACCGAGGAATGCAACCTTGTTTAGCCAAAATTCACATTTGGACAATTTGGCGTATAACTGATGGTTTCTTAGTGTTTGCAGAACTTGGTGTAGATGGTCTTTGTGTTCTTTCTCATTCTTGGAGTAGACCAATATGTCATCAATGAAGACAACTACACATTTATCCAATAGTTGTCGGAACACGTTGTTCATAAGGGCCATGAAAACTGCTGGAGCGTTGGTCAAGCCGAACGACATCACGGTGAACTCGTAATGTCCATAACGGGTTCTAAATGCTGTCTTTGGGATGTCCTGCTCAACTATCCTAAGCTGGTGATATCCGGATCTCAAATCAACTTTTGAAAAGACTCTGGCTCCTTTAAGTTGATCAAATAAGTCATCAATTCGTGGTAACGGGTATTTGTTTTTCACCGTTACTTGGTTGAGGCCTCTATAATCAACGCAGAGTCTCATCCCACCGTCCTTCTTTCGCACAAACAGTACTGGTGCTCCCCACGGAGAAGTACTGGGACGAATGTACCCTTTTTCTAAAAGGTCATCGAGTTGTTCTTTCAACTCCTTCATCTCAGCTGGTGCCATTCGATATGGCGCTTTGGATACAGGCTCTGTTCCTGAAATTAAGTCTATCGTGAATTCTATCTCAGGTTCGGGTGGCATTCCTGGAATATCTGCAGGGAATACGTCGGGATACTCTCGAACTACTGGTATATCGTTTACGTCCACTTCTTTTTCTAGCAGGTCCATGAAATAGCAAAGGTAAAGGGGGTTCCCCTTTCTTACCAATGTCGCTAATTGCACCATTGACACGATCTTCGTGGTTAGCTTCTTTGGCTCAGCATAGAAGGATACTCGTTTCTTATCAATTCCATATATTGTTATCTTTTGAAAAGCACAGTTGATGTTAGCTTGGTATTGTGTAAGCCAGTCCATTCCTAAGATAACGTCGAAATCTCGCAGTTCAAATTCCACGAGATTGGCGGGAAACTCGACTTCGCAGATGCAAAAAGGAATTTTCTCGTAACGTTTTGAGCAATAAACAATTGCCCCGTTGGGTAAAAAAATTCCTAAACCTATCTCCTGGGGTTTATCTAGTCCCAACTCGGGCAATCTATTACAAGATATGAACGAACATGTAGCTCCAGAATCAAATAGAATGCGTACTTTATAACATTTAATTTCAAAAGTACCTTCTATCACTTCTCCTGCGTTCTGAAGGTCAGCTTGATTAATCACGTTCAACCTTCCCTGGTTAGCTCCACCTGGGTTTTGTGGATTCCTGTTAGCTACTCCTTGGTTGACGGGAAATGTTGGTCGCTGTCCTTGATTCCTCTTATCGTTATAAGGCACCTGGGGACAATAATCTTCTTTTCGCAGATCTGCCCGTAGTCGGCTAGGGTCAAGCCTTATGCGACAATCTACCGCCATGTGTCCCTTTATCCCACAGCGATAACACTCATCACCTTGAGAACACTGCTGCATCGTATGCTTCTTATTACAACGACGACATTGGGCAGGTATTGGCTCTCCGTTGCGATTGGTTCGAATCACCGGGGTATTCCAGTTATTTCTTGGAAATACCTCTTTTGATTTTGGCGGATGTCCTTAGTTTCTTCAACCTTCCTCTTGCCTTTATCTTGTGGTGCAAGTTTAGAATTTTCTCCTTTATGCTCGTGCCCTTCTACCATCTCAACTGTCATTGCCAGATTATAGACTTTCAGCAAACTAGTGAATTGCTTCCCTCCGAATGCCTTTCTTATGTTTTTATTCAGTCCAAGCTCAAACTTTTGGGCTTTAGTCTGCTCAGTAGCCACCAAGTCAGGAGCAAACCTCAGGAGTTCAGTAAACTTAGCGTAATATTGTTGAACAGACAAGTTACCCTGTTGAAGAGAGATAAACTCTCCATACTTGGCATTCTTGAGGCTAAGTGGATAGAACTGCTCCCTCAAGCTCTTCTGAAACTCATCCCAAGTTATTTGGCGGTTCTCTTGGGATCTCCACCAAGTGTTTGCAATGCCGGTTAGGAAGAAGCTAGCCACTCCCACTTTCCGTTCCTCCGGACATTCCACTGCTTCGAGTAGTTTCTCCAGAGATTCAATCCAACCCTCCAATTTGGCTGGATCTTCTTGTCCGGCGTATCGAGGTGGTTGGAACTTATTAACAGCTTCAATATAATCTCCTTGGGTTTCTTCGTGGCGTCCTTCTTTTTCAGCTTGTTTTTGAACTACTGCTCCAAGAGTGAGTAGCAGCTGCTCTATTCGCTGTTGGCGGTCGTCGTTCTCGGCCATATTCGTATAAACTTTAGTGTTAACTCTTAATTTTTTGGCTGGTATCTGTCAGTAAGTTAGTTGGTTAGTTAAGCATCAGATAGGTGAATAATACTCGAAAATTTTACTCTTAAATTTCCAGGGCAATTACTTAAAAACTTATATTCAAAATAGAGAGTTTTAAAAGTACTAGTAACTTAATATTAGAGGTTGGGAAAATTTAATATATATTTTAGTACACAATGATAGGAGTATGAAGGACACAAATCTAGCGTGGGCTACGAATGCGGTTACGAGGGGTATGCTCAGGTGACTGACTACGGCTACGATGGCGTTGTACCGGTTCATTCTCATCTTCCTCCGGGTCGTCTTCCTCCGAGTCAACTTCAACGTTTTCCCTGGATGGTCCTGGTTGACTTGCGGGGTCTATGTGTATATCTATAGGGTAGGGACGCCAGCCTAAGGTACCAGGAATGTAATAGTCCTGCATTGAGGTGATTGTATGTGCAGGCTGTCGAGTCATTGGCCCCCAATGGGTTCGGAGGTAACGTATCTCATTGCTCATGCTAGAAGATCATGTTCCTGTCTCTTGACTAGGTTGTCCAGAAGTTCCATCTTCTCAGCATCGTCCTCCTGTTTGACGAGCAAATCGTCCGCCATTTGCTTTCTGTGTGCCAAATCTACTTTGGTCAATCCCAGCTCCGTTTGTACCTCGGCAAGGTATCCCGAGAATTCAGAATACTGATCATCTGTTTAGATCCTCCGGTTCTGCTCACTTTCAAACTTTTCTTTGGGCCGCCAGAACTTGCTCCTTCCGCTTTGTTATCTCCGCAACCTGACGGGCTATAGTATCTAGGTGGTTTCTATCTCTCTTATTTAATTCCAGCACTTCCCTCACGAGTTCGCGAACTAGGTCATTATTATCTCCCATCTAATAAACATAATACAATTACGAAACATAAATAACAATAAGAGTTGTGCCTAATGCAAGTGCATCATGTCCCGTCCCAAAAATGTTTCTTTAAAAAGACATGTGTATGTATATATATTTAATAATTCCTGTGAAAATTTGACTAAAAATTTATGTTGTTTAAAAGAAGTTCTGACTCGGGCTCTGATACCAACCTGTAACACCTTCATTTTCCGAGCTCGATTTTACAGCGGAAGTTACCAATGGGAAGCCGGGGTTGTTACCGCCACACTTCCAATTAAGCTCGCTTTGGCCTTGTCTTGACTTACTTAATTAAGAAGTGCTAAGACTAATTTGAAATCGAAACGTAAATATGCTTTAAACCAACTTGACTGTTTAAAAATTATATTTTAATACAAAGGTAATAGAGTTTTGCAAACACATGACGGCTAAGGCTCGCCGTCCCCAAAATAAGTTTTTTTTTACAGAACCATGAAAGTTTAAAGATAAATTTCAAATGATTGAATGCGAACACAAAGTAGTACTGATTTCCATGCCCGTGCCCGTGCCTTCTAGTGGGGTCCACATATATCAAATCCTGGAGGAAAAATAAATGGGGTTATCAGCACAACGGCTAAGCAAGTAAATTCTTGTCCCTTGGACAAAAACATTTTAAAATATTACTCAAACAGTAAATGGCATGTCAAACCGTTAAACTGATCAATCCACACGTAGCTCAACTATGACGTCTACACCCGGGGTATCTTATAGGACCTAACATGCTCACATAGTGACCGAAGTCAAACTATGGTATACAAGGACGGCCCTTCCTGTATCTAGAAAACTGATTGCGAGACCCTTGATCAACCACAATCTTTTCATGGGAATCCCTTGGAAACCCACGAAATAACTCATGACGATATCTACCTCTTTGATATACGCCACATTACAATATTTCAATAAACACATGCCATACACTGAAAATTTCATTTTTCACATGCATGGCCTAGTCCCAAAAATAGTTAAACACATAATGGGACATTACCTCTGCATAAAACAGTTGCATGAATAATTTCAAAAATTATTGAAATACAAAGGAATTTAAACATATAAAAATACTCTTAGGACAAAGCCCGCAGAACAAAAATATACTTACACTTCTTCCGAGGATAGCGTACTAAACTTTTGATTTGGGCTTTACTAAAACACTGGGACTTCTACTGCAACAACACTTTTCCACCTCTCTCAGCTTATACGACCCTCTATTATATTATATAATGTTTGAGGCCACTGCAGGGAAATATCTGTATTTATAGATGAGCGTAGATAGTTGTTGTGCTAAAATTATTAGATTTTTATTTATTTATTCATTTATTCCATTATGGTTGCTGCCCTCATCTCATTACTGTACCAATACACGCATGCATTTATTACTATTATTTTCTTGTGGCTATCATTGTAAGTGTACGTGAATTTCATCACATGTGTTTGAAATCTAAATTATTTATTTATATTATATTCGCCCTCTATACTGTTTATAATGAAGTACAACTTTTCTTTCTTTTTTTATAATTTTTTTTTTTTATTTACGCATTGAGATGAACAGTTCACAAGCTTAATCATTTAATGTCATGCCAATGGACATTATTTAATATTTAGCCACATTCTGAATTTTAAATTTCACTATCTTGTATCAAGCATGGCACGTTACAGTGCTTAGTATTACAACCATTTATTGTTTCTACACTAGTGTATTATTTTTTCTCTTATTTATTTATTGCCTATGCATGTTTTCTTATTTATTTATTTATTTATATTGTTTTGTACGTCTGCACCCATGTACAACATTTATTTATTGTTCTGATATAGTCCAAAGTGTAGTCCATTTTATCTGCTCGTGATTTGATCTTGATTGTCGACTATATCTATAATTTTTATTATTGCTTTATAATTTTTTAAACATGTGATTTGTTATAAATAATATTCTTTTTTTTTTGTTTTTTTTTGTCAAACTTTACTGCACCCCTCCTCTTCCTTACGTATTGTTTTATACGCATTTTGTTGTAATCGCATGCTCCTCATTAATTGTGTAGTGCCCACTTATGTCCAATCCTAACTCATTTCATTTTATTTATTTATTTTCAAATGTGCTGCCAATACCTTTCACACTTTTGTATATTATTTTTTTTATTTTTTATTTTATTATTTATTGATGCAGATGACTTATGTGCACGCATCTTCCTCGATCTGCCGTGCCAATTAATTATGTAGTGTAATTTTTCTTAAACTGAATTGGTGTAGGGCACCAGTTATGCTATTTATTTTAGTAAAAATATTTTTGTGTAGAGAATAAGGTTGGAACCCATGCTATATAGGATATAAGTATTATGTCATTACCATCTCTACTAATGGGCTATTAACGATTTTGTATTAAATAATAAAAATCAACTATTCTTGATATTTGTTAGAAGCATAATACTAAACTAATACTATTATCAAATATTTATTTTTATCTGATATGATATTTTCTCATGTGAGAATATATTTCTTAACTCAACTAAATTATTTCGCTCGGAAGATAATCTTCTTAATATATATATATATATATCCCTTTTTGCAAGCATATATCTCTATTATTTTTCCCTTGGAAAAATAATCTTCCATCATTCTATATTTCCTTTGAAAAGTATATTTCTCTATTGATTAATTAAATTATTTTCCCTTGGAAAATAATTCATTCTCTTTCTCATGATCCCTATTCAGAAAAATATTAATCTATTTCTCAACTTGACTTAAGAAATAATATAAATTATTATTATTTTTTTTAATATTATCATATAGCAAACTTTCACGGTATTACAATCTTCTTTGGTGTTAGCCTCAGTCACAACCTTTTTGCGTGAGTCCTTAACTTTGTCACTAATAACATTTATGGTAAAGTCAACCTTTTGTTTCCGCCGCACTGACTGCTTTTTCCCTTTTCATGGTCTAGTTTGGTATACCCTACCTCAGCAGTTTCTGGTGTGTTCACCTCCCCCATATCGGCGGGTCGGAGCATGAAATACTACCATTTCCATACCAATGGCGTACAAAGTAGATGCAGTCCCTCATAGGATACCCTTTGCCAATAGTTTCCCACAAGAATGCTGAAAACTAGGGGTAATAGGAGGTTAATCTCCACACACACGCGGGCATAGCGACCTCTGTTGATGTGCTTCGTTGTATCATCAACCCTCATCGGTGTCCCCAACGCCGACGCCATCTTTTTGATTAGAAATTCATAATACATTTCGAAGCATAATCCAGGAAGTCTGGTCCAGACTAGAGTTTTGCATGGAGTTTCCCTTGCTACCGAAAAGTTCAGCCTCCATGGGGTGATAGTTAGATAACTGTCATAAACCATCCATGGTCCTCCATTGATGATTCTTGTCCTGTTCTCCTCTTTGTCGAATTTGACAAGGTAAAACCCTTGGTCCATATCTTCCATGTGCTTTCCCTAGTTTCACCAACTTTTCCAATAAGGCCTTATAACCAATCCTTTTTCCTAAAAGAGAGATTGTCAATGCATCCTCCCAAGGTCTGCAAAGTCTCTTCTGCACTTCCGGCGCCATGGTGATTCTCGGCTTAAGTCGATCTCCATCGATGAAGTCCAAGGTCATCATTCCATCATGATTATGAAAATCCTTGAGGGGAGAGGGCACAACCTATTTTCCTGCTAACACCATGTCTAGAAAGGAGACCTTAGTAGCTCTGGTGGAACCGAGTTTGTCCGGTGGAACATCCGGTGGAACATTCGGGAGTCCGACAGGTTAACTAGAGAGCATTTTCGTATCCATTTCACTGGAAGAGGGTAGATAGAACATCTATGGCGTGGAAGCCGGAACTGTAGCTACAGTAATTCCATTTCCAGATGGACCCTGTTTAAGGAAGCAGACAAAGAAGTTCGCCACCCGAGTTGCTGAATTTTTCCAAGATCATTTCGATAAGGAGCTGAAGAAAATATCCACAATCCGATCCAAATCAACTTTCCTCTTACAGCTCGAGCAAGCAAATGTCCGGGAGCTGGATCCTTAAACCCGGAAGAGTGATCGGATGAAGAATATATATTTTGATAATTTTGTAATAGTGTAGGAAAATGCCTTGAAGATGTACAAGGCATCATAAAACACTTAGAAAAATATTTGAGCCAAACTGGTGCGGTCAACGCATCCTTGGTGCGGTCAACGCACTTGGTGCGGTCTAACCACCCTAGACCGCATCAACCCTCACCAAACCGCACCACCCCAAAATCTTCTCCTTGTTCCATTTCCGATGCATGCGGTCTACACCCTACATGCGGTCTAATTAGACCGCATCCCATCCCATAGGCCGCACCACCCTTGGTGCTGTCTAAACCGCACCAACCCACCTGAACCGCATGCATTCCCAAAACTTGTCCCGAGCCATTTTGCACTAGGTGCGGTCTAGCACCATACATGCGGTCTAGACCGCATCCCCTCGGGCCAAACCGCATCCTTCATCATTTTTCACCCTCTTTTCATTTCTTTTGTATTTTTCTCCTTTTGGGCATTGGCATAGTATATAAATGGCCTCCCATTCATTGTAGAAATCATCTTTTGTTGAATGATAAGTCTTTGCCTTTTGCAAGCATTCAAAAAGATCATCTCCCTTAATGAGTAATTCATTTTAGGGTTTTCAACACTTTGAGCTTGAAGAACTCTATTGTGTAAATCAATCAACAATTGTGAAGCATTAAAAATGGACGGTTGGGCGTATTAGCCTTCTTGCCATTAAAGTGTCAACTTGAGTTGATCTTCATCACCTTGAACTTGAAGTTATCCAAGAGGATCATCACCAACAATTGAATCTAATGAAGTATTGAGGGCAAGACATAAGAGCTTGTTTGCTTACTCTTGTTAGGATCTTGAGTTGGTTGATTCCCTATTATTTCTTTTATTTTCTTTTTGTGAAAACATACCACCTACTAGCTTACTCACCTTTTGTATTTCAAGAATGTATCCTATAATCCATGGCATTAGTTAGAATTTCGTATCAGAGCCTAAGATAGGATCTTTCTTGAGTTTTTAGAATACAAAAAACCCAAAAAATATTAAAATCGAAAATTTTTAAAATCTGCAGCCTACTGTTTTGGCCATTTCTGATTTCCCCCTTTGGAGTCTTGAAAATCTGGGCATATATTTGACATCCTCTCGTGGAGTAGATGAATATTTAAACATGGTATGCTTAATTTGGACTTCATATGAGTAAGTTGTGATCAAATCAAGTTTGTGTATTGTTCTTGGTCAAATCCGAAAATTTTACCATTTTTTGGACTTTGATCTTGTTTTTCTCATGTTATGAACTGTTATATGTGTTTATTAGTGTAGGTTGATTATTTGTTTAAGTTATTAATTACTAGTTTGTATTAAAATTCCAAAACAACATTTGAGTGTTCATCTTGTTCATCACCACCATCTTGCTTATTCATATGTGTTCTTGTTGATCTTCATACTTGATCCTTGATCTTGAATTGAATTGTTGATCAAGGGAATCTGAAACATTTGGGCGATGGGAGAAGACAGAGATTTGAAAGCCTACCCTTATCTAGCCATTGAGAAGTGTGAATCATCATTTGCTTGAGGATAAGGTGGAGTCAAAAGTCAAAAGTTGCGGCTAAGAGAGGTGCCCTCTAATTAAGTTGGTGCGGTCTATTCCACACCAAAATTAAGTATTGAAACCGCAGCCCAGCAAGAAAAGGCACCCTTTGATTCAAGGAGGGAAAATTTTCCAAGTAGTGAAGGGCCGTGCGGTCTAAACACCACACATGCGATCATTTTAACCGCATCCATCCCCCTAGACCGCATCACTCTTCCATATTTTGTCCAAAAATTTCTTAAGTCCGAAACTACCAATGTCGTGCGGTCAAACCCCATACGTGCGGTCATTTTAAACCGCACCAAGTTCCCTAGACCGCATCTGGTATGGGAGCCAAGACGAATGCACTAATTTTCCAAATGGCCCTTGTTCACGAAACCGAGCTTTACGATTTATGGAAGGAGTCTCAAATATTTTGAGAACAGATCACATGATGAAAGAACTCGAGAATACCGAAGAAGTCATTGGGACGAGACTGATAATTTATCTCGAAGATGACCAAAGTCAAAGGCCTCCAATATTTCAAAATTCCTTTGTGCCATCAAGTTGGGAAGACCCTGGAGCTTTGGTCCCGAAGAGAATTAATATTTAAATCCTACCTGCTGGACCTCGAGGTCCCGTCCCTCACTACGCAAGCCTTGTTTAATTTATTTTAGCACTTGTTTAATTATTGTAATGGGTTGATTAAAGCCCCTAATTAGTTGTTTACTCTTTTAATCCTTATGTTCAGGGTTTTCCTATATATATGGCTTTCCCCAACCTTGCTAAGCACCTTTTGAATGCTATGAATATTTTCTTCTTTTTTTTGAAAGGTCATTGAGAGTTTTTAACTTTCAACTTGGTGTTTAATCAATTTGGCTAAACACTCAATCCAAGGGTGAGATAACTTGGATTGTATGTGATAATGGCCAAAATTATCCATTATTTCCAATCCATTTCCGTGTCTGAGACGGACATTTTGATCGTATTTCCATCTTATTTCAATAAGAAAGCAATTGAATTCGACAGATTAATGCAAGTTTGTAAAAATATTGAGCCGGTGATAAAAAGACACAAAATATACAATTTTCATTGTATTTGTGTTAGAAAAATCCAAAAATATGGAAAAAGGAAAAAGAAAAGAAAAAGGAATGAAAAGATGGGCAAAAGAATAAAATAGTCCACAAAAAGCCAAAAAGATGGGAAAACATTGAAAATCCCACACATTGAAATTTGGCTAAGTGTTGAAACACAATTCGAGTTATGCAATTCGAATTAATTCGAATTGCACATATAATTCGAATTGCTGAGGAGAACAAGAGAAATGGTTAAGTGTTGGGAAGAGATGCAGAAAATCTAATTCGAATTGATTGAGAAAATTTGAACCACTCATAATTTGAATTAGGGAATGAAGAGAAGAAACCAAAAGGCAGAAGAGAAGATGCAATTCGAATTGTCTAATTCGAATTAATTCGAATTGGCAAACAATTCGAAATGCTACAAATGCAAGGAAGCCAAGCAGGAGCCATCAACCAATTCGAGAAAATCGATTCGAATTCTTCACAATAATTCGAATTGATAACTGAGGGCCACAATCCCAGCTCAAGGAAGAAATCTCACAATTCGAATTAATTCGAATCGCTTGAGATAATTCGAACCACATTCAAAAATCCATCCAAATGAAGCTGTGGAGCATGAGCAAAACACTGGTGGGCCTAGGGTTTCGAAGACTGTGTATAAAAGCTGACCTTCCACAACAGAATCAGGAGATCCCAGTCACTTACAAAAATTTCATCTTGGGGAACAAAAGAAAGCAGGAGGTTCTTCACCCCTTAGGGGTTAGGTAGGTAGTTTAGTTAGTTATCTTTTATGTTTGTAGTTTAGATAGTTGTTTTAATCTTAATGTAGTTGTAAAGAGCTTGCTACAACCCTTTAGTGTAGCCATTGCCATATTATTTACATGCTTTCTAGTTAGAATAACCCTACCTTCAAGCTAATGATGGTTATGGGTTATTTTCTTTGCTTTCAAAGTGTCAATACAAGAGAAATTTCCAGAAATGGGTTTGTTCATGTGTTTGGCACTCTTTAAATGCTTTCCTTAGCAATAAATGTGTAGAATGTTTGTTTGTTTCAACTAGGTTACATTTATTACGTTCCAGTTGACTCTCAAACTTAATAAATGCATGTTTGGTGGGTTTTTAATTTGATTTTGTGCCTTAGAGCTTCAAATGAGTGTTCTTAGGTTCTAGATGATTTTTAGGGTTGTTAGAATTTAATTCATTGCCTTACTTTTCTGCCTCGGTTTCTTTTCTCTTTTCTTAGTGCCTTAGATGATTTAAGTGTTCTTATGTTTTATGCATGCAGTTCATAGATTCTTAGATGCTTTAGGGTCTTTGATCTTTGAATTCTTTGTTTGTAGAAATAGGATTTAAATCTTGCCAATACCCACTGGGCACGTATGTTGTTCATTCCTTAAAATCCCCACTAGTGTGGCTGTGAAGTGACATTGATGTGAAATGAAGGATTTGGTCAATCTAATCCATCATAAACCGCACAGTGTACACCAAACCCATACTTGTGAGCATAAAAATGCTTGTTATGAGAAAAAGGGTGCAATTCGAATTGAGGCAATTCGAATTAATTCGAATTGCCCAAGAAATTCGAGTTGCATAACAAAAAATTTATTCTCTTCATGTGGTTTTCAACCAATTCGAATTATCCAATTCGAATTAATTCGAATTGCTCAACAATTCGAATTGGCTTGAAAACCACATTGTATCCATTGCCATCCCTTCATGCCTTAGTTTATTTTCTATCTTCAACCAATTCGAATTGTCCAATTCGAATTAATTCGAATTGCTCAACAATTCGAATTCACCCACTCATTGAGGTAAATGCCTTAGTCAAATTTGAGCAAGGAAAGGACTTCATCAATTCGAGTTGTCCAATTCGAATTAATTCGAATTGCTTAACAATTCGAATTGGATGATTTTTCATTCCCTTGCAAGGATTAATTGGGTTAGGTTATACTTCATTCCTCATGCATATTCAATTTGGTCTATATTGCACTTTACCCAGTAGACCGAATCGAACTCTTCCTTCTATTTTAAAACTCCAAAAATATTTTATTTCTTGATTTGTGTAAGTTGCATGGGTGTATTGGGCTTAGGCCCATTACATCCAATTTTTACCCATTACATATTTCAACCCATTAGTGTCTATCCATTGTGTGATTAATACTCACACAATACTAAAAACATTTTTTAACTTCATGTTTTTCTCTTTCATTGTGTGTATGAATGAGTAATGCGAAATATCACAGATCAATGTTGGTGAAAGGCCCCTTCACAGGGATTCGATTAGCTCGTCTTCTGTGTATTGATTATTACTTGTTATTTTGCATGGTCTGATTGGAGATTGGTGGAAGATACGGAGAAAGGTCTCTTCACCGAGATACGACTAGCCACTCAGCCAATTCCTGATCAGATACAGTTTTCTTTTCTTTATCTTAATTTCAAACCTGAATTCAAGTTGCAATACTATCAAATGATGTCGACCAACATCATTTGAGAAATATTACAGCAAGAAAATATGTGGGTTTTCTTCCACTCACAGAAAAAAGAGGGCTGAATGACGGCGGTCACCGTCATTTGGAATTCTTTCGTCTAAATTCGTTCCATCTGGAATAATTGGGAACTGGATAACAGATGTCTGCAGTCCGGAAAACCCCAATTATTTCTGGCACTCTTTTTAGCCAATTTCTTCTATTCTCAAGGCTATTTCATCTCTGTGTATCACATTCTGTCTAACCCCACCATATATTTTGGGGTACTTTATTTTCCTTTTCATATACGTGTATGCATTATATTATTATGTAGATGTTGTGGTCACTATTATTTTGGGGATTCTTTGTAATACCCGAGAAATCGACATCGAGAATTAAATCCGAACTTAAAGAATTGGATTTAAATATCGCAACCGAAAATAATTCCGAGAGAGCAGAATTAAATATTTTCGGATTTATCCAACGATAATCCATATATGATTTTTAAATTAAAAATCATAATATATATAATAATAATAATAATAATAATAATAATAATAATAATAATAATAATAATAATAAAAAGAAGCCCACGCAGAAGGGGGCCGCGCGGCGGTGGCGCGGGGCGCGCGGAGCCCGCGTCGGCTTCCAGTAGGTGGCGTTCCAAAACCCCATACGCGTTCATGCTTCGATTTTCGAGATGTTACAATTCCAATCAATCTCAATTCAGTTCTCAGACATTTGGGGATGTATTTAGGCAGGTTTGGATAAATTTTAAGTGTTGGAAGACCACATAATGAGTTGGAAATGATTCAATGGATGAGGAAGAATCCAAATAGTGATGGGGGGGGGGGGTTGCATTGGGAGTTGGTAGAGTTTAATTTCGGGATTTGATGGTGTTTAACTCCTCCCATCTTCCCTAGGACCATCAAGACACCTCTTGGAAACCTTAACACAGCCCAATTAACTCTCTAACAGTCCCAAAACCTCACTCCAATCACCAATCCGAAAATCAGCAAGTCACTTGAGTGTTGGTGAGAGTTGAGGGTTGTTCTTCTGGTTCTTGAGACCTTGGACGAGTTGGAAGGTTTCAATCCCTTCTCCTACAGTTAGGTAAGAGTTCCACTTCGATTCTTTGTCCATATTTTCAGATCTCAGGCCCTGGAACTAAGATCTTTTCCAACAATCCAAAAATAAGGTCCATCGGTGGAAGAATAGATCGTGGGGGCTGTGTTGGGCATTTTCAAAGATTCCAAGGAGGAGATCTTCGACTCTAATCTGATCCTATGTAAGTTAATATCATGCACATCAAGTTTTAGAGATTTTGGTTGAGTGCAAGTCGAGTTCTAGATCAATCTCCATTTCTTGCCAAATCTGCCAACTAGGGTTTTCGCTCAACTAGTTTCTGAGGTTTCCCGTTTTTGACTTGGATCCGTGCATTTTTGGGAAATCTTTTCTGAATGAAAAATGTTCCTAACATTATAAAGATGATATCTGTCAATTTATAGAATTTTTGGAGTTGATTTGATGCTCGAAATCGGATCTGGTTTTCTGCTATTAGATGCGGTCAGATTTGAGTTTTTAAAATGTCCGATCTTGTTGTGCCTTTTTGATCAGCCTATGTTGGTTATTCATGGTTGGTGTCTTCTTAAGATTTGTTCTATATTGTGTCTAGAACATCACCATAAATATTTACGATTTTAGAAACTCGTTTGAAAAAGTTATGAATTTTTAAACACCCTGTGGTCTGTTTCGCTGAAACTCTTAAGATCCTTGATTCATAGTTTTCTGACATCGATTTAATTGGCCTATTTAGAGTCCGAATTTGAAGATGCCTATTTCTATGATAAATGTTCATTTTGGTGTCTCCTAGCTACTGTAAAAGTTTCGGAATTTTTGAAAATTATTTGCTACATTTTCAAATGTGATTCTGAAATCTGCCACGGTTTTAAATTGTCGGCGAAATCCATCTTGCGTATTTTTGGTGAACTATGAGTCGAATGTCACTAATTTTTTGAAACGTATGAATTCTGGAAATGTGTGGTATGGTAAAATGTAAAAATGTGGATTATGAAACTTTGTGAAATATGATCGAGTGGGATGCTTTAATTATTTCTTGAGGGTAAGTGCACTTGGCGTGAGCTCGTTGGGCCGCCCCCTCTCGTAGCCAAAACGGCAAATATGATTATGTGATTGTAAGAGTCTATACTCCTAGATGTATCCGTATGGGTTATCTAGGGCTCCGGAGTGTGTCTGTATAGGGTCCGCTGCTTTCACTTGCCTTGCGGGTTCGATTCCCCAAGGTGTATGTTTTTCCTGCGGGTTCGATTCCCCAGGATATTGTTGACTCCTATGGGTTCGATTCCCTAGGATGTATATTGAGTTCTTGCGGGTTCGATTCCCCAAGGACGGGTGTCCTCGATCATATGGAAACAATGGTAAAAGAATGTGTTTGAACTTTTGCGGGTTTGATTCCCCAAAATCGGTAAAAGAATGTATTTGAGTTCTTGTGGGTTCGATTCCCCAAGGACAAGTGTTCTCGCTCATAAAGAGATTTGAAAAAGATCTTTCGGCAGGTGTAAGATTTAAATACTTCTCCATAAACAATTATCCGTCGTTTAAAGTAAATTCCTATTTTGAATACTCTTCTAAAATTTCTAACACTCGTTGTGTTGTGTAGTAACTTACTCAGTACCGTTGTACTGATAAATCCGTTGTCTCTTTTTTCCAGATGTTGAAGATTAGCGCATGGCATTTACATTTGGGATGGGAATTTTCCGAAGACTTGTCGCACTTGTTTTTAAATTCTGTTATGAATTCCAAAGTTATGTTTTGGCCGTGTTTGGTCCTTAGCTTCTGCACTGTTTTAAATTATGCATGGTAGACTTTACTCTGATTTTAACTTCGGGCATTTATTGAATGGTTTTAAATGATTTTTAAGTATTGATACAACTTAGCCTTAGCATCTTCTCAAGTGAGCTCGAAACGGTTCGCGTCTTGCTTGGGAAGGTGTGGCGGTGACATCCTGGCCTGGGTTATCAAATCCGGGGTGTTACAAAGTGGTATCAGAGCCCGAAAAAATTTTAAAGCTATTATTTTTCGGCCCAATATAGAGGCCCAAAAATTTACATATTATTTTAAATATCTTTAAGGTATTATTTCCATGGAAATGAATTTCATTTTAAAACCCATGGGAATTATATATCAATTGTTCCGACAAGTCTTGAAAAATGCATAAATATTTTTTTGGGGGAGATGCATTTGCATGCAATTATTATTTAAAAGAAAATATTCCTTGTCTATGTTAGATAGCATCCTTTATCAGCTTAACCTTGACTTAGAGCACTAGCTTGAGGCTAAATCGTCTCAGTCTTACATCTTGATGACCTAAGCTTAGTGTGGCTACAACTATCATCTCCACTTCCTATCATTTAGATCTTCCTAACTGCTAACGTGCCCTAGATTAGAAACTCATCTTCGCGTGCTTGAATAACAGAAAATGGCACTTAGGGGAAGGCCAAGGAGGGTAGTCCCAAACAGCGGTGATGCTAACGCACATAACGACAATGACCTTCCTCAAAACGTAGGAGGGCGAGTGCCTCATGTTCCCGACAATATGGACGAGCGTCTAAGGAATGTTGAGGAAGTCCTCGTAGCATTAGGAAATACCGAGGTGCAACGTGCACAAGCGGGTTTACTACTGCCGGTAGCCCGAGTCAACTACCTAGCATCGGTGAACCCTTACAAACCACCTCATTATGACGGCCAAGAGGACCCAACCAAGTTGGAGAATTGGATCCGAACTTTTGACAAGCTTCTTAATGCCGTCAAATGCCCCGAGGACGAGAAGGTTCGAGTGGCTACCTATTATCTGGATGGAGAGGCGGACGAGTGGTGGCAACATCTCCAAGGAGATTTGGCCGAGGTTGAGAAGGTTTATACATGGGGAGAATTTGAGGAAGCGTTGAGAGAGAGGTTTTATCCACTGAGCACTAAGGCTGTAAAGTACGAAGAATTTATTAACTTAAGACAAGGAGGAAAAACGGTGCAGGAGTACTACACAAAGTTCAAGGAGCTAGTTCGCTTTGCTCCGAGACTTGTACCAACTGACTCCGACAAGGCCCAGAAGTTCGAGATGGGGCTAAACCTTAGTATCCGAGAGATACTGGTTGGAGGACAACACAATACACTACAGGAAGTGTATGACCGAGTTGTAGCAATCGCTCGTGTTCAGCGATTGAAGCGTAAGGACAATGGTGAGTCGAGCAAGGGCTCGCAAGGATTTGAGAAAAAGAATCGAAGCAACAATAATAAAAAATTGAGGAAGGACAATGGTCAAGCTAGGTTCGATGGACCTAAGGAGAATGTGGACAGAGGTTTGAACAACAGAAGAAATGACACCCGTGGTACATCCATACCACGATGTCCGCAGTGCCACAAAGCTCATCTGGTACGCGAGTGCCCTAAGCGTGGAACTTGTTATAGATGTGGTGAGGAAGACCACATGATTAGAGAATGCAATGTTCGCGAGGAGATGATCGAGAAGAGGTTGGATCTGGTGAACCCTCCACACGAGAATCGGCCTACTGGGCCAAATCAGCCCAATAATCAAGGACAGAGACCACAACAGAATCGCAACCAGCAAGGAAACCAAGGGAGAACATAAGAGCGATTGAATGTCACGAATCGAGCTGGGTTGCTAGCTCAAGAAGAGGTGATCGGAGGTATGTTTATTGTTTTAGGCATATCTAACAAGATTTTAGTTGATTCTGGTACAAGTGTTCTTTGATTTCGATCAAGAACTTTACCCGCATGAAATCTATCGGAACCTAGAGCGATCAGCTTTGGAATTCAATTATCATCGGAAAAAGTGGTATTTTGTACTAAAAGATATGATGGAATCCCGATAATAATTAAGAATTTAGAATTCTTCGCGAACCATAGAATTTGACCATAGAAATTACGGAATTGTTCAAGTTATTGCGAGAAAATTTATAGGCAGTTATGGGGACATAACTGCAGTCCTAAGGGGGAGAGGATGTGATACCCCGCAGAGAATAGTCACGCATCGAGGTAAGAATTCAATTTTCGAGCCTCAATATTTCTATGCGTGCAAACAACTTGTTTATGTTGGTGTTGCTTTCCGAGTGCGACCCAACTTCGAGGACGAAGTTGATTTCTAAGGGGGGTAGACTGTAATACCCGAGAAATCGACATCGAGAATTAAATCCGAACTTAAAGAATTGGATTTAACTATCGCAACCGAAAATAATTCCGAGAGAGCAGAATTAAATATTTTCGGACAATAGCAACTCGAAGAGAGTTATCGGATTTATCCAACGATAATCCATATATGATTTTTGATTTTTAAATTAAAAATCATAATATATATATATAATAATAATATAAAAAAAAAAGAAGCCCGGGCAGCAGGGGGCCGCACGGCGGTGGCGCGGGGCGCGCGGAGCCCGCGTCGGCTTCCAGTAGGTGGCGTTCCAAAATCCCATACGCGTTCATGCTTCGATTTTCGAGATGTTACAATTCCAATCAATCTCAATTCAGTTCTCAGACATTTGGGGATGTATTTAGGCAGGTTTGGATAAATTTTAAGTGTTGGAAGACCACACAATGAGTTGGAAATGATTCAATGGATGAGGAAGAATCCAAATACATTGAAGTGATGGGGGGGGGGGGGGGTTGCATTGGGAGTTGGTAGAGTTTAATTTCGGGATTTGATGGTGTTTAACTCCTCCCATCTTCCCTAGGACCATCAAGACACCTCTTGGAAACCTTAACACAGCCCAATTAACTCTCTAACAATCCCAAAACCTCACTCCATTCACCAATCCGAAAATCAGCAAGTCACTTGAGTGTTGGTGAGAGTTGAGGGTTTTTCTTCTTGTTCTTGAGACCTTGGACGAGTTGGAAGGTTTCAATCCCTTCTCCTACAGTTAGGTAAGATTTCCACTTCGATTCTTTGTCCATATTTTCAGATCTCAGGCCCTGGAACTAAGATCTTTTCCAACAATCCAAAAATACGGTCCATCGGTGGAAGAATAGATCGTGGGGGCTGTGTTGGGCATTTTCAAAGATTCCAAGGAGAAGATCTTCGACTCTAATCTGATCCTATGTAAGTTAATATCATGCACATCAAGTTTTAGAGATTTTAGTTGAGTGCAAGTCGAGTTCTAGATCAATCTCCATTTCTTGCCAAATCTGCCAACTAGGGTTTTCGCTCAACTAGTTTCCGAGGTTTCCCGTTTTTGACTTGGATCCGTGCATTTTTGGGAAATCCTTTCGAAATGAAAAATGTTCCTAACATTATAAAGATGATCTCTGTCAATTTAAAGAATTTTTGGAGTTGATTTGATGCTCGAAATCGGATCTGGTTTTCTGCTATTAGATGCGGTCAGATTTGAGTTTTTAAAATGTCCGATCTTGTTGTGCCTGTTTGATCAGCCTATGTTGGTTATTCGTGGTTGGTGTCTTCTTAAGATTTGTTCTATATTGTGTCTAGAACATCACCATAAATTTTTACGATTTTAGAAACTCGTTTGAAAAAGTTATGAATTTTTAAACACCCTGTGGTCTGTTTCGCTGAAACTCTTAAGATCCTTGATTCATAGTTTTCTGAAATCGATTTAATTGGCCTATTTAGAGTCCGAATATGAAGATGCCTATTTCTATGATAAATGTTCATTTTGGTGTCTCCTAGCTACTGTAAAATTTTCGGAATTTTTTAAAATTATTTGCTACATTTTCAAATGCGATTCTGAAATCTGCCACGGTTTTAAATTGTCGGCGAAATCCATCTTGCGTATTTTTGGTGAACTATGAGTCGAATGTCACTAATTTTTTGAAATGTATGAATTCTGGAAATGTGTGGTATGGTAAAATGTAAAAATGTGGATTATGAAACTTTGTGAAATATGATCGAGTGGGATGCTTTAATTATTTCTTGAGGGTAAGTGCACTTGGCGTGAGCTCGTTGGGCCGCCCCCTCTCGTAGCCAAAACGGCAAATATGATTATGTGATTGTAAGAGTCTATACTCCTAGATGTATCCGTATGGGTTATCTAGGGCTCCGGAGTGTGTCTGTATAGGGTCCGCTGCTTTCACTTGCCTTGCGGGTTCGATTCCCCAAGGTGTATGTTTTTCCTGCGGGTTCGATTCCCCAGGATATTGTTGACTCCTATGGGTTCGATTCCCTAGGATGTATATTGAGTTCTTGCGGGTTCGATTCCCTAAGGACGGGTGTCCTCGATCATATGGAAACAATGGTAAAAGAATGTGTTTGAACTTTTGCGGGTTTGATTCCCCAAAATCGGTAAAAGAATGTATTTGAGTTCTTGTGGGTTCGATTCCCCAAGGACAAGTGTTCTCGCTCATAAAGAGATTTGAAAAAGATCTTTCGGCAGGTGTAAGATTTAAATACTTCTCCATAAACAATTATCCGTCGTTTAAAGTAAATTCCTATTTTGAGTACTCTTCTAAAATTTCTAATACTCGTTGTGTTGTGTATTAACTTACTCAGTACCGTCGTACTGATAAATCCGTTGTCTCTTTTTTCCAGATGTTGAAGATTAGCGCATGGTATTTACATTTGGGATGGGAATATTCCGAGGACTTGTCGCACTTGTTTTTAAATTCTGTTATGAATTCCAAACTTATGTTTTGGCCGTGTTTGGCCCTTAGCTTCCGCACTGTTTTAAATTATGCATGGTAGACTTTACTCTGATTTTAACTTCGGGCATTTATTGAATGGTTTTAAATGATTTTTAAGTATTGATACAACTTAGCCTTAGCATCTTCTCAAGTGAGCTCGAAACGGTTCGCGTCTTGCTTGGGAAGGTGTGGCGGTGACATCCTGGCCTGGGTTATCAAATCCGGGGTGTTACATTCTTCCCCTTGGACATAGAAGTCTTGATTCAAATCAGATGTTGCATAATAAATTTCCAACAAAAATTCCTTTATAAAATCCAGATCTGAGTACGGGATGAATTCGACAGTTATGATTAATTCATATTCTACTGGGGGTTGATTTTGAGAACTTAGAAGCAGATTCAGCGATTAGGTCTCATCTTGACTGAAAGGATCTGTGTTTTAATTGAGAGTTTAGTACCTGTTTAGGGAATAATTTTCAAATATCAATTGGTTTCTCAAAATTGCTGTGTTGGAAATCTTATATTAGATATTGCATTAAATCAATACCCACTTGGGTATAGATAAGATGTAATAAATAATACTAGAGGAACAACATATAGGCCTTGGTTAATTTCTAAGATAGGGTTGAGTATTCCTTCGACTACTATCTTCTTCTGCCAAAGTCTAAAATTGAGTCTTGAATGAGTACATCCGGAACAGGTTTATTCATGGATCTGTTTCATTTAGTTTGTATCTCATAACTACCCAAATGTTGTAAGCCCTGTGGCTTATTGATATCTTGGGGGTTCTTGATCTGCATCTGGTCACCAAGACCAGGGGCTCTTTTATACTAACGGAAAGAGATGCTTTTAACACTTCCGAGTGATAGGATTTTAATTGCTTTCTTTACATCTTTCTTTACTGCTTTCGTTTAAAATGCTTTCATAGAGGTCACTCGGAAGAATGAGGAGTTGTCCATCTGTTGAAAGGTTAGAGAGTTATGGAATGGTTTGGGGTTCTATTTGAAAGCTTTTGGTGTGACCAGAGGAATGATAGCAGTACTTGGCATATCAACTAATGGTATGTTAGGTGTTGCTTATCCACCACAGATAAATAATGTAACGTCACAAGGCCTGTGAACAAGACCTGTGAAGGGAGTTATAAGTCTGTGGTATCTTAGATTTGGTTGTCTTAAGAGCATGTAAACTCTTACGGTAAGTACCTGTCTGTTAAAGGGAACACGGTATAGAGAGCATGAGAGTTAGCTAACTGGAGGATTATCCCAAGCAAAGATCTGTGTATTAAAAAATGGAAGTTTAATTGTGTTTCATCTGAATCTTGTCCAATCTTTATTATTTTCTCCCTGACCCTTCTGTCTCATTTTAAATTCGCTTTCTAGAATAATTTTAATCGCTTTCGTAGCATAACTTTACTGCTTCCTTAGAATAGAATTTATTCGCTTTGTAGTATAATTTTTATCGCTTTCATAATCTCATTTAAATTATGTCAAGTAGTTGTTAGAACCCATTGCAAAACTTGAATCGAGTAACCGAGTGGAAAACCTTAGTAAACGACGTGGGCCCTGCTTCTATCGCACATCCTCCAGTGAACGATCCGGTCTTACTATAAATTACTGCAATTTTTGACACTGTGCGCTTTCGGGGGCACAGTTTCCTACATGAGCATATAAAAACACGACAACCTATAAATATATCCATAATCCCAACTCCATCTTCATAATGTGGTTTCGTTGAATAAATTAAACCGGGGTGATTATTTTTAGAAAATATTCATGAAATGGGGGCTTGTCAAAGGTTTCAGGGCAAGGATCTTCATGACATGAAACTATGATAAGTTTCATGATGCAAGTTGCTGGGGACTTTCAGGGTGACAGACTGAAGGTCAATATTGAACTTTCTATCCCGGTTGCACCATGAAATTTGTCAAAAGTTTCATGCCAGGGAGGATCACAGCGCCGTTGAAATTAGGGCACCCCACATGAGTAATAAAAAGTGGAATATATCCTTAAACCCTTTCCCCCATGAACCATAACTCATTTCATTTAATAAATTCAATTTTGATATTTTAGAAAAATGCTCATGATAAGAAATTGTCAAAAGTTTCATGGCGCCGTTGCCGGGGAGGATGCAGCGTCGTTTATTAAGAGAATTACACTCCTGACTTACTCATAGATAATATTTGTTCATATTATCGAACCATTACTAATCTGGGGGTTGTACAAGTACTGTCAAAATCGTGATACAAATTGCTTATGCAACAGAGGAAGGGTACATTGTCTGAGCTACCATTCGATCTAGAAATAGAAAGGACCGCTCGCCAACTGAGGGCACAAGCCAAAAGAAGGAAAGAACAGGAGCGCCAGACTCGTAACTCCCCCGTAACCTCAAACAGTGATCTATCAGATATGGCAGATAACCAGAACATTCCTCCGATCTTACCCTTAGACCAACCACCAAATAATCCTGGTAATGGAGCTGACGGAGGTATAGTGGAACATCCAAATCGTGCCAACGAGGAGGAGAATCTACCTGATCTCAATCAGCAACAATATCAGCAATTCCACCAACAACCGCCACCACCTCTTAACCAATTTAACCACCAAAACCAAAATATGCCAAACCAGCAATATCAGAATCAACCCTTCAATCAAGATCAATTCCAGAACAACCTACAGGACCCAAACAACTTCCAGCAAATTCCCAACTACCACCAGCAGTACCAGAACCAAGTTGAGCAAGGAAATCAACAACAGCAAGCAGCAGCCGACTTTATGCAGCCAATTGTGGAGCCTTATCTGGATGGACCTGGGAGAGCACACTTTCCTGCACGAAACTTCGAGCTCAAACCGGCACTCATTAATTTAGTGCAAAACAACCAATTCTGCGGTGCAAATCATGAGGACCCTCATGATCATCTCCAAACCTTCCTAGAGCTCTGCGATACGATCAAAAATCAAGGAGTCTCACCTGATGCCATAAGACTGATGTTGTTTCCATTTTCTTTGTTCAGTGGTGCCAGGGATTGGTATAAATCATTGCCCATAAACCAGAGAAGCACCTGGGCAGATCTGGTAAGGATTTTCTGTTGAAGTACTTTCCGGAATCAAAAATTGAGGAAGGACGAGCAAAGATTGGAGAGTTCAAGATGAAGCCAGACGAGTCATTGTATGACGCAAAAGAGAGGTTCTTCGGCCTCATAAGGCGGTGCCCCCAACACGGATATCGGCCATGGGAGCAATTGAGGAAATTCTATGGAGGACTCACCCACCCATGGAGAATGATGTTGGATGCTGCCGGCGGACGACATTTACTCCATTTACCTATGGATCAAGCTTGGGAAAAGATTGAGACAATGTCTGTCAATAGATCTGTACTAAACGCAGAGGACAAGAAAGGGGATCCTCCTAGAAAAGTTTTTGCTGTGAGTGATGGAAAAACAGATTTTGAGAAATTACAGGAACAGGTGGCTGCGATACAGCTGGGACAGGACAAAGGAAAAGGAGTAGGCACTTCTCAGGCAGGAGCATCATCTAGCCAAGTTCAAACACAGCAGTCTAGAATTGTTTGTGGGCTGTGTCAGGGACCACATCCAACTGACACGTGCCAACAGATAACCACCGAGAACTGTAATATTGCTGGGAATTATCAAAATCGCCATCCCAACCTCTCCTATTCCAACAACAATGCACTTAATGCGCATCTATTACATCCAAACCAGCCTAACCAGTATGCAAACCAAAACCCTCAGCAGAACTTCAGACCTCAAAATCAAGGATTCGTCCAGCAGAGAGTACAGAACTTCCAAAATCAGAATCAAAATTTCCAGCCGCACATCCAACAAAGATCCAATCAGAACCAAGGCCAAAATTTTCAGAACTTCCAACCCCAACCAGACCAAAATCAGCAATATAACCAAAAGCCACCATCTCGTTTGGAGACCTTGATGACCGAGTTTATATCCAACCAAAAGGACATAAATCAGCAACTGCAGGCATCAATCAAGAATGTGGAGACACAAGTCACCCAATTGGCTAAGGAGTTGCAGAATAGGGGGAAGGGAACACTGCCAAGCAGTACTGAGGCTAACCTGCAGTGTAAAGCAATCACATTGCGAGGAGGCAAGACTTTGAAGGGAAATGTTGGATCTGCAAAGAAGAAAGCTATGAAAGTAAAGGTCTCATTGGAGGTTGAGAAGGAAAAGGAAAGGATTGAAGGAGATGACAGTATTGAACTGGTCAAGGACAACTCAGATGCAGCTAATTCGCAGGCTGAAGCTGCACATGAAGCTGAAAAGGGTATGGGTGAAGGTACAACTTCCTTCTCTTTACCACCAAAAACAGATAATAATAAGTACATGCCAAGGGTGCCATACCCGGCACGTCTTAAAAATAAGGAACAAGATGAAAAATTTAAAAAGTTTTTAGAAAGACTGAAAGCTGTCGAGATCACTATTCCATTGGTCGAAATGATTTCAGAAATGCCCGTCTATGCTAAATTTCTTAAAGAAATGATTTCAGGGAGGAGAAAAATTGAGCAGGATGAAGTGGTGATCTTGAACAGCAGCTGCAGCGCCATCATCCAGAGAGTGCTACCAGAGAAGAAGGAAGATTCAGGCTGTATTACACTGCCAGTCCACATTGGGAAAGCCAACGTTGGAAAAGGGTTGTGCGATTTGGGATCGAGCATCAATGTTATGCCACTCGCCATGGCAAAACGTCTTCACTTGGGCGTAATTGAACCGGTTACAATGAAATTGCAATTGGCAGACCGCTCGATTGCCCATCGAATCGGCATCCTGAAGGATGTAATTATCAAAACAGGAGGGACCCTCTTTCCTGTCGACTTCATTATTGTGGATGTAGAAGAGGACTACGAGATGCCGATGATCTTAGGTCGCCCCTTTCTCGCAACAGGTGGTGCACTCATAGACGCGCGATCGAATCAAATCAAGCTCCGAGTCGGAGAAGAAGAATTGAATTTCAACATGGGAAAGCTGCAGAAGTTTCCGTCTGAGGAAACTTGTTCCAAATTTGATGTAATATATGGTAGGTGTGAGGATGAGAGCATGAACTCTATGACTGTGATGACGAACAAAGTTTCAAAACAAGTACCAACGCCTGAAGGTGCAGACCAACCAAGAAGCTGCAATGCTGTCCATTTCGAAGACCCTGTCACTGGGGATCTTGAAGAATTCGACGGTGTTGAATTTATCCCAGAAGAGGACGAGAGCACCACGGAGGAGGAAGGGGATCCTGTTCTGACACAGGATCCTGAAGGTAAATCTGATTCCTCACTTCCATCCATTTCTCGCAAACTACTTCCTTCCGTTGAATGTCCGCCAGAGCTTGAACTTAAAATACTCCCGGATCATCTTAAGTACGTCTTTCTCGCTGAACATAAAAGATTACCGATAATTGTGTCATCCAAGCTGACACAAGAACAAGAAAAAGCTCTGGCAGACATTCTAAAGAAATATGTACATGCAATTGGATGGACCATTTCTGATATAAAAGGAATAAGCAAACAGAATTTTAATGGAAGAAGAATACAAGCCCTCAAGGCGACCACAAAGGCGTCTGAACCCCCACATGCAAGAAGTGGTAAGGAAAGAAGTTATCAAGCTTTTAGATGCTGGTATCATCTATCCTATCTCTGACAGCAAATGGGTAAGCCCAGTGCAGGTCGTACCAAAGCGTGGAGGGATGTGCATAACGACTAATGAGCAAGGAGAAGAAGTGGCGACACGTCCAGTTACCGGTTGGAGAGTTTGCATCGACTACCGGAAGCTTAACACCACTACACGGAAAGACCATTTCCCTTTGCCATTCATTGATCAGATGCTGGAGAGGTTGGCTGGGAGGGAGTACTACTGCTTCTTGGATGGGTACTCTGGCTATAATCAGATTGTAATAGCTAGCGAGGATCATGATAAGACCACTTTCACGTGCCCATATGGAACTTTTGCGTACAGGCGCATGCCTTTTGGACTTTGTAATGCACCTGCCACATTTCAGCGTTGCATGATGTCAATTTTCTCAGAATTTATCGAAAAATGCATTGAAGTTTTCATGGATGACTTCTCTGTGTATGGAGATACTTTTGATGAATGTTTGACTAATCTTGCAAAAATCTTAAAAAGATGCGAGGACACCAACTTAGTTTTGAACTGGGAGAAATGCCATTTCATGGTCACTGAAGGAATAGTGTTGGGTCACCGCATCTCGCGCGCAGGCATCGAAGTCGATAGAGCTAAAGTCTCAATCATTTCCAATCTTCCATTGCCTAACTCAATAAAAGCTGTTAGGAGCTTCTTAGGGCATGCCGGTTTCTATCGGAGATTCATTAAGGATTTCTCTAAAATTGCCAAGCCGCTCACTAATTTGCTTTGTAAAGAAAATTCTTTCGTAATAAACGAAGCGTGTGTTCAAGCCTTTGACACGCTCAAAAAGTTGTTGGTTTCTGCCCCAATAGTACAACCACCCGATTGGTCAATACCTTTCGAGGTAATGTGCGATGCAAGTGATCTTGCCGTGGGTGCAGTTCTTGGGCAACATAAGGAAGGGAAACACTGCGTAATTTATTACGCAAGTCATGCTCTGAATGAAGCCCAAGTCAACTACACCACCACGGAGAAAGAGATGTATGCTGTAGTTTTCGCGTTCGATAAATTCAGACAATACCTCATTGGTACGAAAACCATAGTGTACACAGATCACTCTGCACTGTGATACTTGTTTAGCAAACAAGACGCCAAACCTCGATTAATCAGGTGGGTACTTTTGTTGCAAGAATTCGACATCATAATAAAAGATAGAAAAGGTAGAGACAATGGTGCTGCTGACCATTTGTCTCGACTAGAAAATGATAAAAATGAGCTACCGTTAATGAGGATTTTCCGGACGAATAACTGTTTGCCTTGCACCTTCATGATCAAGCTTGTCCGTGGTTTTCTGACATTGCTAACTTTTTAGCATGTGGAGTAATTCCACCATTTCAGAACAAGGGCCAAAAAGCAAGGTTCCACCGAGATGTAGTTAACTACTCTTGGGAAGATCCTTACCTTTTCAAGCATTGTGCGGATTCGATTATTAGACGATGTGTAACTGAGCACGAGGCTTATCAAATCGCTAAGAAATGCCATGAATCGGAATATGGAGGTCACCATGGCCCCACTCGAACAGCTCATAAGGTGCTCGAATGCGGTTTCTATTGGCCTACCATCTACGAGGATTGCAAAGCATTTGTTAAAGCTTGCGACAGATGCCAAAGACTAGGGAATATCTCCAAGAGGGATGAGATGCCTCAACAAGGAATTCTAACCCTTGAGATTTTCGATGTATGGGGTATTGACTTCATGGGACCATTCCCAACTTCTGATGGAAATCATTACGTCTTGATAGCTGTTGATTACGTTTCCAAATGGGCTGAGGCGGTTGCACAGCCAACCAATGATGGCAACCAGGTCATTAAATTTTTGAAAGGTAACATTTTCAATAGATTTGGTGTACCCAGAGTGATCATATCTGATGGAGGAACCCATTTTGTTAATAGAGCGTTTGCAAATCTTATGAGCAAAAATGGGATTCTCCACAAGATCGGCACGCCTTATCATCCCCAAACCAGTGGCCAAGTCGAGGTTTCAAACCGCGAAATCAAACACATACTCGAGGCCACTGTGGGGATAACCCGCAAGGATTGGTCACGTAAGCTCAATGATGCTTTATGGGCATACCGCACTGCATTCAAGACACCCATCGGAACGTCTCCATACAGGCTCGTCTTCGGAAAAGCCTGTCATTTGCCCGTGGAACTAGAGCATAAGGCTTACTGGGCCGTAAAAACGCTTAATTTTGACCTACGAGTTGCTCAGAGTAAGCGCAAGTTGGACCTCAATGAAATTGAGGAAATACGTGAGCAAGCTTATGAAAGCTCGAGGATTTACAAAGAGCGGACCCAGAAGTTGCACGATCGTCGTATAAAGTCTAAACACTTCTATGTTGGCCAAAATGTCTTGCTATTTAATTCTAGGTTGAAGCTGTTCCCCGGGAAAGCTTAGATCCAGATGGGAAGGGCCCTACGAAGTGCTGCACGTGTTTGAGAGTGGAGCTGTCAGGATCCGAACTGACAGAGGGGAACAGGTGGTGAATGGACATAGATTGAAGGAGTATCTCGGGCAGTTCGATCCCGAGAAAGAAGCCCAAATGACATCGGAACCGTCCTATGCTCAATAAATAATATACATATATTCCTTTCATTCTGTAGTACACAACATATTTATGTTCTCGGGCAAAAGTATCCAAAAATCAATTAAACATTTAGAGTACTAAGACTCTAAATGTGAGGATGTTGATATTTGGAGAAAATCTAATATTTTTCTTATAATTGTTTCGCAGGAATTCATGGAACGAACAAAAAGAAAGATAAAGCTTCGAAAACCAGATTCCTGGTTGGGTTAACATTACATTTAATGGAAATTACTCTTGGGATTTAGAGAAATCTAAATCCAGAGTAAATCCATAAAATAAAGGTGTTTAACCCAACCTAATTTATGCAAGCAATTTATTTCAGATTCTATTTTTGTGTGGATATGCATTCTATTAAATTCATCTTTATGAACAAAATTTTTGAAAATCCCAATTTTTCCAAGTCTTGGATGTGGTTTACTTTTCAATTCGAACAATTCGAATTAACTCGAATTGTTTGAAACAAGCCACAAAAGACATGTTGCCTTGGTAATTTTCACCATTCGGATTAATCAATTCGAATTATGCATGCAGTTCGAATTAATTCGAATTGCCATACAATTCGAATTGACACACCAAGGTATTTTCGGAGTATTTTCTCAGCCAAGTGAGCAATTCGAATTGCCTAACTAATTCGAATTAGCATACAAAAGGCATCCTTCTTATGCAAGTGAGCAATTCGAATTGTAGGCAAGTTCGAATTAATTCGAACTGAACCAATAATTCGAATTAGCTCACAAAAGCATTCTTGTGCGAATTCAGTCTACACCCCCAGGTTCGAATTATTAGTCAATTCGAATTAATTTGAATTGATTCAAAATTCGAACTTGCCTGTGTATTATGTCTCCAAAGCAAATTCGAATTAATTCGAATTGGCTGAATAATTCGCACCCCTCACAAAACTCATCAATTCGAATTGATGCATAATTCGAACTTCCCTCATTCCGAACCCTTTATATAACCTTTCCCCTCTTCCCTCTCATTTCACTTTCTCACACTTCGAAACTTTTCCCCTCCCGATTCTCTCTCGCGAACCTTTCTTCCTCGCAAAACCAGTCATTCATTTCAAGCTTCCCTCCGTTCAGACTGTTCGAAAATGGCGTCTTCTTCGTCAAACCCTAGTGGGAGCAGGGGGTAAGTCTCTGTTTTCGATTTCGCACACTCATTCATGCGATTTCAGTTCTGGTTTCCGTTATTTTCGCGAAATCGGGGTTGGGGAGGGGAACGCGTTGTTTTCACGTTGAGAAAGGTCAGAATGTGGTCGGAATAGGGTAGGCGTGTTCGGAATTACCTTAGAACCATGTAGGCAGAACTCAGCGTTATTAGGGTTTCATGTTAAAAATGCCATTTTTGTGGGTTCGAACGTTTCTGTGATGGGAGGGTGTTCTTATTTTGAAAATGAGGGTTTCGAAACCCTTAAAAAATGGTTTCTGTTCAGTTTTATGGTTTTGTTTATTCCTTTTGTTGTCTGTGTGCATATTTGTTTATCTGTGTTGGTGTTTTAGTAATTTGTGAGTAGGGGTAGCACTGTGGTCATGTCTTCTTTAGCCACTGTGTTATTTTTCAGTAGATAGTTGTTGATGATGACTAGAAATGCATGTTGATGTTGTCTCTGAACTTATGTCTGCATAACATGAGTTTATTTGGCAGAATTGTTGCATTGCAGTAGTATTTATGGACCAATTGTGTTTGTTTGTTTTGATGTATGCATGTATTATATTATTTGAGTATTTTAACAATAAATGTTTCTGTCGGGTATATGTTACCCACACTTTGCAAACTCAACTCTAGAAGTTGATGTTTGCACGTACGGGACACATGGTACAGACGAAACCATGCCAAAATTTTTCCAACACTTTTGGGGCATGGCATTTATGTGTAAAAAGACAAAATGATAGAATGTTCTTTGTTTTAAGTGTTTGACCTTTGTTCATATTGGGAACAAGTGGGGAATATTTACATGAGGAATGTTTTGTTTCATTCCTTAAAAACCAATTTCCCAAAACAAAATCCAAATGGGGGACCACTTATACCCCCCCCCCCCAATTTTATTAAATAAACAAGTCATCACTTTTTATAAAAATCCAAAAATCACCTTTTGTGTGTGTGCATGTTTATTTAAACTTTCTTTTTTCCTCTTTGGTCCATTTCCACATACTAGTGATTGCATAAATGGTCACGTGCGTTCGATCATTATCATTATCATTTTTGCTGCCCATTCACAAGATTTAAATCACTTGTCAAGTGATAAAAATCAAAATTTTCTTTTGATAGGCTCAATAACCTATTAAAAATTTCTCTATCTTGTGCCCCGTAGGCCTTGCAAAAATGTCTAGACTATTTATAGTCCAGAAAAATTGTAAGGGCTCAACACCCTTATTTCTTTATCCTTCTCCCTGTTGAGTGCAATAAGAGTTAGATGTAATAATCTAACCCTTGAACCTTCATAGTGTACCTCAAGTAAGGCAGGTGGTAACAAGCGAACTATACTTAGAGGTGGCTGAAGGTGTAAGGCTCAAGGTTTCAGACTTAATCATTGCTCCGTGTCGTTTCAGAGGCACCAACCCTCCAGACCCACTCCAAGCTCAGGAAGAAAGAACCCAACTGCTGGATCTGCCAGTAGAGCTCCTTGGAGAAATCCTCTCCCGCGTCGGAGAGGACAGCTTTAAGAAGGTGTGGGCTGTCAGAGAAGTATGTACAAAACTCAGGGACGCAGCTGATCTCCCATAGTCTACAAGAGATGCAAACTGGAAACCACCATCGTCAAGATGTGGGAACAAAGGGTTGAACTGCAGAAGGAGGCGCTCCTGGTCAGGTGTGAGGAAGCTGGAAACTTCAACCTCCAGCTTATTCCAGCTCTACAAGCATTCGGAGCAGGAGATGAAAATTTAGCTTGTGAGCTACTGAAGGAGGGGATTGAGGACAACCACAAAGCCTCAATCTTTGTCAGGGGATACATGCTGCTCAGCAAGCTGAATAATGAACAAGTCCAGCAGGGGGTGTCGATGATCAACAGGATCATAACAAACAGATTTGTCATGACATACGTCGGGACCAACGTCTTCGCGTGGCTGGCTGAAAGCCTGGAGACCCCTGACCTGTTCGGGAATCAAGGACCAAGAGTCTATTGCTCGAGGGTGATGGAGGAAGACGAAGAGGACATGGGAGACTACTGCATACCCTGCAGCCTGACAAACTTTGTCCACTGGACCAGGATCTTTTTCCAGGGATAGAAGGGAAGGATGCTGAAGATGGGCCGAATCTGTAAAGATTCACTTTTGACTAAGTTTAAACTTGAACCATATTTTGGTAATCTTTTGACTGATCTTTGATGCTAACTTATCCAAGTGTACAGCTCTGCGTGTATTGATGTATGGATATGATTAAGGTCGTGTATTGTATAACGAACCTTGGTATTGTCTGCTATGATGGTCGGATGACGTATTCTGGTAGTGGTACATTACTGCTTTCCACAAAGAGAATTTCGTTTTGAATTCTCAAAATATTCAGAAAAGATGTGTGACAGTCCAAGATGAATAAGTGACTGTCACGCCAAAAACAAAGCTGTGACATGCTTGCATGTTCACAGTGTCTTTTTACTGCTTTCAAATAACCAACCGGCATAAAATAAGCATGAATCTGTCACCTAAATTCACATGTTGAATTTAGGCTAATGATGAAATTTTCAAACTATTACATTGGGATAAAACAATTAAAAATATGCATGATATAAATTCTTGAGGTTTTGAGCTATAAAAATTCAATGATATTGATCACTTGAAAGAAAAACAAATTTTCATGTTCAGAATTTGATTGAATCAGTTGTAAGAATTTTTCAAAGGCTAAATTCAAGAATAAAGGTATGACATGAGCAAACCATACCATGTGAGATTTGAGCCATGAGTCACTTTTACTCATTATTCCGTTGTTGTGTGAGAATCAATTCGATTAAAGGACACTAGAACTTGCGATTGGGACCGATTCAAGACCATGCAATATTCCCAAAATCGAGCATATGATCGAGGCACTTAGAAAAACCAAATTTTTGGCCTTCGTTTGAAATCCAAACCCAAAAATATTTTCCCTTTAGGATCAACCAACTTGAGCCCTTAAGCCTAATTTTTCTTTGAAGCCACTATATTTTCCTAACCTTACAAAAAGACCAAGAAAAATCAAACCGAAGTGTGCATGAGTCGTTCCATCAAGGCATTATAATTTATGATCATCACAAAAATATCAATTGGTATTTAAAAACCAATTCAAAAAAAAAAAAGAGAGAAAGAGAAAAAGAGAAGAATGTTGAGACTCATTCAACAAGAATAAATTGCAAATGACAAAGCAAATTAGACATAGTCTAATGTCATGCAAAAGAAAAGAAAAACAAAAGAAAGAAAGAATTGCTGATGATCATAAATTTCAAAAAAAAAATATATATATATATATATATGCCAAGTTATGATGGAATGAACTCGCGTCACTTTCTAGCCCAATAAATTCCTTCCATACCTAAAGTTACAACCGTATGCCCCGTTATAACCTTGAATAAGACCTCGGGATCTTGATTTGAAGAAATGAGCAGGTGACGAGTTGGTCTGATTGCAAGCTTATGGGAGAATTTATTTGAATATGATTATGAGAGTATTGTCTAAAAGCCAACTTTGAGAGTGAGCGAATTTTCCGATTCTATTATATGTGAGGCTCTGTTTTAACTGATCAATGTTCATGTCATGCTTGAATTCAAGAATTAAGCCAAGGGGATTTTCTAAACACATATTCAAGAATAATTAACAATAATGATTGTTTGTATGTCTACTCAAGTGAGAAGTATCATTCCATTAAACACTGCAATCAAGAGAGTTTAACACTTGTAATTTTGGTTGTCGTATCCCAATATAAGAAGAATGATATTTTTGAAGCCACGAAAATGGATTGAATGTGCAGAGTCCATGCTCTTAGGAGCACTGACTCTGACTGTTCGGGGACGATCAGTATTAAATGTGAGGATGTTGATAATGGCCAAAATTTTCCATTATTTCCAATCCATTTCCGTATCTGAGACGGACATTTTGATCGTATTTCCATCTTATTTCAATAAGAAAGCAATTGAATTCGACAGATTAATGCAAGTTTGTAAAAATATTGAGTCGGTGATAAAAAGACACAAAATATACAATTTTCATTGTATTTGTGTTAGAAAAATCCAAAAACATGGAAAAAGGAAAAAGAAAAGAAAAATGAATGAAAAGATGGGCAAAAGAATAAAATAGCCCACAAAAAACCAAAAAGATGGGAAAACATTGAAAATCCCACACATTGAAATTTGGCTAAGTGTTGAAACACAATTCGAGTTATGCAATTCGAATTAATTCGAATTGCACATATAATTCGAATTGCTGAGGAGAACAAGAGAAATGGTTAAGTGTTGGGAAGAGATGCAGAAAATCTAATTCGAATTGATTGAGAAAATTCGAACCACTCATAATTCGAATTAGGGAATGAAGAGAAGAAACCCAAAGGCAGAAGAGAAGATGCAATTCGAATTGTCTAATTCGAATTAATTCGAATTGGCAAACAATTCGAAATGCTACAAATGCAAGGAAGCCAAGCAGGAGCCATCAACCAATTCGAGAAAATCGATTCGAATTCTTCACAATAATTCGAATTGATAACTGAGGGCCACAATCCCAGCTCAAGGAAGAAATCTCACAATTCGAATTAATTCGAATCGCTTGAGATAATTCGAACCACATTCAAAAATCCATCCAAATGAAGCTGTGGAGCATGAGCAAAACACTAGTGGGCCTAGGGTTTCGAAGACTGTGTATAAAAGCTGACCTTCCACAACAGAATCAGGAGATCCCAGTCACTTACAAAAATTTCATCTTGGGGAACAAAAGAAAGCAGGAGGTTCTTCACCCCTTAGGGGTTAGGTAGGTAGTTTAGTTAGTTATCTTTTATGTTTGTAGTTTAGATAGTTGTTTTAATCTTAATGTAGTTGTAAACAGCTTGCTACAACCCTTTAGTGTAGCCATTGCCATATTATTTACATGCTTTCTAGTTAGAATAACCCTACCTTCAAGCTAATGATGGTATGGGTTATTTTCTTTGCTTTCAAAGTGTCAATACAAGAGAAATTTCCAGAAATGGGTTTGTTCATGTGTTTGGCACTCTTTAAATGCTTTCCTTAGCAATAAATGTGTAGAATGTTTGTTTGTTTCAACTAGGTTACATTTATTATGTTCTAGTTGACTCTCAAACTTAATAAATGCATGTTTGGTGGGTTTTTGGTTTGATTTTGTGCCTTAGAGCTTCAAATGAGTGTTCTTAGGTTCTAGATGATTTTTAGGGTTGTTAGAATTTAATTCATTGCCTTACTTTTCTGCCTCGGTTTCTTTTCTCTTTTCTTAGTGCCTTAGATGATTTAAGTGTTCTTATGTTTTATGCATGCAGTTCATAGATTCTTAGATGCTTTAGGGTCTTTGATCTTTGAATTCTTTGTTTGTAGAAATAGGGTTTAAATCTTGCCAATACCCACTGGGCACGTATGTTGTTCATTCCTTAAAATCCTCACTAGTGTGGCTGTGAAGTGACATTGATGTGAAATGAAGGATTTGGTAAATCTAATCCATCATAAACCGCACAGTGTACACCAAACCCATACTTGTGAGCACAAAAATGCTTGTTATGAGAAAAAGGGTGCAATTCGAATTGAGGCAATTCGAATTAATTCGAATTGCCCAAGAAATTCGAGTTGCATAACAAAATATTTATTCTCTTCATGTGGTTTTCAACCAATTCGAATTATCCAATTCGAATTAATTCGAATTGCTCAACAATTCGAATTGGCTTGAAAACCACATTGTATCCATTGCCATCTCATGCCTTAGTTTATTTTCTATCTTCAACCAATTCGAATTGTCCAATTCGAATTAATTCGAATTGCTCAACAATTCGAATTCACCCACTCATTGAGGTAAATGCCTTAGTCAAATTTGAGCAAGGAAAGGACTTCATCAATTCGAGTTGTCCAATTCGAATTAATTCGAATTGCTTAACAATTCGAATTGGATGATTTTTCATTCCCTTGCAAGGATTAATTGGGTTAGGTTATACTTCATTCCTCATGCATATTCAATTTGGTCTATATTGCACTTTACCCAGTAGACCGAATCGAACTCTTCCTTCTATTTTAAAACTCCAAAAATATTTTATTTCTTGATTTGTGTAAGTTGCATGGGTATATTGGGCTTAGGCCCATTCATCCAATTTTTACCCATTACACATTTCAACCCATTAGTGTCTATCCATTGTGTGATTAATACCCACACAATACCAAACACATTTTCTTAACTTCATGTTTTTCTCTTTCATTGTGTGTATGAATGAGTAATGCGAAATATCACAGATCAATGTTGGTGAAAGGTCCCTTCACAGGGATTCGATTAGCTCGTCTTCTGTGTATTGATTATTACTTTTTATTTTGCATGGTCTGATTGGAGATTGGTGGAAGATACGGAGAAAGGTCTCTTCACCGAGATACGACTAGCCACTCAGGCAATTCCTGATCAGATACAGTTTTCTTTTCTTTATCTTAATTTCAAACCTGAATTCAAGTTGCAATACTATCAAATGATGTCGACCAACATCATTTGAGAAATATTACAGCAAGAAAATATGTGGGTTTTTCTTCCATTCACAGACAAAAGAGGGCTGAATGACGGCGGTCACCGTCATTTGGAATTCTTTCTGTCTAAATTCGTTCAATCTGGAATAATTGGGAACTGGATAACAGATGTCTGCAGTCCGGAAAACCCCAATTATTTCTGGCACTCTTTTTAGCCAATTTCTTCTATTCTCAAGGCTATTTCATCTCTGTGTATCACATTCTGTCTAACCCCACCATATATTTTGGGGTACTTTATTTTCCTTTTCATATACGTGTATGCATTATATTATTATGTAGATGTTGTGGTCACTATTATTTTGGGGATTCTTCCCCTTGGACACAGAAGTCTTGATTCAAATCAGATGTTGCATAATAAATTTCCAACAAAAATTCATTTATAAAATCCAGATCTGAGTACGGGATGAATTCGACAGTTATGATTAATTCATATTCTACTGGGGGTTGATTTTGAGAACTTAGAAGCAGAGCCAGCGATTAGGTCTCATCTTGACTGAAAGGATCTATGTTTTAATTGAGAGTTTAGTACCTGTTTACGGAATAATTTTCAAATATCAATTGGTTTCTCAAAATTGCTGTGTGTTGGAAATCTTATATTAGATATTGCATTAAATCAATACCCACTTGGGTATAGATAAGATGTAATAAATAATACTAGAGGAACAACATATAGCCCTTGGTTAATTTCTAAGATAGGGTTGAGTATTCCTTCGACTACTATCTTCTTCTGCCAAAGTCTAAAATTGAGTCTTGAATGACTACATCCGGAACAGGTTTATTCATGGATCTGTTTCATTTATTTTGTATCTCATAACTACCCAAATGTTGTAAGCCCTGTGGCTTATTGATATCTTAGGGGTTCTTGATCTGCATCTGGTCACCAAGACCAGGGGCTCTTTTATACTAACGGAAAGAGATTCTTTTAACAGTTCCGAGTGATAGGATTTTAATTGCTTTCTTTACAGCTTTCTTTACTGCTTTCATTTAAAATGCTTTCATAGAGGTCACTCGGAAGAATTAGGAGTTGTCCATCTGTTGAAAGGTTTGAGAGTTATGGAATGGTTTGGGGTTCTATTTGAAAGCTTTTGGTGTGACCAGAGAAATGATAGCAGTACTTGGCATATCAACTAATGGTATGTTAGGTGTTGCTTATCCACCACAGATAAATAATGTAACGTCACAAGGCCTGTGAACAAGGCCTGTGAAGGGAGTTATAAGTCTGTGGTATCTTAGATTTTGTTGTCTTAAGAGCATGTAAACTCTTACGGTAAGTACCTGTCTGTTAAAGGGAACACGGTATAGAGAGCATGAGAGTTAGCTAACTGGAGGATTATCCCAAGCAAAGATCTGTGTATTAAAAAATGGAAGTTTAATTGTGTTTCATCTGAATCTTGTCCAATCTTTATTATTTTATCCCTGTCCCTTCTGTCTCATTTTAAATTCGCTATCTAGAATAATTTTAATCGCTTTCGTAGCATAACTTTACTGCTTCCTTAGAGTAGAATTTATTCGCTTTGTAGTATAATTTTTATCGCTTTCATAATCTCATTTAAATTATGTCAAGTAGTTGTTAGAACCCATTGCAAAACTTGAATCGAGTAACCGAGTGGAAAACCTTAGTAAACGATGTGGGCCCTGCTTCTATTGCACATCCTCCAGTGAACGATCCGGTCTTACTATAAATTACTGCAATTTTTGACACCGTGCGCTTTCGGGGGCACAGTTTCCTACATGAGCATATAAAAACACGACAACCTATAAATATATCCCTAATCCCAACTCCATCTTCATAATGTGGTTTCGTTGAATAAATTAAATCGGGGTGATTATTTTTAGAAAATATTCATGAAATGGGGGCTTGTCAAAGGTTTCAGGGCAAGGATCTTCATGACATGAAACTATGATAAGTTTCATGATGCAAGTTGCTGGGGACTATCAGGGTGAAAGACTGAAGGTCAAGATTGAACTTTCTATCCCGGTTGCACCATGAAATTTGTCAAAAGTTTCATGCCAGGGAGGATCACAGCGCCGTTGAAATTAGGGCACCCCACATGAGTAATAAAAAGTGGAATATATCCTTAAACCCTTTCCCCCATGAACCATAACTCATTTCATTTAATAAATTCAATTTTGATATTTTAGAAAAATGCTCATGATAAGAAATTGTCAAAAGTTTCAGTATGAAATCTTTGGGATTCAAAGTGGAAGGAATGAGTTGCAACTAGTTTGTATTTCATTCCAAAGCTATTGAGTTACTTTGATAGTCTCAAACCCTACCCCTATTTTTGCTTGTTCTTCATCTTTTGTTTTTGATATTGTATCTAGCTCGTCGATCCATGCCAGCATCCCTCTTCCAAAAATTGTTCAAAAATTTTTCCAAGTCCAAACTCCCTCCGTACGGTCAACCATCTTGCGTGCGGTCAACACTCCCAACCCTTAGACCGCATCCTGTAATAAACCGCACCCCTTGTTTATTTTGTGATCAAAATTTTTCCTAAGTTGGATATATACAGTTGGCACTTGGTTCCTCTACCATTGGTACGAACACTGAGTTGAAGCTTTAATCAGACAATGTTCTACTCTTAAAGTTCCTCACTCAACAAGTGAAACCGAACTGTTGAGATTGTTGATACACAGATATATTGGGAGCCTTGTGTGATCATCTGGGAGTCGAGTGTAGTGAGGACTCTTTTCAGAATTTTTGAACTCCACTCAATATTTTTAACCCCTTTTGAGGATTTGGAATTTGAAGTGCAACAGTGATTAATCGCAGTAACACTAAATAATTGCATTGAGATCATATATTTTCAGTGTATTAACATCTGTAATTATCTGATCTTTATTTTTATTTCTGTTGAGTCTTGGTAGTGTGCAAACAACAGTCTTGTTTTCAACTTCAATTTCAAGTGTGGTTGAAATCTTTACGGAAGTATCGAGCCAAGTGACTGAAGACTGAGAGTGCTTCCCGAGGAAATTTTTACTTTTGTATAAGTGCTACTAACGTCTTATATATATATATTGATTTGTTTTGTGCAGATCATCAAACTGATACGATGGCAGGAGCATCTTGATCATCCAACTCTGACATTATCAACTTCATTCAATCTCTGAATCAGAAAATGGAAAAAATTAACAAGGAGATTGAAGACATAAACAACAGATTAGATAGTCAGATCGAAAGCCTGCACAAAGATCTAGAGGATAGACTCCGGATACAGGGGAATGCTGTGGAGCAACACATTAACAGAATGGCCCAAAGACATCAGCTAGGGGATATTGAATTGCCAAATCCGAACGCTCGACACAACACCCCAGACAGGAGTAAAGTGAAATTAATCCTGATGATGATATGGCCGAAGCTGAGCAAGTACTTGAGGAACAGTATCATGTGCAAGGGGACCCAGAGCAAATGTTGGAAACAACGCTTATCCACCACCACCAGCAGCAACACCTCAAGGACCGAGAGCACAAAGAGGCCGAAGAATTCAGAACAATCAGGAAGACGAGGAGCATGAAATTAAGGAATCAAATTTGATCTTCCATTGTTAAAAGGGACACCTGATCCAGCAGAATTTATTGATGGAAAGACTCAATTAAATTGATTTTTGACTGCCACTATTATTCTGAAAGGAAGATAGTACAGATTGTAGTTACTCAGTTTAAGGACTACGCTCTAGCTTGGTGGCAGAAAACCGCAAAGGAAATCAGAGAACGTGGTTTCAGACCGACCGAGACATGGGATGATCTAGTCCGAATGATGCAGCAGAGGTTTGTACTGTCTTATTACAGGAAAAGCTTGTACCATAAGATGACAACTCTAACTCAGGGAGGAAAAACAGTCAATGAGTATTACCGGGAGATGGAAAAGTTGATGACTCGTTGCGGATTTAGAGAAGATGAAGAGATCACAAATGCCAGGTTCATGGAAGGACTTAGGAAGGATATCCGGGATGAAGTAGACTTGAGAGGCTACGAGCATACTGAGGACTTAGTACACCTTGCAGCCAAGATCGAGTCGCAACACCGGAGTAGGGCACCGCGAATTACATTTGGAAGCAGTTCATCCGGAACGAGCAAAGCTTGGCCTGGAAAGAATTGGACTGGAAAAGAATGGCCCAGAATTGAGGATAAGCCCAAGCCACCCCAACCGAAGGTATTCGAACTAGCCAAAGAATTCAAAGTTTACAAGCCCCCTGTACATAATACTCCACCAGCACGACCGAAGAGAGACGTCAAAGATGTCATGTGCTTCAAGTGTCAGAAGAAAGGACATTATGCAAATGAGTGTCCCTTCACCAAGAGAGTTGCAGTTCTGGAAAGTGGTCATTTAAAAATCATTGAATCTGATGAAGAAGGATCAGCGAAAGAAGAAGAAGAAATTGCTCCGATTAAAATTGAAGAGTCAGTGGTGAACACGAAGTAGTTGAGGAAACGGAAGAAAGAGTGTTAACTATTTTTGTAGCTTTGAGAGCTTTAAATGCAGAAGGTTGAACAGCCACCACCTGACAAACAAAGGGAAAATTTTTTCCATTGTCACTGTGATTTGAACGGTAATTTGGCTTCTATAATTGTAGATAACGGTAGTTGCACTAACGTTGTTAGTACAGATACTATTTGCAGGTTAGAATTGCCTACCGCGGACTATCCAAAGCCGTATCAATTGCACTGGATGAACGATAGTGGAGCTCTAAAAGTGAGAGAGCGAGCGTAAGTTCCAATTAAAATCGGCTCATACTTTGAAGAAGTTTGGTGTGACATTGTACCGATGACGGCCTGTCACATTTTACTCGGAAGGCCCTTGGTTATACGACAATGACGTCACGTACAGAGGAAAAGATAACTCATTATCTTTCAAATTTTGTAATAAAATGTATACTGTAAAGCCTCTCTCGATCAAAACTGTAAAAATTGATAAAGAAAGACTCCGAGAGAACATGCGCAAAGCAGAGGAAGATTACAAGACGAAGCAGAAAGGCAAAGCGAAAATCTCTAGATTAGAGATTTCTTACAAGAGTTCTGATCCATGCCTTTTGCTGACAAAGACAGAATTTGATCAAGCAATGCAACACGATAATCCAACAGGTCACTATTTCTTTGCTTATTATAAACCTGTTGAATTTGTTTACAGAACTTGTCATACTGCACCTAAAATTCCTGCTGAATTTTCTAGGATGCTGGAAAGGAACAAGGATGTCTTTCCTGATGAAGTACTGGCCGGATACCACCTCTTCGTGGTATCGAATATCAGATCGATTTTGTGCCAGGAGCTTCTATTTCAAATCGACCAGCATACGGGATGACACCGGAAGAAACAAAGGAAATTCAGTCACAAGTGCAGAAGTTGCTTGACAAAGGATGGGTACGCGAGAGTCTGTCTCCGTGTGCGGTACCCGTACTTCTAGTGCCAAAGAAAGATGGCTCGTGGCGAATGTGTGTCGACTGCAGAGCAGTAAATGCCATCACCGTGAAGTACCGACATCCCATCCCACGCCTTGATGATATGCTTGACGAGCTTGGTCATGCAAATATCTTCTCCAAAATTGATCTTCGAAGTGGTTACCATCAGATCCGAGTGAAACCCGAAGATGAATGGAAAATAGCTTTCAAGACAAAATTTGGACTCTACAAATGGCTTGTTATGCCATTTGGCCTCACCAACGCGCCGTCAACGTTCACGCGTCTCATGAATGAGACTTTGCGCCCGTTTATAAATAAATTTGTTGTAGTTTATTTTGATGACATTTTAATTTATATTCATGATGAACCTGATCAAGTCTCTCATGTCCAACAGGTTATCAACAGGTTGCGGGAAACAAAGCTGTACGCTAACATGGAAAAGGGTACATTACACGTGACAGAGCTGAATTTTCTGGGGTTTATAGTTGGACGCGGAGGTTTAAAGGTTGACGAACAGAAAGTCAAGGCCATTGCTGACTGGCCACCTTTAAAAAGTGTTCATGAAGTTCGACAGTTTCTTGGACTCTGGGGATTTTTCCGACGTTTCGTTCCGCAGTTAAGTGTCATTGCCGCGCCCCTTACAACGCTACTTAAAAAGGATCCGCCTTTTAAGTGGGGGCCAACGGAAGAGAAAGCGTTTTCTGAGTTGAAAGAGAAGTTGACACATGCTTCGGTATTAGCCTTGCTGAATTTCGATCCCGTTCGAAATTGAATGTGATGCATCCGGAACGGGTATGGGAGCAGTGTTGATTCAAGAAGGCCGTCCGATTGCTTATCACAACGAGAAGTTTTCCGGAGCTTCATTGAGTTATTCTACATATGATAAGGAATTGTTTGCTGTGGTAAGGGCATTGAGAGTTTGGCAGCACTACCTTCGGGGTCGAGAGTTCGTCATCAACACGGAACATGAAACCTTGAAACACCAGAGGACAAGGTCAGTTAAGCAAGCGACATGCACGCTGGAGTCAATTTATTGAGGGTTTTCCCTATGTCATTCGATACAAAAAAGGGAAAGACAACGTGGTCGCAGATGCCTTGTCCCGCAGAGCAACACTTGCTGCTATGGCAACGACTCATTTGTTAGGATTTGTGCATATTAAGACTCTTTATGCTACTGATCCAGATTTTGAGGAAATGTACCGACAGACTGAGGTACATGCTTTTAAGGAGTTCTCCAGACTTAATGGTTTTCTCTACCGGGAGAATCAGTTGTGCATCCCACGTGGTTCTATCAGAGAATTGCTTATTCAGGAAGCTCACAATGGTCAACTGATGGGACATTTCGGAAAGCATACATACAACAGCTGAGATTTTAACAAAAAAATTCTACGGGCCTGGTTTGAGAAAACAAGTCTAAGAATTTATTTCTAAGTGCATCGTCTGTTTAAAGGCAAAATCTACGGTCAAGCTGCATGGACTTTATCAGGCTTTACCAGTTCCAGCAGGACCGTGGTTAGATATTTCAATGGATTTCGTGCTTGGACTACCCCGTACGACACGTGGAAAAGATTCAATCTTCGTTTTGGTAGGCAGATTCTCAAAGATGGCACACTTCTTGCCATGCACGAAGACCAGCGATGCACTTCATATCGCAAAATTGTTCCTCAAGGAGATCGTGAGATTGTACTGGATTCCGAAATCGATTGTTTCGGACAGAGATGTCAAATTTATCAGTTACTTCTGGAAATCCCTATGGAGTGAGATTGGAACGAAGCTACTGTTCTCAACTGCATTCCACCCGCAGACCGATGGCCAAACTGAAGCTGTCAATCGGGTGCTCGATACTCTGCTTTGTATAATTACTTCTTCCAATTCTAAGAGCTGGGATGAGTGCCTGCCATACATTGAATTTGCATATAACAGGCACATCCACAGTGTGACCCATATATCTATGTTTGAATGTGTTTATGGTTTTAACCCCCTATCCCCGATTGACCTCCTGCCATTGTCCAGCAATGAGCATTTTAATGTTAATGGCAGAAACAAGGCTCAAGCCATGAAGGAGATGCACAAGAATGTTAAAGAGAGCCTACAGAAATCGGAGGAGACGTACGCAAGTCGCAAGGTACCACGATAGGGGAAGAAAAAAGCTGGTGCTGAAGCCAGGAGATTGGGTGTGGCTTCATCTGCAGAAAGAAAGATTTCCATCAAAGAGACGCAGCAACCTATCTCCGCGAGAAGATGGGCCCTTTAAAATTCTTGAATGGATTAATGACAATGCGTATACAATGGAATTACCCGAAGAATATGAAAACTTAATCCGTCTTTTAATGTTGCAGATCTTGTGCTATTTGAGAGAGACGAACAGGATGAGTACGATGCTTGTTGGTTGATCGCTCAACCTCCTCAAGGGGGTGGGAATGGCGTGGAAGCCGGAACTGTAGCTACAGTAATTCCATTTCCAGATGGACCTTGTTCAAGGAAGCAGACAAAGAAGTTCACCACCCGAGTTGCTGAATTTTTCCAAGATCATTTTGATAAGGAGCTGAAGAAAATATCCACAATCCGATCCGAAGCAACTTTGCTCTTACAGCTCGAGCAAGCAGATGTCCGAGAGCTGGATCCTTAAACCAGGAAGAGTAATCGGATGAAGAATACTACATTTTGATAATTTTGTAATAGTGTAGGAAAATGCCTTGAAGATGTACAAGGCATCAGAAAACACTTAGAAAAATCTTTAGCCAAACTGGTGCGGTCTAACCATCCTAGACGGCATCAACCCTCACCAAACCGCACCACCTAAAATCTTCTTCTTGTTCCATTTCCAATGCATGCGGTCTAGACCCTACATGAGGTCTAATTAGCCCGCATCCCATCCCATAGACCGCACCACCCTTGGTGCGGTCTAAACCGCACCAACCCACCTAAACCGCATGCATTCCCAAAACTTGTCCCGAGCCATTTTGCACTAGGTGCGGTATAGCACCATACATGCGGTCTAGACCGCATCCCTCGGGCCAAACCGCATCCTTCATCATTTTTCACCCTCTTTTCATTTCTTTTATATTTTTGTCCTTTTGGGCATTGGCCATAGTATATAAATGGCCTCCCATTCATTGTAGAAATCATCTTTTGTTGAATGATAAGTCTTTGCCTTTTGCAAGCACTCCAAAAGATCATCTTTTCAACACTTAGAGCTTGAAGAACTCTATTGTGTAAATCAATCAACCTTTGTGAAGCATTGAAAATGGAGGGTTGGACGTATGAGCCTTCTTGCCATTAAAGTGTCAACTTGAGTTGATTCTTCATCACCTTGGACTTGAAGCTATCCAAGATGATCATCACCAACAATTGAATCTAACGAAGTATTGAGGGCAAGACATAAGAGCTTGTTTGCTTACTCTTGTTAGGATCTTGAGTTGGTTGCTTCCCTACCCTTTCTTTTATTTTTTTTTTTGTGAAAACATACCACCTACTAGCTTATTCATCTTTTGTATTTCAAGAATGTATCCTATGATCCATGGCAATCCATTGGTTCATCCAGAAAAAATTAGATAAGGATATTGATATTTGCATCCAAATTCACCTATTTTATAAACACAGTCCAGCTTTGACAAATTCAATTCATGCAGCCATTCTGTATAAGATTTTGAATTCAAACGTATTAACTTGTGATGTCTTTTCTCATTGCATATTAAATCCTTTTATTTCTTGAAATAATTCATGGCGATATGTGGGCTCGTATATTCACAATATGAACCATTTAAATATTTTATGGTACTAATAGATGTAGGAGCACAATAGTCACGTATATGTCTATTACCAACTCGCAACATGACATTTGCAATAGTATTTGCAGAAATTATTTTATTGTCCGCTCAGTCTTCGGATAATCCAATAAATACAAATCTCCTCGATAATAATAATGGAGAATATTCATCATTCCTCATTTATGTATGTACACAAAAATACCCTTGTTAAATCATTCATTAAAATATTCCAATTGATTACTAGACTATTGTTAATGAGGTCAAAGGTCTCCATATATGGTGTAAGCAACCACAAACCAAAAACCCCAAGTGTTTAAACTAGGGTACAAAATGAACAAAAACTCAAAATACTTGCATTAATTGAAAGGATAGTCAAGGATTGATTCAATTTACAAGCCTAAACACCTAATAATACATCAAGTGACCCAAGGATTTCATATAAGCTAGTAAAACAAACCACAATGCAACTTTGATACATTGATATCAGTGAAGACACATGCGAATCACTCGCAATCAAATTGATTTTGATCTTTTGATAAAAAGGAATCACCCTAATCCCAAGAATAATTGGAGAAATTTTGATTAATTTGATGAATGAAGTCTTGACCAAGAAATGAGCTAAAGTATGATATTTGTACATGCGATTTAAGCAGATGGCCTTTTAACCCATTAAGGCCTATGTAGATAAAGAATCTGGATATGACATAGTCATGACTAAGTCTCATATGGCTTCTTGTCAACTCTCACAAGTCCATTTTTCACCCAATGTAGAGGTTCGTCATGATAATGACTAGGTTAACAATGCTTCTTGTCAACTTTTCAAGACTTGAATTGTTCCTTCCATTTCCATGCTTGCCAATTGCCATGCTCTCTTTTACTTGATCAATATCATTATCATACAAAACTCACTACACAAAAATCATTTCATTCAAAATTAATACTTCCTCTTTTTTTTTGTTTTTTTAAATTTTACTATGGACCCACCTAGGACGCAGTTTAATGCACATTTTAAAACATTAATAACTCAAGTTCAGTACAAGTAAAAATTCTAAAAGTTGGATGTTTAAAAACTACAAGACGAGACGAATCTAACAAGATCCCACTTGGCTATATTTTAACTTGTATAACTATGATAAAACTTTAAATCAAATTATGTATGTGAACAGTACCATTTGTCAAACATAGCAAAAAAAAAAAAAAAAAAAACGGAAGAAGTATTAGGATCTTGAACATCATTGGAATTAGACTAAATAAATTTAGATCAATTTGGTGCCTTCTTGCAAGACTTCGGGTGATAGGTCTTATAGAGATCTTGGTTGATTCATTATGCACTATGGTGCTTGCACTAACATGTTATATTTCAAGGAACAACTATTGTGAAAATAAATTGAAAAGTTATTATTGTTACTCCCATATCAAATTAGTGTCTTAGAAAGAGCTCAATATCCTATATATGAATTTGTGAAATTTAGTGTCTTAGAAAGAACTCAATATCCTATATATGAAATTGTGGATGTGCAGTCTAATTGCCAATTACACCATTCCAACGTACTAAAATGAGACCTCAAATAAGATTAGTCATGTGTAGGATTGGGAATAGGCCAGACTAGGCTTGGCCTTGAACGATCTAGACCTATTTAACTTTTGAAACATGAGCCTTTGACCTTCTATAGGCCTAGTTTGTAAGCTCATGTCTGGCCTTTTTGTTTAAAAAATACACCAGATTTAAGGTTTTTTAGAGGTTTATTTAAGCTTTTTTTTTAATTATTAAATAAATACTACTAATAAATAAAAATGATAATAAATATATTAATAAATTATAAAAAATTATATAAAAAACTTAAACAGGCCGGCCCAATAGGCCTAACAGGCATATATAAATAAACCGACTTTTAAAATTATCCCGGCCTGGCCTATTTTATAAAAAGGCCAAGCCAGATTAGGCCTAAAATACGCCAAGTCGTAGGCCCCTTTCGGGTGACCTATTCCCACCCCTAGTCATGTGTTACGAATACGAATCATCATGGATTACTAAATATCTTGAGTTAACAATGGGTGTTCTATTTATTGCAAAATTTGCAGGTTGTTATTTTGATAAATCTCACTTCCCAAATTAGGCAAAGACAATAATCAACTAAAAAATTGAATTATTTGGAAAATTCCATTTGAGTTCCAGGCAATGTAAACTGGAAGTTCAAATAATTGAGCATTTGTAGAAAGTTATAAACCAATTACTCAATGCCCTTAATGATGCTACTAAAGTTGAAAATTGTATATCAGTTAGTAAATGCACCAACGAAATAAATGATATTCAGAAGGGCAAATATTGAGTGCAAACAAATATATTGTATACTTGAAGTGGGACGCAGGGTAGGCCTTTGGGTTACAAAAATAAATGGAGTGTTTGGACAATATCTTTTAGATGTTATACTCATAGGTTTACATATAAAACGCAATGTTAGGGGCACCAAGGCTAAAAATATGGAAAAATAGATAATGTTAGGAGCACCCGATATATGTTTACCCACTTTACTTTTAGGAGCATTGGAAAAGCAAAATCTTACAAATGTTGGAGGCACTTTATATTAGGTTACGGGCACCTAAAATAAAACTCTAACTTCCACCTAAAATCAAACACACAACATACATCTCATATCTTTACCGAGAGAAAAAGAAAGAAAGAAGAGAGAGACGAAGGTCGAAGATTGAAGAATCTACTAATATTCCGACGAAAACCCAGGGACAGCGAGGTATGGTGTGTAGGTAATTGCACATTACAACGGCCAACCCACGACCGTTTCTGTAAAAGGGTTGACCGCACGTGGCCGACTGGGTCTTATGTTGGACGGCCATGGGTGCCGATTAGGTCTTATGTGGGACTGCTATGAGCGGTCGTTTACTGAACAAACATGAAATTTCAATCGGGTACGAGATTAAAACTCTAAAAACTTACATTTTTCACAACTTGGTATTGATCTTCATCCCTCATATAATGCACTTACGGTCCAAAATATTACTCCTTCCGTCCCAGTTAATATGTCTTGTTTGACTTTTTGACACTGTTTATTGTTCAGCCTTGACTTAATTTTTTTGCAAGTATATATTTGAAAAAGAAAATAGTCGAGTTGGGTCTTGTTAGAATCGTATGATCATGTAGTTTTAGAATATATATTTTACATATTTTTTCATTGTATATATTTTGATATATTAACGACTGAAAAAATACATTCGATTCTGTGCAGAAATCAAACAAGACAAGTTAAATGGGACGGAAGAATATAAACTATCAATCAAGAAAGAAGAAAAAGAGAAACAATTGGAAGCTTTGGCTATGGAATTACTGCTTTGGGTTAAGATTATTGAGAAGAAGGTAATAAATGTTGGGTACCCTAACATGCATACTCAAATAAATGGTGTGTGCATAACATTAAATTTTCAATTATGTGCTCCTAACAAGTCTTGTGTTGGCAATGGCCCCTAATGTAGTAATGTATGAAGGACTTTTTGAGTGTAACTGAGGGGCTGGGCGCCGCTTTATGAAATGAAACGTTTCAATTCAGCTTAATCAAATTCAATTTTTTTCCTCTATTTTTCCATTCCCTGTCCTCGGAACAAAGGTGTTCTTCTCTCCCTAGTCCTAACTCCTAACCCTAGAAATCTGCTCCTCAGTCCTCACCCAAAATCATCCATCCCGTCTCTGTATTTTTGCTTCCATCTCCACTCTAACCTCTCTACCCCCCCCCCCCCCCCCCCCCCCCCCCCACGCTACTGCCTCTGATGCCTCGTCCCGCCTCCGTTTCCTCATTCGCCTCCATTGCTGCCGATTTTTCTGTGCCTTAGCTCCATCTCCACTGGCATCGCCTATTGTTGTCTCCACTCTATGGCAGACGATGCATGCCCATGTTCACATGTATATTATATAAATCGTTCCAATATCATTTGTTGTTGTGTATTTCTTTAACCGTGCTATCACTCTCCTCCCCAGTTTCTTCTATCATTTAGGAGTGTATGGCAGTAGAGTAGGGATGGCAATGGTCCGTTAGAACCAGAATCGATGACGAAAGTGAGTAGAAGAAGGCTTATGATGCAATTTTGCAATTATAATAGTCTTGATAATCCTGTTTACAAATTGTATATTTGTCTGTCAGCTTCGTAAAAGCGCCCATTTTATACAACTGTAGTGCTAGATAATTTTGTTTACAGATTATTTCATGTTCCTATTGGTGCACAAGTATATTTTCTTTTTGAAATTGACACTTCCAGTTCCTTACAATGATGAACTTATAACGAGCACCATCTTTTTTTAAAAGTTTTGTTACACACACCTACTCTTATTTATCTTCTATGTTTTACACTTTCTAGGTTGCATAGTGTAGTTAACATCGTAATATGTAGACCTGGGCTCAAACTGGGGCAAATTGGAGAAAAGTGAGTGCATAGGTAGCTTTCTTGTATGTTAGTGTTTATATTGTTATAAAATATAGTACTTACTTTGAAGCAAGATCAAAATTACTTGTGTTTATCTAAATAGGACAAAGAATTAGGTAGCAAAGTTTGGGAATCATGGATACGAAACAAAAACTTACCTCCTCTCACATAGCATTCTAGAGTTATTTTATCTTTGCATACAAATTGTTATCTTTTGGCAAGTTTAGATAATTTATGATCGCACATTTTATTTTGATTGTTTTGAATTGATAATTGGCTTGCATTGCTTTATGTGCTACCTGCAAATATACTATGCATGAAAGTTGATGGTAGTGGTTCAGTTGCTTTATAGTATTCTTCAGCAATCAATTTATGCTAATGGTAAATGTGGTTCATATTAGAAGATGTTTTTATTGATGAGTAAGTTCACATGAGTAAGTTGTGAAGGGATTAAGGAAGTAACAATAATGCTTGATTTCCTCTCACTGTCTCACATCAGTTCTTTGTTTCTTCTTCTTGTTTGCAATTTCAGGAATCAACAATGGAATAATTTATAGCTTTCTAATTGGAGAACACTCATCTGTTGGTGATTGTATATATATATATATATATATATATATATATATATTCAGGATTCACAAAAGCTCAATCGCTAATGCCAAACATGGTACAAATGGGCATCCGTATGGACTTAACCCAACTTTGATTTCTTTGGATGCTTCTTGTCATTCATATAAGTATTTTCTTAAATAATTAAATACGAGTCTAGATGAAAAAAAAATTATAAGGGACTGTAAATATGAGTGTAAGTAAATTATATACAGGAAAAGTAAAATTATCATATTTGTTTTTCAAAAGGTGTTTTGTGCTCTCTATTCTTTACTGCTGCTATGGACGCATTATATTTCAATTGTATTGGTCTTAATCCTCCTTCCTGTCTTATTATGCTATGGCTTGTTTTTTGTTTACCGTTTTTTAATATTCTTCGTAGTCTAAATAAAGTTTTCAAATTCATCTATGTGTATTACAATCCTCACAAAAAGTGTAACTTTCTGCAGGTTCAGAAGATTGCGTCAAGAATGATTTGGAAAGGTTGAGGTACATGGTCATGATCCAGGAGGCGATGCCAGGAGCCGGTGACATAATCTATTTAATTTTGACTTGATGATTGATTTTACCACAGAATTTCCTTGTTCTTTGACAGAATTTTCATATTTTTTTACATTGTCTAGGTTAACATACTACAAATTGTAAACATTTACATAATGAAAACACGTCAGTTCAAGCCAAAGGAAAACTTCAGGGTTAAAATAGAGGTTGGGGCATCCTGGGTTCCAGATCCGGAGCAGCCAGCAGCAGAACAGCAAGCAGAGCAAGTTCCAGTTCAGATGGCGGAAAATCTAGTACAGGAAGGGCAACCGATCGAGGCTATGGCCCCAATGAAAGTGGATGAACCTCAAGAATCAATTGGTTCAGCTTCTGTAAGACCGGTGGAATTCTGGGCTTCAACCACAACTAGATGCAGGGTTGGAATTCAGCCTAAATATGATTTTGTTCCAGTAATGGGGGAGGAAGACATCCAAAGGCGCTTCAATGGTAATTCAAACAATGCAAGGAGATATTCGTGCCTTGCGGGGAACATTATCCCCGACAAGGGTTTCGGCGTGAATGTTCAAAATCACCCTGTTCTGGATACTTTAAGAACGCTGCATAGTTGGACTGAATTTCTTACACACCACGGAGAAGATGGGTACGTAGAGCTTACAAGAGAATTTTTCTGCAATCTGAATGAGCAGAATCACACAAGCTGGGTGAGGGGAACTGAAATTGATTTGTCTGCAGCATATCTGAATAGGTTCCTTGGCACCCCAGACTACCCAAGTGAATTTCCGCTGGGTGATATTCTCAAACTTAAGCGAAGGATGAGAGACAAACCCTTTTTGCAAAAGGTAGCAGAATCAATGACCATAAGTTCGCCCTCAGCCGTTCGATCCACATTTCCAGCATCTTTACTCAAAGTTGAGTTCCAGCCCACCTACGACTTCTTTATGTCCAGAATCCGTCCCAGCTCCCATCCGCATAATACTTCAGGCGTAGTACTGATTGGATTTGCAAAGCTTTGGGCTGGGAGGAGGATTAATATTGGGGAACACCTCTTTGAAGTAATGATGAAACGAATTGGAAGCGGGCAAGCCTTATGCTACCCGAATTTGATTAAAAGAATTTGCATAGACCAAGGGGTAGATCTTTCAGTTTTTGATGGTAGCCATATGGTTCCCATGAACCCACCAATTCCAGTTCCTGACTGCCACTTTACTGAATTATTGACGTATGAACTTCCGCCACCTGTCCTGGCTGGCTCTGACAGTGCACAATCTTCTAGAATGCCGCCGCCAAGGCAGAGGGCACCTGTCCTGGCTGGCTCTGACAGTGCACAATCTTCTAGAATGCCGCCGCCAAGGCAGAGGGCACCGAAAAGAGCAAGAACTGATGCCGCACCGCCCCCAACTGAAGCACAAAATCCGCCAGTGGAACAAAATTTTGATTCTGAAGATGAACCGGTGGAGGAACATCCTGAAAATCAACCAGCTGAACCGCAACAGCCAAATGTGCCAGCTGCAAGTCAAAGATCCCACCAGGTTTCCCAATTCCCTGAACTCTCCCACACCATTAATGAGCTGAATCATAGTGTAAGCCAAATGACAGCATCAATGGTGGAGGGAATGAACAGTATGATGCAAATATTAAGGGAAGAAAGGGAAGAGGCACGCAGAAAGGAAGAAAGGAGAGAGCGCATGGAAGCTGAGGAGAAAGTCGAAAGAGCTAAGAAGGAAGCTGAAGAAAAAGCTGAGCGGGAAAGGAAAGAGGCAATGGACCGGGAGGAAAGGAGGCAAGAAAGAGCTGAAGTGATGCAGCTACTGATGGCTGTGATTTCCCACACTTCCGGACCTTCCTCTCAACCAACTCCTTTGCCCCCTGTTGCTCCAACTTTGCCGCCAGCTGGCTAAAGTTCTGTTGCTGGAGATCCCCCTTTGTGTCAAATCCTTGAACACCATTTTTAAAAAGTCATTTTGCTGAATATCTGATTAGGCAACATCTTTGCTGTGTAACTTATGATTTGTTAACCAATGGGATATGATCCCCGGTGTTATTCTTAAGGTGATAACAGTTCTTTCCAAAGTTATTTTCTGTTTAAACACCTGTATATATCTCCTTTCGTGCTCTCAACTTCTAGGAGTAGAAATGTTCGTTTTTTAATTTATAAATGCCTGCAAGACAGGCAGATGTTCATTTGAAGGGTTCTTGGAGTTGGAGGTAATGTGGGGGGCAGCGATTTATTCACATAGTCAGGAGTTGTGACACATTAATTGGTGAAGCTAAGTGCAAAGGATGACTAACATTCTAATTGGGGACGCTTATCCAATGGGAACTATATAGTGATTTACTGTTTAAATGGAGGAAAACAAACACTTTTTTCCAGAAAATTCTGTTCTTTTAATCCATTACAGTTCTTTTTCATATTCTAGAGCAAAATTCCCATCAATTCTCTTATGTCAAATCTCTCCCTTCCCCAAAGTTTGTTCTTGTTATTTTTGTTCTCAACTTTTGTTCAATGCATTGCATGTTAAAGAAAGAAAGAAGGGAACTTTAGTTCAGGTATTAAAACCCTTAATATTGCCTGGCGGAGGATAAACCGCCCCATGTGCCTGGACAGTAAAGTCGAAACAGTTCTGTCATGAAATTATTGACTATGGCCTGAGTGAGTCCACAAAGGCAACAGCTAATTCAGCTGTGTACATTTACCACAGTCCACAACAGATGATGCAGAGAATTGGCTTTTCTCTTAACTCCTTTAAAACTGACTTGCCAATTTCAACTTATTTTCAGGTTATGCTTGGTGATTTAACCAGGAGAGCCTTAGAGAGCAGATTTCTTGAAAAGCATGAAATTGTTTGCTCTGGTGACTCACTAGCATTAGAGGGCCATTTAGTAGTTAGAGAAGAGATAGGAGACACCAAAGCCGTAACTGACTCAAGATTTCAGGGACAAGACTGCAAAAAAGTTGGAAAAACATATACTCCATCCGTCCCATTACAAATGTCCTACTTAGTATTTTTGGATGTCCCATAAATAGAAATAATTTTCCCCTCCAATAATTATGTGGACCCCATCATATACTCACAAATCAACTCACCTTAATTCCCGTGCCCAACAGTACCAATACGTTTGAGGTGGGACGGAGGGAGTATATAGCTAACACCCAAGCCAAATTCCCAACCAATAGGATTTTTCCAGAAAATCCGTATGTCATCTCTTCGCTTGTAAAGCTCAGCATTTGAGAGAAATACACCTTTTCGAGCTCTTTAAGATAAACTATTCATATGCTTTTTCTGTATATTGAGTACCAATGTGATCCATTAGTGATTTATGTTTCTTTGCATGCCAGCCTTTAATGATTTGGCAACTGATGAAATGGTTAGTTGCATTAGCATCATCTGTTTTAGCCTTATTCTCTCTTATGTTATAAAATTCCAGGTCTGATTTCCAGGAGGTCGAGTTACTTAGTCCATGTCTCCACAATGTTCACCAATGGTCACTTCAATTGGTATGCATAACTCAATACATGGTTGATGGTTCCTTCACTTATTTGTGGCAATTCTATACTCTCAAATAACAAAAAAGACATGTCGCAGTTCGGTGTTGCTTCTTTCCATGCTAAGACCTTTCTGATGATGTTCTAGATAGTTTTTCTATATATAGTTCCATGGATAAAAACAGCTAATTTCACTTTACAGTTTACACCTTGTGCTGCTAACATCAATATGGTATCTAAGTCGATAATTTACCTTATAGTCATCGATTCCTGTTTTCTTTAATGCTTTCAAAATTTGTGCATTACAGATGAAATAAAATTGAGATATTTTGAGGTTCTCCTACTTCCTATGTTATACTATGAAATTCTGTTTCTTTGATAATGAATCATCTGATTTAAAAATGATCTTATAACTTCCACTAACATACTGGTCTGAATGTCCAGGTAAAACTCCAAACAAGACCTCCCTAGCTAGGGAAACTTAAGATTTTAAATAATTCTAGCTCTCAGTTGAAACTGTCAACTTTAGCTGGGGAACCAGTGCGGATAAGCCTTTTTCTAGTATATGTCTTTTTCTTTTTTAACTGACAGGGGTTCTTTCTGCTAATATGTAAAAATATATATATTTTCTAGTTTTAATTATGCGGTATTGCCCATATAGTGCTCAATTTCTGAGCTCTGTTCGGTTCTTTATGAATTCTGATCTGAAACCTCTTTTTCTCTTTTCATTTAATGCATTCTTTGTTTAGCATGAAGTCTCAAACTAAAAAAATTTGACATGGGCAATTAAGATCATGTAATCCTTTTCAAGCAAAATTATTATACTTGTGTGTAATGCCAATGACGGTCTTGCTTATACACCGGGCTTCAGTGGACGGGTTCTTTACTATCTGGTCGTTCCCCTACGTTCGTGCAGTATTGGAGGCTGATGCCCTTGGTATTTGGTTCCCAAGGGAGTAAAATTGTTTTGTATCAGTTCTTCTGTTTGTATGTTGTTTTCCTTTTATTTGTACTTTGAACCTTTTTTATCTCTTATTATCTGGCTTCAACTTTGCTAAAAAAGGAAAAATCTCCTCAGTTTTTAAAGGTAAAGTTATGGAGTATTACCTGTTTATGCATATTTGTCTATTTAGTAAATTCATGTGAGAAGTGAGAACAGTGTGATATAACTGAGAACAGTCTTTTGGACCATTTTTAGTGGCTTTCAATTATTATTTTTGTTTGCTATCCTAGACTGAGAAACTAAAGCTTTGCTCTGTGACAGTCCATGCTATTTTATCCATCGGTTCTCAGAAAACCAATTCTGATGAAGGAAGACACTCCGAATAAGACATCTTTGGCAGAGCAACACAAGTCAGATGCTGAAGAATGCAATGGAATTATTGCTCAAGCAGAATTGAGAGACAAAATCTCAGATCATGATTGCCAAATCAAGATTTTATGCTGAAGAATAAGATTATTGAACGTAACGAGGTAGACACAACCAAAAAACCACTGTCATTTCCCAAATGATGTGTGAAGACTTCCTGTACTAGTTTCAAAGCTCTGCCGGAGTCATTGCAATTCTGTTTCTATTAAGAAAGATTGCATTTTCTTCCATGAAGTAGTAATCGGATTTGTTTATGATATAGACAATTCGGTTGCGTACTTATCTTTTCAATTTTGTTCGTATTTTCATATAGTTGCATCTGAGACAGTTTTACGGATGGCTCAGATTTTACTAATTTCGACTGTGATATCATATGTATGAATTTTTCTGACACTGCATTTGGCTGTTTCATTGCAGAGATGATAACTGAGACCAAGGCTGCAGCAACTATTGGTTTCAATTTCAGTAAATTTCCTGTGGTGAAATCTGGAAATACTTTTTAACATCTGATCTAAACCTACTCGTCTTTTGGAACTTGTAGTTATGAATAGATTTTCATTGTTGGGTACAAATCTGCTTGCTTTCAACGTACAATTCTGTGGTTCCATATGTTCTACCTATAGCCATATGAAGTACAATGTTTGTAGTTCATATCCAATGTGTTTTGGATATTTCTGAAGTGTTGATGAACATGAATAAGAAAAATTGGTATTAGGGAAAAATAATATAAAAATTTAAAAAATATTAATATATATAGAATAAATGTATATATATGGAGGAGACGAATCCTGTCGTCACCTTGGTTTTTCCTCGCCAAATTTGTTGCCTCATTCCTTGGCAATTTCCTCGCCTTGTTTCTCATCAAATTCCTCGCACATTACATCATCTTATGATAAACCAATTCGATCCAAGCTATCCTGGCCTATTGATTTCTCACAAAATTCCTTGTCCATTTCGACGACTTTTCCCTGCCAATTATTTTGCCCGGTTCATTGTCAAAGTTCTCATTACTTGAAAAATTACGGATTCGGTTGTTAAAAATTGTGGTAGCTAATGAATATCGGTCGCTAAACTTATGGCAATTAACGAATTTGAATCGCAAATTTGGTCGCTAACCTCTTTAGGGACTGAATTTTATCATGAATTTCGGTCGCTATAACAACAAATTCTTGTAGCAATATCTAGGCGACGACACGTTTTCGTTGCCTATATCATTGCCTTATCGTGGAGGCGGCAAAAACTTGTCGTCGCCTCTATGCAATTTTTTTGTAATGTTTTTTTTTTTGAGGGAAAAGAACAAGTTTTATTTATCCAAAACATTCCGTCCAAACATCCAAATACAAGCATTTTGCGCCAATGGTCCTTGAGAGACCAAATACCCGGAACTCTTCCAACCCTCCACCGAAATCCTAACTTCAGACTAAGCATAATCACCAATCAAAAATTAGAAAAGAGTTCATCCCACTAACACCCATCACTCCCAGGCAACCAAAAAGAGAAAAGCAGGAGCATAGCCCTCTATCACAGCTTCTCACATCAGCATCAGTATTAGACAGCATTAGGAGAATTAGATAGCAACTTAAATTTGTACCAGTTCTCAACCTGTCGCTTGAATACTTGAAAATTGGATTCTCATTGAATGTGTTGAGCTCGAGAAATCGCACCAAAAAAAACCTGACCTCTCATAGATGTTGTTATTAGAAAAGTCACATTCACATAATTTCTTATATTATGGAGTAGTTTCGAACCAATGAACTTCCAGTTTTGGTAATCTATGTAAAAGAAAGGGAAAAACAAAATCTGAGAACTTCAATTGCTGGTACTACAATTGGTAAACTCTGTAAAAGAAAGAAAAAAAAAATCTGAGAACTTCAAAGTAATACTCCCTCTGTCCCATTTAAGATGTCTTGTTTCATTTCTGCACACAATCCAATGCACTTTTTCAATCGTTAATATCTCAAAATATATACAACAAAAAATTATGTAAAATATATATTATAAATCTACATGATTATACGATTCTAACAAGATCCAACTCGATTATTTTTTCTCAAAAATATACTTAGAATAATATTGAGTCAAAGTTAAATAATGAACAGTGCCAAAAAGTCAAACCAGACATCTTGCCTGGGACGGAGGGAGTACTTTATTTATTATAAGATTTTTTTTTTTAAATTTTTTAAATTTTTTATATTTTAGAATTAAACTTCAAAACTCCGTCACGATTCGGAACCGAAACTCTTCATCCACTAAGAATTTTGTGACCCAATTTATCAAGGGAAAATGAACTTTTCTAGTACGTCTCTGAAGTAACAGTACAATTCAAAATTCAATTTTAGTACACACTCGTGACCCAAAACTATATGTACCATACCTTTCGCAAATTCTGTGACAGATTAATAAGTTGGGAGCTAATTAGCTAGCATGCATGTAGATGTAGGGACCATGGCAGCCAGGGCTGGGAAAAACTTCAATTTTCATCACATTATTTTGGACTATACTATAATACTATATCCCCTTTCTCGATTCACTGTAATAATACCGCTGACAGGCTAAACATCCCCATCAAAACCACCAAACCCCGCCCATAGAATCCTCTCCCCATCAACGGCTGTGATTCACTCAACGCCCTTAGCCTCAATCAAGCTCCCAGTCCACTATGTCCCTTGGATAAGATTCCCGCCACGTGGCGCCCTTTGATCATCGGGGTGCTCATCGATAAGGATATGATGAATTGAAACCCTATAATCTCTTGATTGCATCGTTTGTGGCCAGGGAATGGGAAACCCATGGCACCCCTCATCTCACTGCCCTTCTCCACCCTCCATTTCTGGCCGTTGGATCATATCAGGCACTCCACTATAAAGCTCGATGCTGCAGCGATCACTCCTCTCATTGTTCCCAAGAAGAAGAAGATTCTAGAGGGAAACTTATAAACATGGCCACCTCAATGGTTTCCACCACCTCCGCCGCCGCCGCTGTTGTCAGCCGGTCCACACCGCAGGTGGCGCCTTTCACCGGTCTTAAATCCTCCGCCGCCTTCCCCCTCGGCGGCAAGAGTAACTTCGTCGAGATCACCTCACTCGCCACCAACGGCGGAAGGGTTTCCTGCATGAAGGTTCGTCGATTCAAATTAACCAAAATTAAACAACCATGTACACATAAAATTCAACAAATCCTGAATCAAAATTCAACAAAATGCAGGTGTGGCCGACGACTGGGATAACGAAATTCGAGACGCTGTCGTATCTGCCGCCGCTGACGAGGGAGCAGCTGCTGAAGCAAGTGGATTACCTCATCCGGCTGAAGCTGGTGCCCTGCCTCGAATTCACGCTCGGGGTAAGCCCTAAAAAATTATCCCCCAATCTGGATTCAAAATAAAATTAGGGTTTGTGTGTTTGTTTATATGTGAATAGGAAGATCACTGAATGTGTTGTGATATATGTATTTTTGCGTGCAGGAGCCAACCCCATTCCGTGAGAACGCACGGTCGCCGGGGTACTACGACGGGCGGTACTGGACGATGTGGAAGCTGCCGATGTTCGGGTGCACAGACCCGATTCAGGTGGTGAAGGAGCTGGAAGAGGCGAGCAGCCTTTACCCGGAGTCGTTCATTAGGATCATCGGATTCGATCCCTTAAAGCAAGTGCAAATCATCAGTTTCATTGCCCACAAGCGCGCTGGCTTCGACTCCGCATAGTTCTTCTTCTTCTTCAACAATCATCCAATCATCAATCATCATCTGTGTCGTCGTTTTATGCCATGTGCGTTGTCGTTTCGGATTTCAACTTCTGTTCCGTACGTGTTGGGTTTTTTTTGGCTTCATTGATTGGTACTTTTCCTCTTTGGGATCTTTGGAGGAATAGGAGATCTTGCACTCTATGAGGATAAGTATTAATTATTACTGTTATTATTAATAATATAAACCCCAATTTGTAGTATTTATCTACAAAAGAAAATTCAACACAGTATATTGATTTCATAAAATTTCATGATCGATAATTACTTTTTCCATTCAAACGCCACCAAGTTGCTGATCTTCTCAAATCTTTCTTGCGTGTTAATTAGCTCTGCTACTCTTCACTTGTTACCTGCAAAAAAAAAAAAAAAAAAATCTCAAAATCTCTCTTAGGTGTTAACTCGATCTGCTACTCTTCATTTGTTACCTGCCAAAAAAAAAAAAAAAAAAAAAAAACAAAAATCATAGGCATGCAAAATCATGAATAACATAACCAACATTAATATTTTCGAATAAATCCTTTTCACTTGATAAAATGCCAAACCATTTATCTTTCTTATGACATTGACAACCCCATATAGATTTTTATCATTTTTAACTTAAAAAAGTTTTATAGGCAAAAGAGACATTTGGATAAGAATCTGCAGATTTTATGAACTTAAAATTCAATGTAGACAGTGACTCTTTTGGCAGACTCATTTATGACACTCTTAATTCAGAGTAAAAGTGATAGTATAAATCAATGGGGTGAATTAGCAATTTTTAAAAAAATTTAACTTGATATCAATAAGTTTTTTTACCCCACTAACGGTCAAACTATTAACTTTTAGTCAAAATTTAACGATGGGATCAAAAGTAGAAAAAAAATCAATCTGACAGGATGAAATTTATAAAATTTCAAAACTTGGGAACAAAAGTGGGTGAAAGAAATTCATGTGGGACCAAAAATGAATTTTTCTCATGAAAAATGGAAAAAATGACAAATAGGTAATTTTTCTTTTCAAAAAATCCAAATCAGTTCTTTTTCTATTTTATTACCAAATCAGTCCGCTACAAATGCTAATTATGTTCAAATCAGTCCGTTATTCACTAATTATGCTCTAATTACCGACGTGTAAGGGTTTAAATTTAAACCCAACACGTGGACATAATATTAGTCCCTTTCCTTTTATATTTTGTCAATTCAATCCTAAACTTTTATTTTGTTCTATTAGTCCTCTAACCAAATCTATAATTTTTATATTAATTGGCGTCCAACCTTTCAAATTATTTCATTTCAGGCCTAGAATTTTACTTTTTTTTTATTATTACTAATCCATTTATCAAATAAATATCCAACATACTTCCGTAAAGAAAATTAAACACCAAACCTCATAAATTACGTTTGACTGCCTTGTTACCGGGTCTTCCAAGTTCCGGGATTTTACGGTCTCTCTCTAACAACCTGACCGCAATAGATGATTCATTGGTTTTGGTTTCATTCAGCAACAATCAGCACAACCTTACTTTATTTCCTACCTTAGGACGTAGTAATGTTTGACTAAATGATTTTACTTGAATTTTTGGAAAATTATGGATACAGGAACCTTTGATTTTATTGAAAAAAAATATTAAAACTATTATTCAAATTTAATTAAAAATTTTAAAAAATAGCCTGAATTTTATTGTCCATGCTTCCTGAATGGGAAAAAAGCCAATATGATCCCACAACTTTCTTATATTTCTCAAATGGTCCCATAATTGTGCACTTCACTTAATTCATCCAATATGTTTGGTAATCCTCGCCCAAATGATCCCATCGGAAGTTAATTGCGACGATTAACGGGTAAATCATCCCACAACTTTCGTCCGTTTCTCAAATGGTCCCATAATTAACCCCTTAATCCTTGCGACACGTCAGCCCTTGAGATCATTAACCTCCGATGGGATCATTTGGGAGAGGATTAGCAAACATATTGGATGGATTAAGTGAAGTGCACAATTATGGGACCATTTGAGAAACACACGAAAATTGTGGGATGATTTTGGTTTTTCTCCCCTTCCTGCATCCACAAACTTCCAAAAAATTTAAAACATTTACACAAAAATTAAAATTAAATCATTTACTCAAACCTTGCTACTTTCTAAGGTAGGAAACAACGTATGATTGTGCTAATTGTTGCTGAAAGAAACCAGAACCAATGAACCATTGGTTATGGTCGGTGGTTAGAGAGAGTCCGTAAATTTTCGGAACTTGGAAGATCCGGTAACAAAGCAGTCAAACCCAATGTATAAGGTTTGGTGTTTAATTTTATTTACGGAAAATGTCGGACATTTATTTGATAAATGGATTACTAATAATAAAAAATTTAAGGTTCTGGGTCTGTAATAAATAATTTGAAAGGTTGAAGACCAATTAATATAAAAATGACTGATTTGGGTAGGGGATTAAATGGAACAAAATAAAAGTTTATGACTGAATTGGCAAAAGATAAAAGAAAATAGATTAAATATTATGTCCACGTGTCAGGTTTAAATTTAAACCCTTGTCACGTCGGTAATTAGAACATAATTAGTGAATAAGAGACTGATTTGGACATAATTAGCATTTGTAACAGACTATATTATTAATAAAATAGAAAAAGGACTGATTTGGATTTTTTAAAAAGAAAAAGAACTTATTTGTCCTTTTTTTCCATGAAAAACTGTAGAGTGCCATATTCCATCAACTTGTCATCATCAAAAGCCTTTAACTACTTTGATTCAAACAAAAATTCAAAAATAATTTCAAATGATTTTAATTGCTCAAATTTAATTTTAAAGAACTAATCACTAGCTATGTTTACAACAATAAAAAGATATTCAAAACTCTAAATGACTCATTAGCAGACCGAATTTCTTCATCGCCCTCATTATTCTCCTCAATTTTTTTTAAAAAACTTTTTTATTCTAGTAATACGAGGCTTTGCAGATAACTTGACTCTATCCAATACTTTTAGCATTCTCAAAATTTTAGCAAAATGATTTCTAGAAATCTTATTAAAATTCACATGGTTTGAGACCGAAGTTGGATCCTATACGTATTAATTAAAGCTTCTATTTTAAGAAAAAGTCCAAAATAGTCTCATGCATAACTTATATTTAATTCTATAATCGTGCATAATCTATTTGAATTTCTTAGTCGGGCCTATAACTAGTTTAATGACGACCATTTAGTCAATGATGATTAGTGTGAAACGTAATACATATTTGGTCCACAACTTATCTTTAATGCCAATTTGGTCCATATACTTTTTAAATTTCTCGATTAGGACATTAATTATATTATTGATGATTCTTTCAAACATCGACCCCATTAACGGTATTCATTGTTGGCGTCGACTATTAAACTTTGTCTCAAATTGCAACAGAAATATATTTCATCGTAATAATCATCTCAAATAACAAAAGGAAAAAGTTATTCCATTACAAATTTCGTTTCTATTTGCGACAAAATATACTTACATCACAAAAATTGCCTCAAATAACAACAAAATAAATTTCCACCACAAATTGCAATGTTTGTTTGTTTGTTTGTTTGTTTTTTTTTTTTTAAAAAAATACCATCACAAAATTTAACTGCAAAAGCTTTTTCTCGTAGAGATTGTAGTGGGTGATTTTAAGGTTTGCCCAAAATAAGGATTGAATTAAAAGGTTATGGACAAATAGACATTATGTATAAGTTGTGGGACTAAATAGACATTATGTACAAGTTATGGGGACAAATAACTATTGCAATTCGCACTAATTGCCATTATTGGTTAAGAGGGTTGGGATGGTTTGGGTGATAATTAGCATACATAGAGGATGGATTAGACAGATGCAATTAATTAATATGGTATCGTCTAAGAATTTATACTAAGTTATGGGATTATTATTATTTTTTTTTTCCTGTGGTTTGGAGGACTAATTAAATGAGTAGCCATTAGTGTAATTATAGGCCCGATTGAAAAATTTAAAAAGATTTTGGACGATTCTGGAATGAAAAGTATGTTATCGGACTATTTTGATATTTCTCCCCTCATATAAATCAAAAGCAGAAAAGGCCAAATTGTGTTTAAAGTGCAGTTTATTAGTGACTTGTGGGTACAAAAATTATTAAGAGTTTTTGGAGGAGTGGAGCCCTTGAAATGTACATGATGAAGGTAATTGTCTGCATAGCATGTGTCAAGTGTGAAGTGTGAGATACCGAAAATGCATTCACAGCCCAAAGTGTAGCTTTCATCAACACTCCCTTTCTTATCCTAAAATCTGCTGACGCCATCTTTGATATGGCAATGGGAGGAGCGGATACAAGAATTTTCCATTGGTATGGCTGGAATTTTTTTAACCATAAGTATACAAAATAAATAATATGCAATTTGTTCATAAAAGATTACAACATATGACAATCATCAATCACCATCTGTGTCGTCGTTTTGTTGGGTTGTCGTTTCGGGTTTCAACTTGTGTTCCATGTTGGGTTTTCTTTGGCTTCATTGATAATTGGTACTTTTCCTCACTTTGGATCTTTGGAGAAATAATGAATCTTGCACTGTAAGAGGATAAATATTAATTACCACTGTTATTATAAATAGTAAACCCCAATTTTAATTTATCTACAAAGGAAATTTCAACACAGTATATGGATTCCATAAGATACACTACTTTGTCTTTGTTATACCTTATTGCTGTTATTAAATAGTGATGATATTTACTTTTACCATTAGTAACTAAATGTTGCAACTAGCAAAGTCCCTGTAGCAGATGCAGTTTTAATTATTAATTATTTAGTAAGTACTAATTATTTAAAGTAAATATAATTAAGACCTACTTAAATGGTCCCAATGACAGCCCAAATGTATCAAATTGCACGGAAACATCCCATATATCCCTGCACACATCAGTTTGGAAAAAACATCACATACACATAGGAATAATTGTCAAATATGTCCCTTTTCTTGTCATTTTTGCCGGATCCTTCCTATTCGAATTTTTTGCCCCTATTAGTTCGCTTCGTTTTCTAATTAAAGCTAAATCCGTCCTAACTCACTAATCCAAGTCAATTAGAGATTCAATTAGAAATTATGTATTCCAACGACATCTTTCTTCAAAACAAAAATGAACATGTAACCAGTGACACAACCAATGAGGGCTCAATGACAAACTGATGGAGTCTCATCCAAACAACAAAGGAATTGGGTATGGAAATTGTCAATGTGAAATGGAAATTGTCAATGTGAATGAGGCATTTCAGAAAGCGGATGAATTTGTGGAGCACTCAAATGTTGAAAGAAATGAAGTAGGCAGAGATTGAAAACTTACTTGCTTTGAATTTAGAGATAAATATTTTTTTAGGCCATCAATAGGCAGGTAATTCACTTTTGGGCCACGAAAGATTGAATTATAAAATTAAGCCACCAACAGGCATTCGGGCCAAATTTAAAGCCAATTTGACCAATACCACACAAAATCAGGCCGCGTGCAACCCACTCACCACACGATGGCTTAAAAGCGGAAATTGTCTCCTTTTGGTGGCCTGTTTTAATTGTTTCGTAATTAAAATAAATATTTCTCCATCATTCCATTATTTATACCTCACTTTCCTTTTTCTGTCTATTTCAACATTGTTGTCTCATTCTCATTATAGTAAATACTCCCTCCGTCCCAGTTTAATTCTCTTGTTTGACTTTTTGTCACTTTTAATTATTTAACTTTGACTTAATGTTATTACAAATATATATTTGAAAGAAATAGTCGAGTTGGGTCTTGTTAGAATCTTAAACTCATGTAGTTTTAGAATATATATTTTATATAATTTTTTTTTTTTTACATATTTTGAGATATTAACGATTAAAAATGTGCATTGGATGTGTGCACAAATCAAACAAGACATGTTAAGTGTGACGGAAGAAGTAATGAAATATTAATCACCATACCTACCTTAAGAAGTATAGAAATATTATTCACTGTATAGGCTGTTTTGCAACAAAAAAAAATCACCAAAGTTACTGCATCACATCAATAATTAAAATTTCAAACTGACGATAATTAATAAATTCCAACACATGACCATACATCACACATAACTAAATTAATTAAAAATTCAAATTTAATATAATTATATCACATAAATTTCTAATTTACTCCTACAATAAATACTAATATACACTACATTAAATACACTCTATCCCCACATAAAATACCGTGGTCAAAATACCATGATGTGAAATAAACATTCATTAAAATACATAATAAATAAAAATAAAACAAATATATATTATAAAAAATAAAAAAATACAAAATAATAGGTAGAATTAATTGTATTAATAATAACATCAAGAATTTATTAAAGTATCTAACCTAAAATAAAAATTAAATAATTAAATCTAAAAAATAAATTAAATTTTGACGGACAAAAAATATTGTGATGGATAATAAAAATGAAAGTGAGACATAAATAAATAGTTGGATGAAGTATTATTTAATTTAATTTAAAAAAAATAGAAAATAAAATAAAAAACCTAAAATAGGCCATCTAAAGGTAACCATTGCAACTTTTAGGCCAGCGCATGAGAGTGTATGGCGAGTGGAGCACACACGGCCCGTTGAGACGTTGACTTGGTCAATTTGGCCTAAAAAACCAGCCCGAATGCCTGTTGGTGGCTCAATTTCATAATTCAATCTTTGTGGCCCAAAAGTGAATTACCTGCCTATTAATGGCCTAAAAAAATATTTATCTCTTGAATTTATTATTGCCATTTTTTTGTATTATTGAAATTAAGTACCCTTTCCAACATCTTGATATGCCATCCAAATTTCAACATGGTTTATTTGTTTATTTGTTTATTTGTTTATTTTATTTTTTATTTTTTATTTTTTTTTTTAAGAAGTAAGGAGGTTGTGATTAATAAAAGTGGTATAATGAGTAAGATTTAGTGTGATTGGTTGGCCATCCATTTTTATTTTGAAGAAAGACACCGATGATATATTTAATTTCGAACCTAATATGTGATGGTATTGTAATGATAATATGTAATACATATAATTAGGTTTCTTCATGTTTCATATAGGAATATGTATGCACTGAAAATATCTTATTTGTAGTTGTGACAATATAATGTAGACTGTAGAAAAAATAATATAAGAGGTAATAACTAAAATAGGCCACCAGAAGTAGTCATTTCCACTTTTGGGCCACCATATTTTCATTTAGGGAAATAGGCAATTAGAAGGATTTTGGGCTTGAATTTAGGCCTTTGGGCTGGAATTCGGGCCGCGATGGCCTAAAAGTGACAATGACTCCTTCTGTGGCCTATTTTAGTTTTTTTGGAATTATTTTTTATTTTATGTAATTAAAATAAATAATACTCATTATGTGTCATTATTTATGTCCTACTTTCCTTTTTTTCTTGTTCCAATATTTTTTTTATTTCATTTCCATTTTAAAAATAATTAAATATTAATTGCCAAACATACCCATGTCCAAAAAATTTCTTCCATTTAATACTAATTATTCCTACATAAAATACCATATCCGAAAATTTTGGGATACTTATAATAAAATATGTTTATTTTTTTTATGTTTATTTTTACTTTATAGTTTATTTGAATATGTATTTGTTTTACTTATTTTACAATATATTTGAATTAATATTTATTTATTTATTTGTGATTTACTCATATGTGTCTGTAGTGTGGACTGGAATTATTAATGGTAGTGGGTAATTTGAAAGTTTAGTATATTTATTTATTAATGTGAGGTGATTGGTAGGTTTGACGATTAATATTTAATTATTTTTTAAAATAAAAATATTGGAACAAAAAAAAGAAAGTATGGCATAAATAATGACACATAATGAGTATTATTTATTTTAATTAAATAAAATAAAATAATAATTGAAAAAAAAACCTAAAATAGGCCACCAGAAGGTATCATTTCCACTTTTAGGGCATCACAGCCCGAATTCCAGCCCAATGGCCTAAATTCAAGCCCGAAATCCTTGTAATGGCCTATTTTCCTAAATCAAAATATCATGGCCCAAAAGTGGAAATGACTCCTTCTGATGGCCTATTTTAGTTATTACCTCAATAATATAATTAATGCACAAAAGTAGAATATATTTAATGCAATAGTCATAACAGTTTGAGCCAATTATTTGCAAAGGTTGTAGAGGACGGATTCGGAGAAAACGACAAGAAAATTGATGTTTTTGGAAATTTTTCTGATTAAATCTCTAATTGACTTGGATTAGTGAGTTTAGGATGGATTTGTTTTAATTAGCAAATGAAGTGTACTAATAGGGGCCAAAAATTCGAATAGGACGGTTCCGGCAAAAATGACAAGAAAATGAACGTATTTGGCAATTATTCCCATACACATACATACCCACCCAACACAATGTTTGAGTTATTCAGCACAAATGTTGAAAAAAAAAAATCCATTCGAATTAGACGAGTCCCCCCATAACTATCCTAATTTTCACTGAACCCGTCCATGAACCCAGTTTTTTCGCTAATCATCGCCGAACCCGTCCCATAACTACCATAATGGAGGGATGAGTTCGGCGATGATTAATGTACTTATGGGACGGGTTCGGCAATGATTAGCGAAAAAACTGGGTACGGCGAAGATTATGGTGTTTATGGGATGAATTTGTCTAATTCGATATTTGTATGTCTGTTTTGAAAATTTTTTAAACTATGGAATGATATGGTTTTTTGGGGAAATTAGAATAAAGGACCCATTATATTTAGTTTGTATTTATAAAAGACCCTTTGCTATAAAATTGTATATAGGGCCCTACCTAAAGTTTTGACTCTTTAATTAGGCCCCAACAATTTGCCTAATCCAATTGAAAACTAAACCTAATGGATTAATTCAAACGGATTAAAGAAGAGAAAGGAGAAAGCGAAGAAGACACTCAGACAGGAGGAAGAAACGGGAGAAAGAACGAAGAAGGCACCAAACGAAGTTTAAGGTTACAGAAATTGCGCGAGGAAAACAAAGTCAGAATACCCTTAACGGGAAAAAGTACTGAGCATTAGTTCAAGATTACAGGCTCAAATTTCTTCATCCCTTTGAAATATTCTTGGAAAATTTTTCCCCTTTTTTCCTTCCAATGTGCTATGTAAATTAGGGCTTCCTTGCCCATATTTATAAACAGTAGCACCGCGCCACAGTCACTCCGTTGAACCACTTCGACGCACGGCCATCCGACTGCGTATCCCCTGAGCTCCCTTTGTCGGCACCTAGTTCAGCCCCAACATCAATTGAATACTTAAGAGGGAATATGATTTGTAATTTAATTGAATTCATCATATTGACTTTTCGAGTGAAAGATAGCTAGTTGGCTACAACATATTTATGTCAGCAAGATGTGTTTGTTATGCCTATAAAAAGGATTCAACTTTTCGTTAGTTCTTTGTTATGCTATTGATATTGATTTAATTGAAAAATCATTTGAAGATTCAGGGGACGACCAAATTGAAAGGAATTGTTACTTTTCCGTTGGTATCTTATCAGCTACGAAGTGATTATGCTTGAGTTCAGGATCTAATTTAAGGTTTGTGAATCAGGATGGTTGATTTTATGTGATTGATGGCTTTATTTTCTGTTGCTCAGATTCTGATTAATGAAGTTGATTCATCTTCGTCGACGCTACATCAGAGTGATCGGGCCATGAAATTGCTTGCCTTTTGTCTCTCAAATCCTGTAAACAAGGTGATTTGTTTTAGTGCTTGGTATTTTTCCAGTGCAACTGATAAAGAGTTATTGGATCGATCTTTAAATTATGTATGGAATTTTCAACGTTGACTTGAATGCATATTAATGCTAATTTATTGTTCCTGATCTAGATTTGCCAACACCTTCATAAAGATTGTTATTTGGTTTCTCTATTTCTCTATTTAAGATTGTCAACTTTGTTTTGAAATTTTAGCATCTATGTATTCTGGTCACAAGAATGAAGAAGTTTACATATGGCATTATGTGCTCTTTACTTTTGCATCAAATGCTTTACGTCTCATCGCAGGGCTTATATTCATACATGAGCAAGATTATAAATGAAGCTTTGAAGCACACACATGCTGGAGGCACAATGGATCTGTGAGTCTCTTAGTTTCTACTTTGCATCATATTCTTGTGTTATATAGTTTCTATATACCCTCAATTAATTTTATGTTTTGTGCTTGAATCCCTATGTTTAGTAATACATGTTTATCTCTAATAATACTTGTGTATGTAGACATTTCCTGGTAATATTTTTGACATGAGAACTGTTGTATTATTTGTATAGTTTATAGATGTTGAATGTATTATATCTTGTTCAACTTTGCTCTAAACAATTCATGTACTGTAAATATTGAGCTATAAAAATAGGGATATAATCTACTTGGAATTCAATGCTTGTTATACCAGGCCCCTATATGTGTCTCCAAAATCTTGGTTGAATTGAAACAAGATCCTTTATAAGCTATAAGTTGTTTAAGTGGGCTAAAAGCGAAAACAGGTTTCAATATGGCAGACAATTATTGTAGGCTTGCTCATACGAATTCTATTATATTCAAGAATGGATGTTGATGCCCAAAATTCACTGTCATTTCATTGTAAACCAATATTTTGGTTGAGTTGCAGGCATGCGATGTAAATGAGGTAAAGCAAATACCTGATTCTGAAATGGATCAAACAACACTATTGCTTGAAGTGTTTGAGCGGGCCACACAGAGCTTCATGGTTGGTGATGGCATTTGCATACTCAATCATAACCGAAAGGAAACAGCTTGATGCTACCACAAGTTCCTTGAATCATTTTGTGTATTGAAAAATTTTGTGTAATACTTTTAGATGATTTGGTCTTTTGGATGTTGTTTGTTTGAATTGTGGTATGTGTATGAATAGTTATTGTATTTTGGAGTGTAGTAATGCAAGATGCATTATTGGTTTTGGTAAGATGGTGTCACTAAATGTGGTAATCAACTATTGTACAATATGGTAAAGGTTTAATGTATATTGTGGTAACCAAGTATTATTATATGTGGTAAATAATAAGGAAATGAAAATGCAAAAGGCAAGGACGCTGAGAAGAACGGTAAAAAATGATCGTCCTACACTGATATCAGATAAATTTTGGAGACACGGTCACTGACGGTTGATAAGGACCTTCCATGAACTATTAGGACCATCCACCAACAATATTTTAAGGTGGGACAGTGCAATGGACGCTTGGTGGACGAGGTAATCATTTTTAGCATACGTGGTAATAAGCAGATGATGAACGTGGTAAGACACGCAAGTGGGTCGTTGTAGATATTATATTTTTGAGTGGTAAGTTTTGCAATAAGTACATGGTAACCATCTTAAGTGGACTTTGGTAACACACGAGAAGTCACCAAAGCCCTCATGCTTCACTTACCATGCACATAATGAGTATGTTACCACAATATTAATTGTCACAAATGTAGGCATTTTGATCTGCTCCTACGGTTATTGGACAGTCAAATCTTAACCGTTCACCTTACCGTCCTCCACACTCATGGCACCACAATTAAATGATTACCACACACTATGTTTAAGTGTTACCATATTTGTGAAGTACATTTACCATAATTACAAATTCCTATTTACCACTTATACCTATTTTGGTTACAAGACTTATACCACTTAATTTAATATTAATAAATTCAACATAGTAAAGTAAAATAAAATTGTATTATAATTTTTAAAAGTAAAATAATATATAATTTAAAATTTGTTATATTTAATAAAATAAATTTAACATAATATAATTTTTTTTTTGGTGAAAACATAATTTAAATTTGAAATAAAGTAACAGAAATATTTTGAAAATAAAAATATTGAAAGAAAAATACAAAATAAATATAACTTTTACAATGAATATAAGATTTAATTAATTTAAATAATTTTTTAAAAAATAATTTTTTTTGAATAAAAAATTTAATATATTTTCACTACACTATTTTCTTTTCAAATTAAAGAAATTCTTTTTTTTGAGAAATGAAATTTAATATTAGGAAATTAGAATTAAATAATATATTATTCTTTACCATCTATATGGCTACCCATTATGCATGTACGAACACATAAGAACGGAAAAGTAAAGGTCTATTATGAAATTACATAGAATATCAAAGAAAATGCATGTACGAACGAATTCGTAGTGGTATTCAACGTCGAAGTACGAATGAATTTAAAACTGTCATGATTCAGTTAAATACATGATTGATACTTACCTATACAATAGTAACTACGTTTGGACGGTTCAATATGAGTACATCGATGCTTCGTGTTGGAGATTTATGGCTTATGGTTTAGAGGTGAACAAGTATCACTTGGTATAAAGTGACATCTTCATAATATTGAACCAAAAATATACGTCAACGTACTTCCCATGTTCGATTGATGCAGCTCTTAACCATTCAGTTTACTATATATCATTAATAGATACCACGTTACCATATTATTTGCACATGAACTACATATTTTGTATATATTAGGTCCTCATTTATTGGAGTAACACACATGTGTAACAAAATACGTCACGTGAACTGGTATAACATTGTATATATTTCATTTAAGGTTTGATCTACATTGGATTCAAACCACGTGTATGTAGTATTAAATGATCTGTACATGGTTACCGCATAAAAAGAAATATACTTACCACGTTTGTTCAATGTCACTTACCACAGATATATTATGTTGCTTACCACATGGTGAATATCAAGTTACAACGTTCTTGTTCTATTTGTTACCACATCTTTCCTAGTATCTTACCGCATGTATGCTATAAGCTTACCACATTCCTGTTGTACGATTTACCACACTATACCAATATAGTTTATCGCATATATCACATGATATATACTATGGATGAGAATGGTATAGATACGGTGGGATATTATCGAATACGGATTTATCCCACTTTTTTTTTTCTTTTTTCTTTTTTCTTTTTTTTTTTCTCTATCGGATTCAGATCAAATACAGATACAAATTCGATTATTTTCGGGATACGGATACAGATTTAATCGGATACAAATTATCGGATGATTTTTTTATAATTTTTATAAAATTTAATATTTTTTTATAAAAATTATATGATATATTTTTTTTATTGATAATTTTTAATGAATAAATAATAGAATATTAATATATTCGAATTTCTGAATTTAAAATCCACATAATGTCCTATCAATATCGCTTTGGATCCGGATACAGGCGGATATTTTTTAATACGAATACGAATGCGGATATTAAAGTACGCGGATATGAATATTGAAAAATCCCTTCGGATAGCTAATATCGTATTCGAATACGACATCGAATCGATCGGATATGTACCGTACTGCTTTCATCCCTACTATTTACCACGTTTATGATATGTGATTTACCACGCTATTGATATGTGCTTTAGCACATAAATCATTTGGTTTTTACCAAGTTATTGGTATGAGGATTGTCATTGTATTAGTATATGTTTTACCACAGAAACCATATGGTGTTTACGAAGTTCTTGGTATGTGGTTTACCACACTACATCAATATGGTTTACCACATATACCATATGGTATTTACCAAGTTCCTGGTATATGGTTTACCACATTATTGGTATGTGCTTTACTACATAAATCATTTGGTCTTTACCAAGTTATTGGTATGTGGATTATCATTGTATTGATATGTGCTATACCACATGTACCATATGGTGTTTACGAATTTCATGGTATGTGGTTTACCACGCTACACCAATATGGTTTACCACATATACCATATGGTTTTACCAAGTTCTTGTTATGTGATTTACCACGCTATATCATTATGGTTTACCATAGAGACCATATGGTATTTACCAAGTTCATGGTATGTGGTTTACCACGCTATTGGTATGTGGTTTACCACATAAATCATTTGGTCTTTACCAAGTTATTTGTATGTGGATTACCATTGTATTGGTATGTGCTTTACCACATATATCATAGGTTGTTTACGAAGTTCATGATATGTGGTTTACCATGCTACACCAATATGGTTACCACATATACCATATGGTTTTACGAAATTCTTGGTATGTGTTTACCATGCTATACCATTATGGTTTACCATAGATGCCATATGGTATTTACCAAGTTCATGGTATGTGGTATACCATGCTATTGGTGTGTGCTTTACCATATAAATTGTTTGTTCTTTACCAAGTTATTGGTATGTGGATTACCATTCAATTCGTATATACTTTACCACAAATACCATATGATGTTTACTAGGTTCTTGGTATGTGGTTTACCACGATACACCAATATGTTTACCACATATATCATATGATATTTACCAAGTTCTTGTTATGTAGTTTACCACTCTGGTATTGGTATGTGCTTTACCAGACTTTAGTATGTGATTTACCATGCTATTTAACTAAGATGCTTTGTTTATCATTAACTATTAAAATATTGGGGCCTAAAATGTAATGTCTCTCACTTGGGGGTCCTTGACTTTAATAATAGTTTTTGAGAGGTCCCTCTCTCTAAGATGCCCTTTTTTCTTCTCCCACAAATGTAGCTTCCAACAATTACAATTCCAGCCCACGACATTACATTCCACGAATATGACATAAATGCATAAACCAATTCAACACAATTAAGTACTTACATGTGTTAATAACTGTTCCACTTCTGCATTTCACGCAATCCAAAAAATATTTTTAACAAGTAATAACTCATACTATATATACGTAAAAAATTATAAATATTTGATATTCTAAAACTACGTGATTAGACAAATCTAACTACATCTCAATTGGCTATGTTTTTCTTTATACAACTATGTTAAAAATTTGATCAAAGTTATTCAATGAATAGTTACAACTATGCAAATAGAGCAATTAAATAAGAACGGAAGAAGTATAATGTTTCTAGCACATTACGAACTATAATGGAAGAGAGAAACTGAAAATACCCAACCTACGGTGTTATATCTAGATCCAAAAGCACATATTGTTTGAAATCCAACATTAGGACTATGGATTAAAATGGTACGGATATGGTGGGATAATATGAGATACGGATATTATCTAACATTTTTTCCTTCGAATTCGGATCGAATATAGGTATGCCGGATATGGATACGAATTAGGATATTTTCGGGATACGAATAGATGTCGGATTAAGATGGATATATGACGGATACGGATCTAATCGAATATAACCTATTGGATAATTTTTTATAATTTATTTTTAAAAATTATCTTATAATTTTATATTTTTATAATTATTGGTAACTTTTAAATAGTAAATAATAATATATTAATATATTTATTCTGATATCCGGGTTTAAAATCCGGATAATATTCTATCGAAATCCATCCGGATCCCGATACGGTCGGATATTTACGGATAGAAAATACGAATGCGGATATTAAAATACGGGTTCAGATTTGGATACGAATATTGAAATATCCGGCCGGATAGCTAATTTCGGATTCGAATTCAAATATAATCGAATACGACATCAGATCGGTGGGGTATTTACCCGACCGCTTTCACCCCTAACTAGGAAAATCCCTCAGCTTTACGAGCCCTTGTAAATAATACTTTAAATACACATAGAATAAAATTCTATAAATAAAAAGCTGAAATATTTTTAAAAAGAATTGTTAAGTATAATAAAATAATCATTTTTCAAATTCGACAAGATAATTACTTTTTCCATTTAAACTCCATCAAGTTGCTGATCTTCTCAAAATCTATCGGGCGTGTTAGCTCCGCTACTCATATTCTTTGTTACCTGCAAGAATTTAGAAAAAAAAAAAACATAAAAATCGATTTCTACAGACTCTTCGAAATGTAAAATCATTAATAATATAATCAAAGTTAATATTTTCTAATAAATCCTCTTCCTTGATAAAATTGTCAAACCAATTAACCTTTGTAGTGCTATTGACGATCTCAAATAGATTTTTATCAATTTTAATTTAGAAAAACTCCTTTTAGTTGATGCTAGTTACAAGAACAATTAAAAGAAAAAATTCTATAACCAAAAGAAACATTCGGATAACAATTTCCAGATTTTAGGAACTTAAGAATTCAATTGTAGACATCGACACTTTTGGCAGACTCATTTATGACACTTTTAATTTAGAGTAAAAGTCATAGTATAAATCAACTTCATAGTGAATCAGCATGAGAAAATGTAGAGTGAAATGATTCCATCAACTGGTCATTGTCCCCATTATTCTCATCATTTTTATATTTTTTTTTACTAATACAACGTTTTGCAGGATAACTTGGCTCTATACCGATTTCAAATCCAATATTTTTAGCATTCTAAAATTTTTTAGCAAAATGATTACTAGAGATCTTATTAAAATTCATATGGTTTGAGAGTGATTACTAGAGTAGATTGTATTTCATGTGTCAAGTGTAAAGTGTGAGAGTGATACACAAATGCATTTACAGCCGAAAGTGGAGCTTTCTTCTTATCCTAAAATCTGGTGACGCCCTCTTTGATGGCTAGAATTTTTTCTTGAACCATGAGCATACAAAATAATAATCCCTCTGTCCCATTTGAATGTCCCAAAACTTTTTGACACGCAGTCCATTGCATTTATATAACAGTTAATATATTAAAATGCAGATAAGTAACTGAAAGTGTGTAAAACCCTTGTGTGTATTCCTGTGAGCAGTACAATCAATATATACAAGTGTAATGGGCTTAAAGCCCCATGGGCCTATTCATACATATAATTATATATTCTAACATCCCCCCTCAATCACAACGGGAGAAGGACGAACGTTGAGATTGCAACGAAACTCATAGAAATGAACAGGATGCAAGCCTTTGGTCATTATGTCCGCTAATTGTTGAGAAGATGGGACATGAAGAACACGAATGGAACCTTGAGAGACACGTTCACGAACAAAGTGAATATCAATCTCAACATGTTTGGTGCGCATGTTCAAGACCGGGTTGGCAGACATGAAGACAGCACTGGAATTGTCACAGAAGATGATTGAAGCAGTGGAAAAGCGAAGTCCAAGTTCCAAGAGAAGAGATTGTAGCCAGCACAATTCAGAGGTAGCATTAGCAACACCGCGATATTCAGCTTCAGCACTTGAACGAGAGACAGTGTGCTGACGCTTGGAAGACCAAGAAACTAGATTAGGGCCGAGATAAACACAATAGCCAGATGTGGAGCGACGCGTATCAGGGCAACCAGCCCAATCTGCATCAGAATATGCTACAAGACGATCAATAGGTCCAGAATGAATCCAAAGGCCTTGATCCAGAGTGCCATATAGATAGCGTAAAATTCGTTTGACAGCTTGGAAATGAGGAACTCGTGGGGCATGCATAAACAAACACACTTGTTGAACCGCATACGTGATATCAGGCCTGGTGAAGGTGATGTACTGGAGAGCACCAACAATACTACGATATGTAGTGGGATCAGAGTACAACTCGCCTTCTGACAAAGATAATTTAGACTTATGATCCACTGGAGTAGAGGCGGAATTGCAAGAAGACAAGTCACAACGAGCAAGCAATTCCTTAATATATTTAGATTGAGATAAAAAGAAACCCTTAGAGTGGCGTTGAACAGAGATACCCAAAAAATAGTGCAAATCACCAAGATCTGTCATTGCAAACTCATGATGCAAGTGACCAATAACCTTGGAAAGCAGTGTCACAGAAGAAGCTGTTAAAATGATATCGTCCACGTATAATAAGAGAACAGCCATATCAGACCCATGACGATAAATAAACATTGAAGAGTCAGCCTTGGAAGCAACAAAACCATAACGGGAAATAAAACCAGCAAACCGTTGAAACCAAGCGCGGGGTGCCTGTTTAAGACCATATAAAGCTCGCTCCAATTTGCATACATGATCAGGGAATTGAGGATCAACAAAGCCTGGGGGTTGAGATATATAAACAGGCTCCTGGAGTACACCATTCAGGAACGCATTTTTAACATCCAATTGTCTTATAAGCCAACCTTTCGAGAGAGCGAAAGAGAGAATAGTGCGAATAGTAGTTGGACGGACGACAGGACTATAGGTGTCATTGAAATCAATACCAGGCTGCTGAGAATAACCCTGAGCCACTAACCGAGCCTTGTAGCGGTCTAAGCTACCATCGGATTTTTGTTTAATACGATAAACCCATTTCGAACCAATAATGTTTACACCATCAGGACGAGGAACCAATTGCCAGGTATTATTGCGAGAAAGAGCACCAATTTCTTCATTCATGGCCTGTTGCCAAGCATCAGACTTACATGCCTCACGATATGACTTTGGTTCCTGCAAATCATTGTTAGCAACAGTGCAAGCCAATGATAAAATCTGTTTAAGGGTACGGGTACCAGTTTGACTACGAGTAATCATTGGATGGCGTCGAATAGGAGATGGGGGACCAGACTCTTGTAGTGGAGAAGGGTGTGGAGAAGGAATTGATGGGGCAAGGGACTGTGGGGAAAGTGGTGGAAGAGGGGGAGAATGGAGGATAGGAGAAGAGGGTGACAAACCGAAAGGAACATGAGAACTAGGGTACCGAAAAGGAGTTGGAGAGGATTTAGCTGGAGGAAGGACATGCCGAAATGGGAAAGATTGCTCATCAAAGATAACATGTCGCGATACAATGACTTTGTTAGTGGTTAAATCAAGGCAACGATAGCCTTTGTGATGGGATGGATAGCCGAGAAAGACACACAAAGTAGAGCGAGGGGCTAATTTATGCGATGCAGAATGAGACAAATTTGGATAACAAGCGGACCCAAAGACACGCAAGTGATCATAACAGGGAGAGGTGTGGAAAAGGGCTTCATAAGGCGTTTTATTTCGGAGAAGAGGGGTGGGAAGACGGTTGAGTAAGTACGTGGCATTGTTCAAAGCTTCAACCCAATATAGTGAAGGCATGGAGGCATGCAATAAGAGAGTACGAACCATGTTTAAGAGAGTTCGATTGAGACGTTCAGCTTTCCCATTTTGTTGAGAGGCATTAGTAGTGGAAAAACGAATGTGGATGCCATGGGTTGACATAATATCATTCATGGCTCGACTATTATACTCCCCCCCTTGATCACATTGAAATTGTTGGATAGTGACACGGAATTGGGTTTGCACATAAGCAAGAAAATGAGAGAAACAAGAGACAACATCACATTTTTGTTTAAGAGGATAAATCCAGCAATAATGAGTATAATCATCCAAAAAGGTAACAAAGTATTTATAACCACTAGAGGAAAGTACTGGAGAAACCCAAACATCTGAATGAACAAGAGCAAAAGGTTCATGTGTGTGAGAAAGAGATGTGTCAAAGGGCAAGCGAACATGCTTCCCTAATTGACAAGCATGGCATACACACTTATTAAATTGAAATTTGGACCCAAAAAGAGAATTCAGGACACGTGGACCAGGATGCCCAAGACGACAATGCCAAACACGGGAAGCATCATGGATAGCTGGGAAAGCAGCAGCATGGGACGCATAAAGAGACGAAAAATTTGAAAATATGGGATACAGAGGGCCAGGATCATTGGACTTGAGAAGGGTCTGCCGAGTGCGAGGATCCTTAACCAAGAAACCAGAGGAGTTAAATTCAACAAGACAATTATTATCACGAGCAAGCTTTTTAACAGATAACAAATTCTTTTCAAGGGAAGGAGAAACAAGAATATCATTTAAGATTAAGGGACGAGCGGAGGTAGGAAGAAGAGATGTACCAACAGATTTAATTGGAATCTTTGCACCATTACCAACAATAATTTTATTAGGCCCAAAGTAAGGAGCAGAGGTGTGGAGAATACCTTCATCATTCGTCATGTGAGATGTGGCTCCACTATCCAAGTACCAGGTAGAGTCAGAAAAATCTCGTGCTGGAGAGGCCGTAAAGGCCTGATTATTGGACAAATCTCCTTGAAAATTGGAAGGACAAGAACGAGCAATGTGCCCATAACCATAACAATTGTAGCATTGAATCAAACGTCGAGATGTGTTAACTGATGAAGAAGATTGATGAGGTGCAGGGCCAAGAATAGAACCATTGGGTTGTCTAGGGAGACTAGACATAATTGTGCCAGAAGAACCTCGACTAAGAACTCCCCCATGAGGAAATGAACCACGACGAGCCCCATTCCCACGAAAAGAACCACGACCACGACCACGAGAGTTAAAAGGGCCACGAACAGGAGAAGATACACCAGCAACAAAAACAGCAGTAGAAGAAGGGGCAGTGGTGCGTTGCTGTTGACGATTCAATTTGGCATCCTCAAGCATCAACATAGAACGACACTCATCGAAACTTGGAAGCGGAGTACGAGAAGTAATGATAGATGTAATGGAATTATATTCCGCACCAAGACCCATGACAATTTGCATAATCATGTCTTTGGGAGTAAGATTATCCCCAATAGAAACCAAACAATCATACAACTCCTTTAGTTTGTCAACATATTCCGTCAAAGTGAGAGATCCTTTTTCAAGATGATAAAACTCTTGCCGAAGATAGACAATGCGTGATTCAACTTGATCTCGAAATATTTTCTCAATTTTAGACCAACAAGAACGAGCAGTCATGGATTTACCAGGTTCAATGATCTGACGTAGAATATCTTTAGAAACAGTGGCTTGAATCCAAGAAAGAACCAATGAGTCTACTTGTTTCCACTGTGGAAAGGAAGGATCGGTGGAGACAGGAGGGTCGACGGATCCATCAACATGAGAGTAGACATTGTAGCCGTGAAATACAGGCAAGAACAATTCTCGCCACAGTAGATAATTGGTGTAGTCAAGAGTCTCAGAAACATGATTCTTTATGTTGGAAAGAGATAGAGCAGGGTGACGAGAAGAGTCCGCCAAAGATGGGGAGGAACGATCTGGGGAAGAAGTGTCAGACATAATTCACAGAATGAGACAGATTAGAGAAAAGAAAAGAGTGGCGGCTCTGATACCATGAAAGTGTGTAAAACCCTTGTGTGTATTCCTGTGAGCAGTACAATCAATATATACAAGTGTAATGGGCTTAAAGCCCCATGGGCCTATTCATACATATAATTATATATTCTAACAGTAACAATCATAAGAATTATATATTCTAAAACTATACAATTAGACAATTTTAACAAGGCCGGACTTGACTATATTTTTCGTTTATATAATTGTGATAATAACATTATTAGGTTAAAGTTGAATAATGAATAATGTCAAAAGTCAAAATGGGACGGACGGAGTAATATACTACCTACAATTTTGTTAATAAAACTATAAAAGAGTACAACATATGACAAAGGTTTAACATAAAATCTACTTAATTGATATCATCAGGTAAGTACCCATCTTCTCATACCGTTGAAATATGGATTTGTTACCATGGAGCTATATATATATATATATATATATATATATATATATTCAATATATGTTACTTCAATATGAATAATGGCTTGCTGCCATGTCTTTGCTTCGGGGGGGTAATGGTTTTTTGCTGAGCTTTGGTGTATGCTTGGTCTTGATGCTGTCTGATTGATTATCTTGTAAATGGCTATTAGCCATGTCTCAGTTTCAAATAAAATACCTTTTCCCCGCAAAGAAAAAAAAAAGTATTACTCATCATATCTCCCAATTTATTCCTCAAATTTGTTTTTATAAAATTCATTATATTGTCAAGAATACACTTTCAATTGTATTTGTGGCGACTGATTGCATAGGGTAGACAATTGCTAATTTAATCAATTTATAAACAGAGAAAAAATCACACCATTTTTTGTTTGACCATTGCAAGTGCAAGCCTTCTATGAAAAATCATCAACTCCTCATAGGTAAAATATAAACCTCCAACCGATGATATAACATAGTATGATCTATTGATGAAAAATTACTTAAATAGAGTTCAGAAAGATGACCTAACCAATCTCTATCAAACTTGAAGAATTGATCTCTAAGATCAAGACAAGAAGTACAAAGTAATAATTCGGAACTTGTTTCAATGAATCGATTATCCATTTCTTGATTAACAAATCAAAAGCCTAAGAAAAAAAATATTCAAGATGGTTCAAAACATCGTAGTTAATAGCGCCCCTATAGCGGTATGGCAGGATAGCAGAGCGAATTGTGATTGGGTACTACAGCCACCACATATTCCGAATAGCGGCCTTAGCAGGCGGCCTGGCAAGTTGCACCAGAGTGGGACGGCGCTGCGGGTAGAAGCGGAATTATGTTTTCAAAGAATTAGAGTGATCAATGTTTAGAAGAAACATGGGTTTGCACGTCTAGAGAAGATAAACAGTTTATTTGGGAGGTGAAAGCCGAACATTAATAACTTTTTACTTTTAGATTTACTAGTCAACCCATCCGCGGGTACCGCGGGATGTAAATTTTAAAACCATAAATAAATTTATATGTAAATTTAATTTTATTATTATTATTATTATTATTATTATTATTATTATTACTAGTATTTCCCCGCCCAATGGGCAGATCGAAAATTATGGACAATATGAATAAAATTATTCAATTTTAAAAATAAAATTGTTCAATTTTATTATGTCGATTATATTCTCCAACCTCGTTAACCTATTTTAAGAATTATATGAGTACGTCTATATATTGCATAGGAATCGACCAACATATGTCATTACCAATATTTATATATTAGTACAATTTAATATCTTAAAAAAAACTTATACTACAAACAATAGTTGAAAGGACAAAAAAATAAAAAGGCAAAGATAAAAACCTTTTTACTCACGACTTTAACGTCATACATTAACAAAGAAAATACGTGTACTACCCACGCAATTAGTCACATAAAAAATAAATAAACAAATAAATAAATAAACAGATAAATAAAATAAAAATAAAAAGAAATGGAATTTAATTCAAAGATCAAAAGAAATTTAATTTCCAAGAGCCCGTGAAGTCGAAAATAATTTAATTAAATAAATTATTGCACGGGAAATGAACGTCGATGGACTGAAGATTTCGAACACCAAATTAAATTGGGATCCAAATGAATTTGAAATAGGAGTTTAAAGTCCAAGAATAGAAAATAGGAGAAAGGCCCAAGATAGAAGAGAAAAGGCCCAACGGGATAGCACGGGCCGGCCCAGGCTGAGCCCAGGCCGAGCACAAAGGGGTGCCATATCAGGCGACAACTAACCCCGAGATTTTCTCCCCAAATCTTGCCCAACTAACCCGAGATTTTCTCCCCAAAACTTGCCCAACTAACCCCGAGATTTTCTCCCCAAATCTTGTGCCCCAAATCTTGCCTAACCAACTCCTCGATATGCGGGGGTTGTTGGAGCATATAAATATCCTCGTTTCAGCTCCCGTACGCCCTTTCAACACTTTCGCACTTTCTACTCAAAATCACTCCTACCTTTGAACACCCGAAAAACCCTAGATCTAGATCGTTGGTGGCAAGTCAGCGAAGGAGGAAGCGTTTAGGACGGATTTAAGAACTTCCAAGCGTAGGTTGGTGGTGAGGTAATGTGATAATCCATAGTTTACATCCGAAATTTGAATATAAAATCTAACTTAGCACGTTTTCTCTTTTAAACCGCGAATCGGAACAAAGGACAAGGACGGAGGAACTAGGACATGAACGAGGAACCCGGAAGCCACGTCAACAAATTTGTGAGCCGTAGATCCAATAACCAAGTAAGTTGATTCTTAACGTAACGATTTGGTGACGTAAAAATCGAACGAAACATGACATAAGTTAATAAACATAAAAATTTGACAAAAATAGGATCCACGGATGCGCAGTTTTGTAACTTTAATTTTTCGGACCCTTTTCACGTCAAACGTAAAAACTCAAAACTGAAAATGTGTTCTTAAGACTTAGATCTACTCCGTGTAAAATTTTCAATATTTTTCGTTAAGATTTGATGCCCCGAATTTGACCCGAATTTAATAACGAACTTGAACAGCATTTTAGGGGTTGATCCAATCCGATTTGAACTTTGTGATATAAACAAAAACTGTAGATAATGATGTCTAGAACTAGTCTGTAGAAATACATGAATTTTTTTCGAGATTTGAACCTCCGAATCTGAACCGAACTAATCTGTATTTTCATCGAATTCATAAAAAGCGGACAGACTTGATTTCGAACTTGATCCAAATTTTCATAACTGATCCGATTGGAATTAGACTTTGACTTCTAAACAAAAGTTGTAGATAATCGTGTTAAGATTGTGCCTTTAAAATTTCAGAGTTTTTAAAGTTCATTTGATAATCGAAAAACCGATTTTCTAAACTGTGACAAGTCTGAATCATGACAGAATATGATTTCATGAAAGATCTTTAAATTCGACTTGTTTCCTCACTTCTTTTCAAAAAACGTAAAGAACGAAAGTTGTTCGTTAGAACGGTTTTGAGTTAATGACATAAATTTCACATCAATCACCTGAAGAATGGATTTTTAAATGAGAAAGGCGGAAACTGTAACGAACACGTTTAATACGTTGGACGAAAATGAGATTTCTAAGAGAACAATTGAAACTCTTTTCTAAATTAATAAAGAAATGTTTTCAATAATCTCGTGAATCTAGGTTGAGGGAAATCCATATTTTTACCAGAGGGTCAGTGCTCTGCAGGGTGCCCCTCTGTGTTCTTCACTTCGTACCTATAACGGACGTTGTGCACATGGCCTGCCAAATCGGCAGTAGGACATACACGGCCTGCCAAAGTGGCAGTGAAACCGCATGAAAGGCCTGCCATTTTGGCAGTCGATACACACGGCCTGTCAAAATGGCAGTCGATGCACAGAGTTTGCCAAATGGCAATCGATACACTTAGCTCGCCAAATGGCAGTGAAATACGAACTCGTGATACGAGATATATGAGAAATAAAGAAAATATTGAGATTGCGTAGCAATCGAAAACTAGTTGGACCTCGATTGGTAGTAGCGGAAATAAATTAAAAGACTTGTGTATGATGTTTATTTGTTTATTTATTTATTACCATGTTTTAAATTCATGTACTTAAATTATGCAATTAAATATTGGTTAATTTACCTTTTCATAAAGCATGAAGAATTTACGTTTTATTTTATTAAATGCTTTTAAACCCAATATTGCTATGTTAAGAGGGGTTGGGGACTTACCCTAGTTGCAAGTCCTCTTTCTTCCAACCATAGGTGGGGGTTCGATCCCCACCCGGTCCCCTATCCCTCCATGTTACCCCATTGTAATTTGTGTGGTTTGAGCTCCCACACACCTTTGCCGACACATGAGTGTCACTGTTTACCGAAAAAAATATTGCTATGTTAAGAATTACATTACTCAGTATTGTATATACTGAAAAATCATTATATTTTCATTTTCTTTTCACAGTATGGCGAGTATGCATGAGCATGAGCATGCATTGGGATTTTGGGAATATTAATTTATCATTTTTATATGACTTGCATTTTGGCCTGTTAACCCGATGTTTTGGCCATGTTGACCCGAATTACATGCACTGCAATTTAAATAATGTTATGATGATTTTCGCTACCTATTTATAATAGGCTGTTTTAAATATTTTTATCTTTGAATACCTTAGTCTTGTATCTCTTTAGTAAGCTCGAAGAAGTCGTGTCTTGCTAGGGAGGTGTGGCGGTGACGTCCCGGCCTGGGTTACCAAAACAGGGGTGTTACAATACGTGAAATCGTATTGTACTCAATAATTAATTATTGATATTGATTCACACCCTAAAGCGTTGAGATATTAGAAATATTAGATATTTCATAAATAAATAGATATTTTCAAATTAATTTAGGAAAATATAAGAAATATTCTTATAAATGAATCTATTGACAAATTAAAATGATTATAGTTTTATCAACTTATTGTCGTATTGCAATTTATCTAATTTAGTTAATTTATTTAATACAAATATTTGCTATTCATTAATGAATATAATATCAATCTATAAAGTATTTATTAATAATTTTACAATGTATTATTTAACTATAATTTCAATTAATAGAGTATTGGCTAAGAATAATAACAAATATTGAAATTATATTTAAAGAATAATTATAATATCAACTCGTAAAGTTTTTGTTACATCCTTTATTTGGTAGTATTCTTTATCTATAATAATTAATGAAATTAAATTATCTAATATGAATTTCGTTCGAATATGGTTCTCCTATATATTATTTTTTTTGGATGAACCGAAGTCAGCTATAACGGTTCTCCTATATTTTGAAAGTGCATTATGTTTTTTTCAATTCCTTCATTTTACAGTGAAAATGAATTGATTTTTGCTAATATTTATTATTCAACTAACAATACATAAAGTTTTTGTTACATCTTTTATTTGGTAGTATTCTTTATCTGGCGTGAATTTCACTCAAATTTGGTTCTCCTATATATTGAAAGTGCACTATGTTTTTTTTTTTTTTTTTTTTTTTTTTTTTTTTTTTTATAAAAAAATTCTTCATTTTTATGGTGAAAAGGAATGACTTTTGCTATTGTTTATTATTTAACTTTGACTAATGCTTATACAACATCTATATAAGAAAAAACATAGTCAAGTGGGATCTCGTTAGATTCGTCTAATCATTTAGTTTTAAAATATCAAATTTTCAGAATTTTTTCTTGTACACATTTTAAGTTATTGATGAGTTATTGATTATTAGAAATGTGTATTGGATTGCGCGCAGAAAGTGAATGTTGGGGAAATAGATAGGTTACTGTTCATAAGGGGATTTCTGTGAGAGAAAATTGACAGGTTACTGTGCATAAGAGTAGGTTACTGTTCATAAGGGATATTGTTTTGATAGATTATATAGATAGATATAGATGATTATTATTATAATGTTATTATTATTATTATATTATTATTATTATTATTATTATTATTATTATTATTATTATTATTATTATTATTTCATCATGTAAATTTCAAAAGATTAACAATTTGTGCTAGCACACCCGTCCACGCGATGCGTGTTTGTGTAAAGTTTAAAAAAATTATAAAATAGAAAATAAATAAATATAATTCTCCTCACTATTTCAAGGTTAAAGATGAAGACATAAGCACAAAATTGTATGCTATTAAAAATAAAACCACTAAAAGATTATGTTACATGGACTTTAATTTATTATACTTAATTTGGGGCAATTATTGTAAAATGATTACATTATATGCATGCCTAAATCTAAAAATTGGACCTCCAGGAACACTCCAACATGTTTTAGAGATTGACCTTGGCTCTTGACCTCTTGTTGATAATCATAGCATAATAAATATTTAGTTGAAACTGACGTCTTAAAATTTTAAATCGTATTTTATGATCAGATTAGGTCAAACTTCTTCATGGAATAAACACTATTTGTCCATTGCTTTCTCGAGTCAATACTTCATCCCGCAGGATATTTTTTCCCATTATTGTTGGAACAATGTACTGCCAGTCAATACTTCACCACATGACATTTTTCCCATTTTTTTCGGAACCAATGTAATGACAGTCAATACTCTACCCTCCAAGACATTTTTTCACACTATTGTCGGAACCAATGTACTGTCTGTCAATACTTCACCCCTCATGACATTTTTCATTTTAGTCGGAAACAATCTAATGTATATCAATACTTCACCCTTCAAAATATTTTTTCACACTCTCGTCGGAACCATTGTACTATCATCCAATGCTTCATCTCCATGACACTTTTTCCCACTCTCGTTGGAACTAATGTACCTGCCCGGGCGATGCGCACGGATGTAAAGTTTTTTAAAAAATTATAAAATAGAAAAAAATAGAGATATAATTATTATATGCAATGATTTAAACAAAAAATCCAATTCTTTACTTACATGAATGAATTGTGCTTTCAAAAGTATTTTACATATAAAATCAATGTTTCACTTTCACCATTTCCTTCTAATATAAAATTCTGAGAAGTCCGATGGCATTGAATTTCAATTTCATCCATCAATTAATGAAAAGGTAAAATTGCATTGAACACATAAAAAGTAATCTGATATAATATCAAATATTTGTAAGGTGAATCTATATTTGAAGAATATTCCAAAGGTACTAAGATTTAATGTACTGGTAGTGCCAACAACGTGTTTAGAGTAAATCCAAGTATTAGATATTTAACTTTTGATATAATATATAGGTTGACTGTTGTATTAGTTGTATTATATGAGTCAAATTATTCAATTCGATAAATGATAAAAAATATAGTTACAATGATAAACGCATCCACATATGAATGAGTTATTTAGTTACTAATTTTGTAAATTCTACAAAAATTACTTTAGAAATTACCGGAGTTACTAATTTTGTAATGTAAAATTGTAACACCCCATTTTCGGCGCAGCGGAAAGACAGGGGGCGTTACAGATGGTATCACAGCCTGTACCCAGACTGGTGTGCAAGCGGGGACGCTGGGCCCTTATGGGGGTGATTGTAACATCCCACATCGGTTGGAGATAAATTTAATCTCTATTTCGTTGTGAATTTAATCTCTATTTTCGATAGAAATTACTTTCGTCTTCTCAAACAGAAATGGAATAAATTTAAGTCACAAATTGCAACTATTTTTTTTTTTTTTTGTCAGAAAATTTCATATAGTGGGTGATTTTAAAGTTTGTTGAAACAAAGATTAAATTAAAAGTATAGTGGACGAAATTGACATTATGGATAAATTATATGACCAATTGGGTTTGCATTTCACATTATTCGTCATTAATTAGTGGTTTGAAGAAATAAATGAGTTTTTGTTAGTATAGTTACGGGATTGATTGGGTTATTCAAAAGAAAAAGTATCGATGAAATTGGTATTAGCAAAGGTTGCGCGATGCATGGAGTATCAAAGGGTGTTTGTTTAGCATCGACGGAAGATCGACAATACCGTACGAGAGTTCACCATTGATCATATTTGAATTTCTATTCATATTAATTGGATCATAAAATAGTAGATTCGCAATGCATATACATCTCAACGACACATCCATATACTTTTCATTTAAATACTCAAAGTCATTTCAGCAACATATATCAATTATATGCGACATTTTGAGGGTTCGCAAGGCATAATTTTAGGTTGAGAGAAATAATAAAATATGCCACTAAAAGCGCCTTTTTTTTTAAACCACTATAAACACCAATTACCAAAATAGATCACTACACGGGCGGTGCATTGTAAAAATAGGCCAAATGACCTTGTAGTGGCCTATTTTTACAATGCATATATAGGCCATTACAAGGTCATTTGGCATATTTTTACAATACACCATATTTGTAGTGACCTATTTTGGTAAGAGAAATATTAAAAGAGTTTATTAAAATAGGCAAGTAGCTAGAGGAGCACAGACCTACAATACACCACCCTTATAGTGACTTATTTTAATAATTTATGTTTGTAATGACCTAAATTCAAAAGTAGGCCAATTAAGCCCTTATATTGGTCTATTTTAATAATTTTCTATATTATTATAATTTTTTTATGAATTCCAATATATCAAAGTGACAGGATAATTTTTTCATTAAAAAATTTTAAAATACTATGAGATTGTCAATTTCTTCCTCTACTTTTTACGAAACGAGGATTTTGGGGTAATATCACATAAACATAATGCTTTTATTACAAATTGAACATGCAAAGAACATCAAATAGATTTCTTATTCAACACCTCTCATAGTGCAATTATTCTTTTTATTTAAGTCCTCCTCCAGTAGTAGGATATCCCATTGCCAGTGTTTCTCTCCTTGTGCAATTTCTGTATAGGGAATCATCTAGGTCGCAAGTGGACAAATCTCGTGTGGCAGGCATCTACACTTTGTTACTTTATAGGGAAACAACCATTTGCATTCTCCCCGACGCAAATTATCGGCCTCGCAAGCTGCGCTGCATCTATCGTCATCACACACAGCTTCATTGTAAGATGGGCTGCGTACCCCATTTGCACATTTATTATTGATAGATGCATCAACTCGTATTGTTGTCATCTCCGCTGAGTAATAAAGAAAAATTAACTAAATGTTGAATATAATGAACTCCAACTATTAGAAGAAAAAGGATTACCTAAAATGAAAATTAGCAAGAGAGAACACAACACTTCATTCAGAAATTTACTTGCCATCGTCATGTGAGTGATACCGTTGGAAACTTGGAATTAGCTGCCTCAACGAAGTTTTTTAGTAACATATATATATATAGATATATAATGGGAAAATACCTAAAAAATACCCAATTCCAAAAGAACTTACCTCTTTAATACCCCAAACAATTTTTCTTCCTCTAAGCCCCCCAACCAAAAACAACAATTCCTTCAAGGTACATGGAGAGATAAAACTTTAAATTAATGACCATTTTACCCTTAAAACCTAAAATCTAAGAAATAATACCTAAAATCCATCCAAAAGAGTTTAACACTTCTCTAAAAAGTGCCCAAAAAACACACCCCCTCTAAAAAATTTGTATCAGAGCATAAGTTGCGATTTTAGGGCTTATGGCTAATGACGGATTAAAAGATAATCAAAACACAATTAAATTAAATGACAATATTAATTACGAAAAATTTTTAATAATTGATATTGAAAAGAAAAGGCTATTCAAAAACCAAACTAAAGATTGTAAGATCTGTAAACAAAATAAAATAAAAATCAAAAGAATAAAACTCAAGAAAAATAGAACTTTTAAAAATTATTGCAAACTAATCGTAAGATTAGAAGCTTTAAGACAACACTTAAAAACTCATGAATAAAATGTTAACAAATAAAAACATGGATATACAAAGAAGTCTTCAATCAATTGAAGCAAAACTAGATAAGTTAGAATTATTAGGAAAACAAAATAATACAAATCTTAAAGTAATATTAGAAAACCAAACATACTTATCAACCCAGTATGATAAATCATCCAGTGGAATGAAAAACTTATCTAAAACCATAACAACACTTCAATATGAAAATTCTAAACTAGTTAATGATATCCCAAATCCGAGAAAAATCATTAACCATAGTGAGGAATTAAAACAACTACAAGATAAGGTTGAAAAACTTGATAAAGAGATAAAGGAAATTAAAAATATTGTTGAAAACAATATTGAAAATGTAAATGAAATGTGTAACAAAATTATAAAAATCATTAAAGGATAATGGAAACAGCTTTGAAAGAGGTTAAAGAAACAATAGAAAACTTTAAACAAGAAATTAATAATAAATTCAAAGAATTAAACAAAGAATTAGTAGAAATAAAGCTAAATGTTAATAATCTTCATAAGAAGATTGGCGAAATAACAGACCATAATAAAACAAATAATACAAATATTAGTCTAATTGACAAGAAAATAAAAGAGCTTGTAACAACTGAAATACTAAAGAAAAAAATTGATGATGTACATGTTCAAATGGAAAACATGAAAAAATATCAAGACCCTGCATTAAGAATAGCCATTGAAAGCATAGATGAAAAACTTGAAAGAATACAAGCTGTTAGAATACCTGAAGATAATACAATAAAACAACTAGCTGAACAAATTGCAAAGTTACCTGCAGAAGCTAGAAGGAAAACTAAACCACAAGAAAAACTAAACTTCTGGGTTGTAAAACCAGACGAAAAATATTTACAAAAATGAGCAGAAGATCGTTTTCTCTTACTAATGAATCCAAAAACAGTCTAGTAGAAAGAAGTAATTCTCAAAGGATTGAAAGCTCAAACTTTGAAAAAACCTTAATAGATAGAATGTTCAGAGAAAAAACCAAACTTGAAGAAGGGCCAACAATAATTGAAGAAATAATTGACCCTGATATTGAATTTGAAAACTTCAAGAAAAGAACATTAATCCAATTGGAACCAAGATTATTGTATGACCAAAGATTCCTTAATTGGAACACAGGATATTACAAATATCATTATACGGAACCAATAAGCTGTCTAAAAGATGACAAAAAATTAATAAAATTAATAAGCAATAATGAAGCAATTAGGCTTCAAAGACAAGGACAAAAATACATGCATATGGGATTAATCTCCATAGGAGTAAAAGGTTTAACTAGAAAAAACTTAGGAACTAAAGTCCTAATGACTGTTCTAGATACAAGGTGGACTAATCCAACCCAAGCTATCATAGGATTAATGGAAATTGATATGAACCCTAATGTGGGAGTATGTTATTTGGCACCAGATTATATGATACAAATAACAGATTTTATGAAGCATATCCAAATAGGAATTCAAACAGTAGGATATGAAGAAATGGAAACTGGTCACAACCTAATGGTATGTGTAGGCTTCTTAGGAAGAATCACAAACAATGGCCAAACCAGGCATAAAACAAAAATTGAAACTGTGGTAAGTATCATAGGAAGTGAAGGAGTAAAAATGATAGGACCAACTGAAATATCATCAGAAGAAAATGCTGGGAAAAATTGGGATCTATCAAAATTCTTTGAAAAACCAAATGTTAAAAATTTAACTCCAAAAAATGTAAATTACTTCATTAACTCCAGAGGAGAAACGTCAGTAAGGTTTAACGATTATGAAACTGCAAAACGACCAATAGATTTTACAGAAGAAGAAGGTCAGGAAAATGAATAGACAAATGAAAAGGTTTATTGTAGAAAAACCAGTAACAGATAACTATGTAAAATATGAAGGAAAACATATATTTCACCCTAGTGAAGATGAAGTGGAAAGAATTGCTAAAGACATTCAACATATTTGTTTAAAAACAAGAAAATTTGAAAACTTTAAGAAAGGAAAAATTCTAAATAAAAGAGAGTACCATGACAGGTATGAAAGAGTTTTCTCACAACATGTGCATTCTGCACTAACTAAAAAATTCAAAAACAAAGGAATATTACCTCATAATTGTCAAAATTGTAAAATTGATCTTGATAGAAGATATTCTGATAAGTTAAAACATATGATCCATTTAATAGAATGTCCAAAACATAGTGGATATTTTGAGAATTGGATAGAAAATTATGAAGAAATGATAAGAGAAATATCAAAACTAAATGAACAAAAACAAGAATTAAAGGATAAAATAAAAAGAAAAAATAAAGAATGGAAGAATAATTTAGAAGATATTATTGAGAAAGAAGTACAGAAGAGATTACAAAAAATACAAATAAAAGAAGAACAACAAGCAGATATAGAAGCTCACTTGTTCTTAAAGGAAAACTCACCAGAAGTAGGACAAAGTTCTGATAATACATTAATGGAACAATATATGGGAGACCATATCTCCTTACATTCTGAGAAAACAAATAAAACAGCTAAAGAATTCATGAACAAAGATGTTGTCATGAAAAATACAGGAGACAGTATAACAAGAGTCCCTGGAACTCCCTTTGCCCCATACCAAAGAGGGACTGAGTGGAGACCTGGAACTAATTATACTGGAAATAATTCTAGACACTCAATCACACATGTTCATCCAGAATATCCTTATGGAAAGATACAACCTGGGATGATAACAAAACCTAGAGGGATTAGGCAACCTTTAGAAAGAGGATATTATCATAACCCGGCAATATTAGAAGTAACAAATGTAAGCCCTCAAGAATGGGGCTCAGTAATTGCAAAATGGAAAAACATAGTTGTAGCCGATTACATCAAAAACAAAAATGATTATAATGATACAGCTGAATCAATGTATGGATATCTTGAAACCTATTTAGGAGAATTCGCACAGTCAATGTGGGAAGTATTTAAAAGAGACTATCCAATGGATTATCAAGACTTAATAGAAAGAGGACCGAATCCTTATAACTTTGTAAATAAAATATCAAGTCTAATAACGGGTGAAGATGGTAATTCAGGACATATAACAACACAAATGGATGCCTTGATCCATCTAGACCAAATGCACCTAGATGACTTATATGGAACAATAGACTTCTTGAATGAATATGTCTACTATACAGGCCTAGCAGGAGGTGCTTTTAACCAAGAGTTAGGTGAAAAATTATTTATGAAAATACCAAGACCAATCGGTCAAGAAATTCAAGATACATGGAATAAAATGGTTGAAAAGAATCCTCAGCAATACACTATTAGTATGAGAGCTGTTCATGTGGTAAAAATATTAAAAGATAAGTGTACAAATATAATTGCACAAAAACAACTTAAGAAAACTGATTATTCATTCTGTAAAAGGATATACACTCCTCAACGATATGGTAGGCCGGAACCATTAAGGAAAAAACCCAAATTCATAACAAGAAAGAAGTATTTTATAAAACAATCAAATAGCAGAAAACCTTTCTTGAAACAAAAACATCACGTCAGAAAATATAATCCTAGTAGAAATTATACAAAGAAACTTGCTTGTTTCACATGTGGTGATGAAAGCCATTTGGCAACAGCATGTCCTAAAAGAAAAAACCAACATTCAAGAGAAGCAATTCTTACAGAATGTATACAACAAGATATATTGGATGTAGACTCAGATGTTTCTGAGACTGAAACAATATATAGTATAGTAACAGTGGAAGAAAATGTTATAGAAGAACAAGGGGATGATGATCCCTATGAATTGATTAATATGCTTGCAAATGAAAACTCATATAATGGTATCACATATAAAGAGTATATGATGCCATATGAAACTGAGTATATGATGAGAGAAATTAATGAATGCGAAAACCATAATTGGCTTTTCAGGGTAGGCACTGATTCTACACCTTGTATAAAATGCTCTTATTACCCATCAAGAAAACTTAGAGCTAAATGTACAATATGTCATGTAGAAATATGCCAAATATGCTTGTTAAAATATTATAAAATTAAATTCCCCGAAGAAATGCCAATAACAAAAATTGATGATAATTATACATTCATCACAAAAAGAATAGATATAATAGAAAGAAAACTTTTTGATTTACAAGATATAATGAATCCTAAGGAATTAAAAACCAGAATTGAAAACATAGAAGAAATCTTAGAAGAATATAATATGTTGAGTCCTAAAAATACGGAAAATAAAGGAAAAGAAGTTCCTGAAGAAGAATCTAATGATAAACAAAACCCTAGTACAGAGTATATGTTAGCACAAAACCCTGAGTACATACCTGTGTGCCAAGATCCTTCATCATTAACTACATTAAGGGTACCAATAATCTTTAAATTAAGAGAATTGGTATTTCGTACTAATGCAATAATCGACACAGGATGTACAAGAATAATAATAAATGAGAAACTCATCCCAGAACATCTACAGAAAAACTTAGCAAAACCCATTAAATCAGAATTAATGGATGGAAGAATATCATATACAACAAAACAACCTATTTCAGGTGGACAAATATTCTTTGAAACCAATTGTGGAATATCAGAACCCTATGGAGTTCCTGATAATTCATATATAAAAGACTTAGTAATAAATGCAGATGTAATCTTAGGATTACAATTCTTCTTACAAAATAATGGAGGATTATTTATTACAAAAGATTATATCCAAATTGTTGAAAAAGCAACTTTGGCAATGTTTGCACCTAGTATTAGTAATGCGGGAACCAAGCTTTTAACAACATCAGAGTTGCGAGAGAAGCGTGGTGGAGCCCCCACTAATACAAAAACAAAAAATAAAAAACTTTTAAAAGACAAAGATATTGAAAATTGTAAATGCAAAATAAAAGGAGCATGTAAACAAACTTGTAAAGAAAACATACAAATTACAGAGTTTGAAGAAGAATACATTCCTGAAACTCCAAAACTGACAGAATTAATAAGTATAACTAGATTTAAGCCTGAAGAAACCATAACAAAATGGATTGAGAGGTTAGAAAAATCCCAAATTATTGGAGATAACATCCAGAAATATTGGGAAAAAGATGGAACAATATGCAAGCTTGAAATAATAAATCCAGAATTAAGAATCTCAACTGCAGAAATAAATCCTACAAATCTGGATATAGCAGATTTCAAAATGCATATTGATGAATTAAAAACTTTAAAAGTAATTAGAGAATCAAACTCCAGACATAGGTCTGCAGCTTTTATTGTGAGAAAACATTCTGAAATTGTAAGAGGAAAATCAAGAATGGTCATTAATTATAAAAGACTCAATGACAATACAAAAGATTTTGCTTACAACATACCAGATAAAACAGTCTTAATAAATAGGATTCAAGACTCAAAAGTATATAGCAAATTTGACTGTAAGTCGGGATTCTGGCAAGTAAAAATGCATCCTGAGTCAGTTGAATGGACTGCATTCACATGTCCAGAAGGTTTATTTGAATGGTTAGTAATGCCATTTGGACTAAAAAATGCACCAGCTATATTTCAACAAAAAATGGATAAAATTTTCAAACCATACCAAAAATTTGTTTTGGTATACATTGATGATATTCTAGTATTTTCAAAAAATAGTACTGAACATATGAGTCATCTTGATACAGTGTTTAGGCTATTTGAAAAACATGGAATAATCATCTCAAAGAAAAAGATGGAAATTAATAAAACTAAAATAGCATTCCTTGGGGCAGAAATTGGAAAAGGAAAAATAAAACTCCAAGATCATATTGCTAAAAAGGCTATTGAATTTCCTGATAAAATGGAAGATACAAAACTATTACAACAATTTTTGGGATTGGTTAATTATGCTAGACCATACATTAAAAACTTATCCTCATTAACAGGATCATTATATAACAAACTGGGAAAAAATGGTCAAAGATATTTTAATCAAGAAGATATAAAAAATGTACAAAAAATTAAAGAAGCATTAAAAACACTTCCAGAATTGGTTTTGCCAGAAGATAGTGATTATCTTATTGTGCAAACTGATGGATCACATGAAGGATGGGGAGCTATCCTTTTGCGAAAAAAGGATGTCTACTCACCTAAAAGTAAAGAAGAAATTTGCCAATATGCATCAGGAAAATACAGAGAAAAGGGTAACCTTTCCTCGATTGATGCAGAACTATTAGCAATAAAGTATGCACTTGATAAATTTGAACTGTTTTTAACAGGAAAACCAGGATTCACAGTAAGAACTGATTGTGAAGCCATAGTAAAATTTCATAGCCAACTCCAAGTAAAAAGATCAATGTCTAGGAGAAGGTGGTTGAATTTTACAGATGTTATTAGTCAGAAAGGCTACAAAATAAAATTTGAACATATTAAAGGAGAAGATAACAAAATTGCTGATATACTATCTAGAATTCTGATTAAAGAAAGGGAAAAACCATTATATGACACTGAATTTAAAAACGAATCAATTGATAATTATGATGAAAATGATGAGGAAAAATATAAACTAAAATGGGATCAATTTTACAGGGAGGATTGGAATATTGAGAATTGAATAATATTGTTACAGGAATGGCAGAAAACTCCCAGAAAAACTCTTTGAAAATCAGCAATGAAAATGGAGTAAAAACCACAGGAATGGTGAAAACCCCAGAGGGATATTACACAATCCCTTCTAAAACCAGCATCCCAGAAGGGAAGAAAAAAGATAAACTCCCAGAAAAAGGAGTGAAAATCTGCTTTGGCAAAAGAGCAGAAACAGGCAATAATGTAGAATTAATCTTATTTGATAACATGAAGTACAGGCCTATCACAGGGTTGAACTACACAGAGGAACAGATCTGCCTTTGTGATAACATCTGGAGAGCATCATTTGACAAAAACAACAGCAGGTATATTGTTACTTGTCTCTCTGCTTTAAGCATGTATTTCCAGAAATTCAATAACATAAAACCATTTTTATATTATGTAATATATGAAGGTTATAAAAAAGGAATTTATGATAAAAATGATATTTTACCTCTTAATGAAGATAATGAAAAACCTCTTCACAAAGGATTTTATGACATAATGTCCGCAATTCAATTTGCAAAAACTACAATGGGCCCAGATTTCTTTGTAAGCCCAAGTTTGAAAAACATTGTTGATGGTTTGAGGCCAAAAACCCAAAATCCTACAGGCCCAGTCCAATATTCAATTGGACACTCTTCTAAAACCCACATTGTATTTTGTGACCATTGTGAAAAAATGGCCAAGGAAGTCTGTAAATATGAAGCCCAAAAGGCCGAATGGTTACAGAATTTTGAAAACCAAAAAATGAAAACCCTTGAAGCAGAGGCCCAGATTGAAACCCTCACCAAGAAACTTGAAATCCTTCAGAACCAAAATGAGAAATTGACCTCAAAAATTGTGTCCCTTACACTGAAAACACAAAAGCCAGAAGAAAAACCAGTCTATGGTCCAGAACCCAAACCCACCAGTTCTATGACTGCAGTAGAATTGGCAAAAGCCTGGATGCAGCAAAACCAGGAAAATTCAACTCCTGAGGTCTTTAAGGATCAAAAGTTTGAATCTAGTCCGTCTCAAACGGCAGACGGTAAAGACGAATCAAGTCCGTTGATAGCTGATGCTTTGCTAAAAAGCATAAGTTCAGATAATTTTGAACCAAACCAGGGAAGTTCTAACCCTGAGGTCTTTGAGGACCAAAATGTTGAACTAAGCCCATCTAGTCCGGTAGATGGTAAAAGCACATTAATTCCGGTTATGGCTGGTAGTTTGCCAAAAACTATGAGTCCAGTACAGACTGGAAAATTTGAGAACCTCAGTGAAGAAGAAATTCTTCATAAGCTTGAAATTGAATTAAAGCCTACTTTTGCTGAAGCAATGGCAACCAGAAAAAATGGAAGGTTTAGTGCACTGGTAGCACTAAAGAAAAATGAAGCAAAATTCCAGGCCAATAAAATCATAAAAAATCAGAAAAAAGAAAGTGGCGGACCCCACAATGATGAAGAGTACTAAGGGAGCCACGCAGAAATGAGCCGGAATTCACAATAAATACCAGCATGTGAAGGAAGGAATCCTGAAAAGAAAAAAGTCAAGAAGAAAACAAAATGCTAGTGGAGCCAAAAAGCACCACTAACCATGTGAAAGAAGGAATCCGAGGCGGATAAAACCAAAAGGCAGACAAGAGCCATGTGACTCTTGGAAAACCACGTTAATGGGCACTAGGCCCCTCATTATTATATTGTTGCATTATTGTACTAGTTGTTTGATTTTTCATCCGAACCTTATCGGATAGCTTTGCCACTTGGCACGTTTTTATTGGTTGTTGTGGATTACTTAGATGACATTCCCATCTATAAATAGAGGGATGGTCTTCACTTGTAACACACACCCACTTCTTAGCTCTTTAGCTCTCTAAGGTTTTTGAGACTGCATTCTTGCTACTCTCGAAAGCTCTTTCTCTCTCTAATTCTCTTGTATTCCCAACCCTTTCAGTAATAAAATTTCAGTTTGTAAAGAAAGACCCGGTGTGGATTGCTTCCTCTTTTCTTTACTTTCTGAAATACAGGGGCCCGTCTGAACGGGAAAGCCTCTCCTCTCTCAAGGTATGGGTTAGTTTATGATTTATGTTGTGGTATGATTGTTCTATGTATGGATGATAATGTTATAAACATAAATATGTGACCTTTTAAAACTTAATTGATGAGATATGCCATTAGGGAAGTAAGATAAAAATTTAAAAGGCTTTATGCCATAAAAGCTGTAAGAAAGACTCGTTAGGGGAACCACAATTCAGGGATGTTTGTTAAACATAATGGTGTTTTGTTACTGTTGTCCCTTTTGATTTGCCCCTTAGACCCCCTACTTACATTTCAGATCTAGGTCTGGATAATGCTAATTTGAATTTGAAACCCGAAACAGGCCCAGAAAATCTCATCAGTGACAGTAATAAAAGGATTGCGGACTTAATGTTTATAATAATATTTCCATAACAAAGGACAATCGGACCCATAACACATAATCAGAAATTTAACACGACCAAGAGAACAATAGGAGATGGCAAGTACCTAGTAAGACATCACGACATATAAGTTTTTCGCGTACAGAAAATCAGTGTTTTAAAACCATTTGAAATAATTAATATCTTTTATCAAAACAAATGGAGAATATGATTAAAACTGCTGAAAACCCTAAAACAGAATCTTTTAAAAACACAGAAACAAGGTTTGTTATTGTACCTTACCCGAAAACACACTTTCTATGCCAAGAATGTGAAATTTGGCTTATTAGACTGATGAATAAGCGAAATCAAATAGACATGATTTGCAGAAAACAAAGATTGTTTGAAAATATTATAAAATGGAAAGTGACTAAGGAGGCTAAATTTCTAAAAAATGAAATAGAAATTCTAGAAAACAGTTATCAAAAGCATGCTAAAATCTATAATGTTTTTGAAAAATTACAGGATAACCATATAAAAAGATGTGAAAACTATTTTATAGCATGTGAATATGAAGAAAAAATGTGGAAAAAATTACAAGAAGAACGTTTAGCAAGAAATAACTGATTTAAAAATGGAAGTACAAATGCGTTTTGATATTTGTCCTGAATGTGGAAAACTTGGAGAAACCATGTGGAAAATAGAAAAAGAAATAAAAGACCTTAAAGAAACAATTATAAGGTTAACAGAATATAAAGAAAACGAAGAAGAAGAAGCACATGAACTCATATATGTGTTAAACCGTGACGAAGAAATAAAAACTATTTTAAATTCGGTTCATATATATGAAGAAGTTATAAGTTACCAATCAACAGACCTCAAAACAAAAATAGAAGAGTTAAACACTTCTAAAACAGAATTCATTAATCATATCAGAAATCAGCATTAAAGATGACTTATAAAACAATAAGAGACTACAGTAAATGGGAGAAAACTGCGATTGAAAGATATCGCATTAAAAAAGAAATTGTAAAAATCCAAATCGAAGCAAAAATAAAATGTTTGCAACTCTTAAACAGAAAAAATCTCATAATAGAAGAATTAGATTTAAGTTTTTGGATAAATGATGAAATCAACAACCTACAGGCATATGAAAAGGGATTAGATCGGGAAAGAAAACAGTGGCAGGTTAATTATATCGGTTAATCACAATTAAAACTCCAGGAAAAGTATTGAAACCCAATATAAAAAGTACTAAAATCATATGCAAAATGTACAAAACTGATAAGGAAAACATACTAGACTTAAGTAAGGGCAAAACTGTCAAAATATTAATCTCTCTCCTACGGAAAAAGTGTTGGGTACTGAAAAGGAATAAAAACCCCTATGGGTACTGAACAGGTAATAAGGATGGGAAGGGAGGTATTTATTTCGAATTTTCCCATATATAATTACTAAATTAAAATTGCCCGATATTATGTGTGATGATATAACAGAATCTTCTTCTTTTTTTTTTTTTTTTTTTTTTTTTTTTTTTTTTTTTAATGGTAAGCGATATAATTGATGACATAATGTATATCAGTCTTCTTAAATTCTAAATTATATACAGTAATTCTAAATTATATATTTACTGGATTATTCTACCGCACTATTAAAAAATGCGGAATTTGCGACGGAATTTTTCCGAGCGCATTTCAAATTTTGCTGGTTAATTGTGGTTGCGTTTGGTTACAAAATGCTAGCGATTAGCGTTTAGCTTTTAAAATACATACTAAAAATAGCCTAAAATCCTATATATAGTATGTAAGAAAAATGGACGGAGGCAGCAACACAGAATGAACGTCGAGTCGAGTTTGGAACTCTTCCCGCAAGACGTTTATGCCCCGGTAGTGCTCCGGCAACGGCAGAACGTCCCCAAAGGTAAAACGACGAAACGTCTCGACGTAGCAGCACCGCAAACGTCGACGGCCGGCGAACAGAACAGAAGATGAGGGAGTCGGGAGGAGGAAGCTTATGCAGAAGAAGAAGAATGCAGAAAGTGGTGTAACCGCCGGCAGCCATTGATGGGGCGGTTTCAGCAGCTGAATTCAAATGGTTTCAACAACTCGTGACGGGTGTTGAAATCAGAGTGGGCTTACCAAGATCCAAGTCCAAGTCCAAGTCCACGGGCACGGGCGCGGGCGCGGGCGCGGGCGCGGGCGACGGCGACGGTGCGGCGCGGCTCGGCTCGGCTCGGCTCGGGACGGGACGGGACGAGACGGGCGCGCGCGTGTGGGCTTCCCCCACACTTGATCAATCTGTATTAGTTTAATTGTTTCTAACATGCAGAACAATATAAACTAATTCAACTCCCACTGCTTAAGCGATGTGGGACGCGCCACTTTTACCTACCCTTTAACAACCATTTAAACACAAGCTTTTCAACTAACCGCATTCAATGACCCATTTCGACCACTTATTTCTCACTCACCCGACAACGGTTTTGAGAAAATAAATGCACTACGACAATCTACGCGAAACGTAGAATTCGTATATGCTATTTAATTAATCCAAATTAAATATCGTCATTACGCAAAAAGGAGCTCAAAACCCCTTTTTTCCAACAATCCCCCACATGAGTGGAAATAACAGCAGCAGTGAATGCAATGCAGATGCAAATGCCCCGACTCCTTCTTAAAGAAAGGTTACTGCACGGGTTTAAGTAGTTTTTGGCTTTGAACTTAAACCATATCAATATTATCGAGTATACAGGCGGCGTAGTGATTTTACTCTTGAACTATCCCCCACAACGTATACTAGTCCAATAATAAAGAATCAGTAACTTTTCAGACTCTTTGTCCGTTCTCACGTTTGGTTCCATTCCAGGCCATGGAAATCCCCTTTGGATTCATAAGTCTCTACTGAAGCGGCCACACTTCTACTTATATAGGTGATTCAACCAAGTATCCTGTCATACTTATATGAACACACAGTTCCAGAATCATTAAGAGTCATTAAACTCAACCTCTACCACAGACAGGCATCAAACACTTCATCATTGCTTCTGAGGGAAAGGATGAAGATTATTCTTCAAAAGTGTTTTCACATTTGAAATCATACATCTTAGTTGTCCCTTTGAACCAAGTTTGTGGGATCTCCACGCATCATGGTTGGGTTACCAATGTAATCATTCTTTAGGTGTGGGTTTTAATCCCATTCCCTCTCGCAATTTGCAAAATTGATCTCTGTTGATAGCTTTTGTTAACGGATCCGCTAGGTTATCTCCAGACTTCACATAAGTTAGAGAAATCACCCCACTAGAGATCAATTGCTTAACGGTATGATGTCGACGACGGATATGTCTCGACTTACCATTATACATCTCATTTTGTGCCCTGCCAATAGCTGCTTGACTATCACAGTGTATCATTACTGTTGGCACAGGTTTCTTCCAACATGGAATTTCCTCGAGGAAATTTCGAAGCCGTTCGGCTTCTTCACCAGCTTTATCTAAAGCTATGAATTCAGATTCCATGGTGGATCGGGCTATACACGTTTGTTTTTGTGACTTCCAAGACACAACCCCTCCCGCAATCATGAATACATAACCACTTGTGGATAATGAATCACTTTTCTCTGATATCCAATCGGCATCAGAGTACCCTTCAAGAACAGGAGGATATCTCGTGTAATGTAACCCCAACTCTTGAGTATATTTCAGATATCTCAAGACTCTCATAATAGCCTTCCAATGCTCACGACTTGGATTGCTAGTATATCTACTCAGTTTGTTAACCGAATATGCAAGATCCGGGCGAGTACAGTTAGTCAAGTACATTAGACTACCAATGATTCTTGCATACTCTTCTTGAGCAACAGGTTCACCCCTGTTTACTTTCAACTTTTCACTGGGATCCATAGGCGTCTTTGCCGGACGACTATCATAAGCGTTGAATTTACTTAACACTTTCTCAATGTAATGAGACTGAGAAAGAACAATCCCTTCGGGATGTCTTATGATTTTGATCCCTAATATGACATCGGCTACACCCATGTCTTTCATGTCAAAATTCCTTTTTAACATGTTCTTGGTCTGATTAATCATATTCAAGTCACTGCCCATGATCAACATGTCATCTACATACAAGCAAACTATAACAAATTTGTCTGTTATTCCCTTGTAGTAAACGCATTTATCACATTCATTATACTTGAACCCGTTTGACAACATCACATTATCAAACTTCAAGTGCCACTGCTTAGGCGCTTGTTTCATACCATACAGAGATTTAACCAGTTTGCAAACTTTATGCTCTTGTCCTTGAACAACAAAGCCTTCTGGTTGATTCATATAAATCTCTTCATCTAGATCACCATTTAAGAACGCCGTCTTAACATCCATTTGATGTATCTCAAGATTGTAAAGTGCAGCAATCGAGAGAAACACTCGAATGGAGGTGATTCTAGACACCGGAGAATAAGTATCAAAATAATTATCTCCTTCCTTTTGTCTAAAGCCCTGAACTACAAGGCGAGCCTTGTATTTATCGATTGATCCATCGGCTTTATACTTTCTTTTAAGGACCCAACGACATCCTAAGGGTTTACAACCTTTCGGTAGATCAGTAAGAACCCAAGTGCGATTCTGCATAATGGATTCTAACTCACTGTTTATGGCTTCTTGCCATAACGCAGCATCTGGTCGAGCCAGAGCTTCACTCACAGTTCTTGGCTCATTATCTAACATAAAAGTGACGAAATCTGGACCAAAAGTTTTAGCCACTTTGGCCCTATGGCTACGACGAAGTTCAACTGGTTCAGGAGAAACACTTCCCTTGTCAGTTTGCTTCGGCTGATCAGAACTCGTAGCTTCATCAAACGTTCTTTTATTTGAACATTCTACTCTATCCTTGTAAGGATATATGTCTTCAAAAAACACGGCGTTTCTTGATTCAATTATCGTTCCTTCACTTATACCAGATATTTCTGACTTATGTACCAGGAAACGATACGCGCTACTGTTGAGGGCATACCCTATAAAGATACAATCAACTGTTTTAGGGCCGATTGTAACTTGTTTAGGCGGTGGCACTTCAACTTTCGCCAAACACCCCCACACTTTGAGGTATTTGAAAGAAGGTTTTCTACCTTTCCATAACTCGTAAGGTGTTACTTCCTTACCTTTGTGAGGTATTTTATTTAAAATATAATTAGCTGTTAAAACAGCTTCCCCCCACAAGTTCTGGGGTAACCCTGAACTAATCAACAAGGCATTCATCATATCCTTTAGCGTACGGTTCTTTCGTTCCGCAACACCATTGGACTGTGGTGAATATGGCGCTGTAGTTTGATGAATTATTCCGGATTCGACACACAATTCAGCAAATGGAGCAACATATTCTCCTCCTCGATCACTCCGAATAACCTTAATTCGGCTATTCAATTGAGTTTCAGCCTCAAGCTTGAAGTTTCTAAAAGCTTCAATAGCTTCATCTTTGCTTCTCAACAAATAAAGATAGCAATAACGAGTGCTATCATCAATAAAAGTAATAAAATACTCCCTCCGTCCCACTCCAAGTGTCTTGTTACTGTTGGGCACGAGAATTAAGGTAGAGTTGGTTTGTGAGTATATGGTGGGGTCCACATAGTTGTTGGAGGGGAAAATTATTTCTATTTATAGAAAGAAGACATTTGTAATGGGACATCCAAAAATAGTAAGTAGGACATTTGGAATGGGACAGAGGGAGTACTTTTTACCACCCCGAGTTTGCAAAGATCTAAAATCACACACATCAGTATGAATTAAATCCAGGGGTTTAGTATTTCTTTCAACACTTGGAAATGGAGGTTTTGTCATTTTCGCTTCAACACAAATTTCACATTTGTTTTTATTGTTGAATTCCATTTCCTTTAGTAAATTTAAATTTACCAATCTCTTTATAGCATTTTTATTTGCATGTCCAAGTCTACAATGCCATAAATTAAAACACTCAAGCAAGTAAGAAGAACCTTCAATTTTATTACCAGAAGCTTGCTCAACAACTTGGCGTTTAGCCATTACATTAAACTTGAAAAGACCATTGGTGAGATAGCCTCTACCAAGGAATTTTCCAAACTTAGTCATGATAAACTTATCAGACTCAAAAACAAGTTTGAAACCACTACTAACTAGCAGCGAACCAGAAACCAAATTCTTCCGGATATCAGGGACATGCAGCACATCCTTCAGAGTCAAGTTTTTGCCACTAGTCAGCCTCAGTATCACATATCCAACGCCAACCACATCAGATGATGCTTGGTTTCCCATGTGCAGCTTTCTGCCTTCAACAGTCCGGTATGAAGTAAAGAACTCCCTGTTGGCAGCCACATGACACGAAGCCCCGGTATCAACAAACCAACCTTTAGCATCATCAATATGCAATACTGCTTCAGACACCACTGCACAAAGGTTATCTTCCCAACCTTCAGGTTCAGCCTGTACCATATGAGAGGCAGGCTTAGCAGGCTTCTTATTCTTCGGCTTTGGGCACTGATTGGCAAAGTGCCCAACCTTGCCACAGTTGTAGCAATTCCCGGAGAACTTCTTCCTCTTTTGGCCATCGGCAACCGCTTTTCCTTTGCCCGCAGCGGTCGGCTGCTTACGTTTACCGGTTTCAGTCAAGTTCGCCTTAGCCTCCATGGAATGGCTCTTTGACACGGCCTTGCGGTTATCCTCCTCGATTCTAATCCGTGTAACAAGATCTTCAAGAGACATTTCTTTTTGCTTGTGCATCAAGTAATTCTTGAAGTCTTTCCACGAAGGAGGCAGCTTCTCGATCACAACCGCAGCGTTAAACGCATCGGGCAATTGCATTCCCTCAGCGTGAACGCTATGTATCAGTAATTGAAACTCTTGAACTTGTTCAACCACTGAACGCCCGTCAACCATCTGAAAACTCAGATATTTAGAAACGACATGCTTTTTAGTACCAGCATCCTCCGTTTTGTACTTCCGTTCCAACTGAATCCACAGTTCCTTTGCACCTTTTACAGCAGAGTACACAGCGTACAAAGGATCCGTGAGAGCACTCAGAATGAAGTTCTTACACATGAAATCACCGTGAACCCATTGTTCTTTGGCGAAGAGCTTCTGAGGATCGGTCTCCATCTCAGATACGGACGGCCGGCTGCTCCTCAAAAACCCGGCCAAACCAAGAGTGGTCAGATAGAACAGCATCTTCTGTTGCCACGTCTTGAAATCACGCCCGTCAAACTTTGACGGCTTCTCGGCCACTCCAAATGACCTAGGCAGCGCCATAGGGACAGAACCCGTTGACGGCCCAACGCCCGGCACGAAGGCCGGCTCCGACTGATCATAAGTTGGCAAACTAGTGTTCAGCGGCCCAACGCCCGGTTGCAAACCGGTGTTCATATTATTAAGTCCTGCGGGTGTAACCCCGACTGTTTGTCCAGAAAATGGTAAAGACGCCCCAACGGTAGCGTTGGGCTGGAACGAAACAGTTCCAAAAGAGTGTCCAGAAACAAACTGTCCTGAATTGGGCAGAACGAACCCGCCAGAGATGGGCGTCGGCGACGGGGGCAGGAAGGCCACCGTGGGATCAATCAAGTATTGATCGATAGAGGCGTTTGGGTCTGCCGTCGGCAGCGGCAACGGCAGCGGCAGCGTCACGGGTGGAGGAAGGACAGTGGCAGTGGTCAGCACTGACGGCACCGCTGCGGTTGGGGTAACGGCAGCGAACGCCTGGACAGACCCAGGCATGGGAACGGAGGCGGCGGCAGCAGCGACGGATGAGACGTCAGCGGAGGCGGTGGCGGCAGCAGTGGAACCGTCCATTATAAACGTCTTGCGCTTGTAAGAAAAATGGACGGAGGCAGCAACACAGAATGAACGTCGAGTCGAGTTTGGAACTCTTCCCGCAAGACGTTTATGCCCCGGTAGTGCTCCGGCAACGGCAGAACGTCCCCAAAGGTAAAACGACGAAACGTCTCGACGTAGCAGCACCGCAAACGTCGACGGCCGGCGAACAGAACAGAAGATGAGGGAGTCGGGAGGAGGAAGCTTATGCAGAAGAAGAATAATGCAGAAAGTGGTGTGATTCCTAAGCCTGACCCTGCTGCCATTTATAGGCGTTGGACGAGTCGAAACCGCCGGCAGCCATTGATGGGGCGGTTTCAGCTGGATTTTCAACAGCTGAATTCAAATGGTTTCAACAACTCGTGACGGGTGTTGAAATCAGAGTGGGCTTCAACGACTGGGCTTGGCGCATGGGCTTGACAAATAAACTTTGTCTAAAAAATTAGACAGGCCCAAAGCCCACCCAAAGCCCAATTACCAAGATCCAAGATCCAAGTCCAAGTCCAAGTCCACGGGCACGGGCACGGGCACGGGCGCGGGCGCGGGCGACGGCGACGGCGACGGCGCGGCGCGGCTCGGCTCGGCTCGGGACGGGACGGGACGGGACGGGCGCGCGCGTGTGGGCTTCCCCCACACTTGATCAATCTGTATTAGTTTACTTGTTTCTAACATGCAGAACAATATAAACTAATTCAACTCCCACTGCTTAAGCGATGTGGGACGCGCCACTTTTACCTACCCTTTAACAACCATTTAAACACAAGCTTTTCAACTAACCGCATTCAATGACCCATTTCGACCACTTATTTCTCACTCACCCGACAACGGTTTTGAGAAAATAAATGCACTACGACAATCTACGCGAAACGTAGAATTCGTATATGCTATTTAATTAATCCAAATTAAATATCGTCATTACGCAAAAAGGAGCTCAAAACCCCTTTTTTCCAACATAGTAAGTAAACACTAATTACAGTAACCGCCAAATTTTATTCTCTAATCTCCAAACTCTGAACGCTCCTCACCCCCAACTTTTAGCTTTCCAAAATCCTGATTCTAAACTCTAATTAAAATTGCATTACCAAACACCGTTATTCAAATTTAAAACTATTTTTCACCATTAATTTCAAATTCCAGACTCTAAACTCCAAATTTCAGACGCTAGACTCTAATTATTTCCCAAACATACGGATTTGGGATGAAACTTTTGACAAGTTTCGTTAACACGAGCTTTTTCTAAAATTATACCAGGTTAGATTTATTAAATGAAAAGCGTTATGATTCACGGGAAAGGGTTTAGGGATATATCAAGATTATTAGTCTTTTTATTACTCAAGTATGGTGCTTTGGTTTCAAATGGCGCTGTGGTCCTCTCCGTCATGAAATGTTGACAAATCTCATGGCATAGCCGGGATAGGCTGACCTTCAGCCTGTCACACTGAGGATCCCCGGCAAATATGCCATGATACTTCTCATCAATTCTTGCCATAAGATTTCCTGCCATGAAACTTTTGACTGGTTCCCACTACATGAGTATTTTCCGAAAAATCATGGTCCTGGTTTAGGTTTTATTTAACGAAACCAATTTATGATGGCGGTGTTGTGATTAGGGATATATTTATACGTAGTCATGTTTTTATTGCTCGTAGTTAAGAAACTGTGCCCCCGAAAGCGCACGGTGTCAAAAATTGCAGTAATTTATAGTAAGACCGGATCGTTCACTGGAGGATGTGCGATAGAAGCAGGTCCCACGTCGTTTTACTAGATTTTCCATTCGTATTGCTCAATAGGGTTGAAAGATGATTAACATCTACTAACATGAATTTAAACTAGGTCTTGAAAGCAGTTAAATTAATCTACAAAGCAAATAAATCTATTCTAGAAAGCGGATAAGAATTATTCTAGGAATGCAATAAACATTATCTACGAAAGCAGGGAAAAGATGCATTGTGCCAACCGTGAAGTTGAGTCACAATGTAGACAGATAGGACAGGAAGAAAAGAATGAAAAATTGGACAAGATTGAGATACAGCAATATTAAACTTCCATTTTCATACGCAGATCTTTGTTTGGGATACTTCTATCAGATAGCTAATTCTCATGCTCTCAATAAGGCTTTCCCTTTAACAGACAGGTACTTGCAATATGAGTTTACATGTTCTTAAGACCGCAAATTCTAAGATACCACAGATTCGTATCTGCCCTGGCCTGGGTGTGTTACTTCATATGTGGTGGAAAAGCAACACCCGACACATCATTTATTGAAATGCCAAGTACCACTATCATTCTCCCATGTCACACCCAAAGATTTGAATTCAGCCCTAAACTATCCCTTAACTGTCAATCCTAGTAGCAGTTACACAACTCTCAATACAACCGAGTGACCTCTAATGAAAGCGGTTAAAAGAAAGCAGTAAAGAAAGCATTTAAACCTATCACTCGGAGGTTTTGAAGATCTGATCCTGGTAGTAAAAGACAGCTCCCCATCAGAATGAAGGAGTATGGATCAAGAATTCCCGGCTCTCAGTGAACCACTAGTGTGTTCACTTCCTTCCGGGTGATTATGAGATACAAACTAATGAAACGAACTAATAAATTAGTTCGTTCCGGATGCACTCACTCAGGACTCAAAAGTAGGCTTTGGCAGAAGAGGATAGCAGTTGAAAGAAAACTCAACCCTATCTTGGAAAATAACCAAGGCCCGGATGATGTTCCTTTAAGATTATTTACCACACTATATTTGAATCCAAGTGGACCCCATCTCGGTGTAGCACTTAATCTTACATTTCCATCAACCAGCAATTTTGGAAAATAATAGATTTGAAAATCATTCCCTGTCAGGTACTAGACTCTCAGTTAAAACACAGACCCTTTCAGTCTAGGCGAGACCTAATCGCTGAATCTGCTTCTTAAATTCCCAAAATACAACCCTAGACAGAATATGAATTAGTCATAACTGAAGAATTTATCCCTTACTCAGATCCGGATTTTATAAAGAGGTTTTTGTTGGAAATTTATAATGCAATATCTGTTTAAGATCTAGACTTCTATTGTCCAAGGGAAGGATCCCAAAATAAGTACAGACCACAATAGTATATAATATTATCATGCATAAAGATATATGGAAGTGTAAAATTAATTGACCCAAAATATAAATGCGGGTCTAGACAGAAGGTGAAACACAGAATGAAGTGGTCAAGGGACCAAAGTAATGGCAGAATAATCAGGTGGACTGTAAACATCTACTGTCCAATTTCCCAATCACTCAGATGGAGCGAATTTAGACTGCTTAGACCCTATAATGGTGGTGTCAACACCAGTTGGGCCTCCACTGTCTGTGAATTCGGATAAAAACCTACACGCTTCCCTTCTATAATGATCATCAGTTGGCATTGACTGATGCCAACTGACTCCCAGTACGGATTGGAATTTAGGTTTGGAAGTTAAGATAATAAAAATAAAACTGTATCTGGATAGGAGTCAGCCGAGCAGCTATTATAACCCCGGATGGGCGAACCGCCAAGGCTTCCACTGACAGCCATCCAGACCATGCAAAATAACAATTAGTAACTAATACCCAGAATACGAGCTAGTTATCCATGAGGGAGTACCCGCCAACATTATTCTGATGTATTCTTTACTAATGGTTCCACACAACACACAAAGACAAAATAAATAAGAAACAAAAGAAGATCCCTTGTATGAGAGACATTGGTTTCTCATGCAAGGTTGTGGATTGGGTCCACAATTGATGGTCTTAAATAATCCTTCCTACCATAATTAATTATAGTCCAGTTTATCTGTTTAAGCCATCGAGATTTTGTTTATACAAGAATGTTTTAATGGCAATTGAACAAAGGTCCTTTAGTCATGATGATTATTGAAGTTTGATTATTCCTAATCTCAATCTTTAATCATTAATGAGTCAAGGGTTCAATCAGTTAAGTGATGCAAATGGAGAATCAAAATTTTGGGCAGCATAACACCCTATATTGCAATTCCAGAATGTTACATCCTAACCCGTGGGGCTATGATGTGAGTGTTGCAATATAAAATAGGGAGAGAATGAAGTTTGCTTGAGATTAAATAGAGGGAGATGAACCCTTGTCGCGATATCATAAATTTTGTCGCGGACCGAGATCCGCGACATGGACATCCCGACAAGTTTTTAGAATTTTTGGCAGCATAACGCCTCTTTGTCGCTATGCAAGATTTTGTCGCGGAACGTGGTTCCGCGACAAGGGTGACATCGCGACAAAGTGTTTTCATAAATTTCTAAAGCATTTGAACCCTTGTCGCTATGCATGGAAATTTTGTCGCGGAACGTGGTTCCGCGACAAGATGTTCCGCGACAAAGTGTTCAAAGATCAAGGAACATGGCATAATTTTTCTGTCTCAGAATGGGATTTTGTCGCGGAACGTGGCTCCGCGACAAGATGATTCCGCGACAAAAAGCCATGAAGACAAAATGCAAGAGTTTGGCTCCTTTGTCGCTATGCATGGACAGTTTTGTCGCGGAACGTGGCTCCGCGACAAGGTATTCCGCGACAAAGGGTTTTAAATTATGGAGACAAGTGTCTTGAAACACCTTGGTCGCGGAACAGCCATTTTGTCGCGGAACGTGGTTCCGCGCCAGAAGGCGGTTGGCGCCCAAGGTGGTTCAGGACAAAAGTCAGAAAAAGCAGAAATGAACAGTGGCATGCAAACAGCGTGATCTCACCCTATTTCAGATCAAAAAGTTATTCTAAGCTAAAAATAAGCAAGAAACATTCAAAATAAAGAAGAACATGCTTAAACAAAAATAACAAGGGAGGGCAGAATATTAAAATAAAGCAGGAATCCTAATCTAGGGTTTGATCACACATCCACACAACATTATCCATAATATGCCAACAGTAAACATAAGAATAACAAAATGGGGGTCAAATGACCCCAAAATGAAAAAGAAAGCATAAATCCATGGGGTGTGAGACCCATTCCATGATTTGGGACACAAATGATGAATGTTTTCCCATATTATTGAAGAGGTATTGTTAATACCCATGATTTGGGTATTACAAACCCTAAAACAAGAGTTTAGAAACCAAAACATGGTATAAAAATGGCTATCTAAGCAACTGTGAACAGTAAAACACTAAACTAAGCCAAACTAAGAGCAAAAATTAAATAATACATGAAAATAAACCTAAACTACTCTACCTAAGGAAGAACTCCTAAGCTTGCCTGCAAGAGCTCTACACAATCTCAATCTCTCTACTGGCCAACCAACCTTTAGCTCATGGGAGACACCTCATATTTATAGAAGTGTAACCCTAAGCCCATGGGCCTTGATTCTAGCCCATTGTGTCTTAAGACATCACACACATCACAGCTTTGTCTCGGAGCATCAAGTTGGTCGCGGAACACACTGCATGTGGCAAGGCTTCTCGACTGGGTCTTGTGTCTCTATTTGTGCATCTTGGTCGCGGAACATGCCTTTGTCGCGGAGCATGCCATCGCGACAAAGGTCATCGCGCCAAGGGGCTTCGCTGGTCTCCTCTTCATTTGGGCCACTTGGTCGCGGAACATGCCTTTGTCGCGGAACATTGCATCGCGCCAAGGGGCTTCCGCGACAAAGGTCTTCCTGGGCCTGCTGGATTGGGCCAGATGGGCCGAAAATATTCTTTTTGTGGGCTTTTCTATCTTTTTCCCATCTTTTTGTTTCCTTTTCTTTTTCTCATGTTTTTGGATTTTTCTAACATAAATATGTAATAAAATTACATATTTATGTCTTTTTCACACCAGCTTATTATTTTTACAATTATGCATAAATTAGTCCAATTCGACTGCTTTCTTACTTAATGTAAGACCGGAATGCGATCAAATGCCCGTTTAAGACACGGAAATGGATTGAAAATAATGGTCATTTTTGGCCATTATCAACATCCTCACATTTAATACTGATCGTCCCCGAGCAGTCAGAGTCAATGTTCCTAGGAACACGGACTCTACATATTCAATTCATTTTCGTGGCTTCAAAAATATCATTCTTTTTAGATTGGGATAAGACAATCAAAAACTACAAGTGTTAAATTCCCTTGATTGCAGTGTTTAATGAAATGATACTTGCTCACTATATCGGGCCTACAAATCAAACATTATTATCAACCTTTCATGAATATCATGTTTGAAAAATGCAAAGATTAGGGATGAGAATTAGAGGATGACATGAACATGTGTGATAAGAAAAAGCCTCACATATAAGAGAATCGGAAAAAATTCACTCACTCTCAATTGGGGTTTAGTCATGAACGCTCAAAATCACATTTAATTAAATTATCCCATAAGCTTGCAATCAGACCAACTCGCCACCGGCTCATTTCTTCAAATCGAGATCACGAGGTCTTATTCGAGGGTTATAACGGGGCATACGGTTGTAACAGTAGGTGGGAAAAGGGAATTATTGGGCTAAGAAGTGGCAAGAATTAATTCCATCATAACTTGGCATTTTTTATTTAAAATTTATGATCATCAATATTTCTTTCTTTTGTTTTTCTTTTTCCATTGCATGACATTAGACTAAGTCTAATTTGCTTTGTCATTTGCAGTTTATTTGTGTTGAATGACATTCAACTCTTTTTTTTTTTTTTTTTTTTTTGAATCGGTTTATAGAATACCGATTTATAGTTTTTATTGATGATCAAAAATTGTAATGCCTTGATAGAATTCATCCTTGCACACTTGGGTTTGAATTTCTTGGTCTTTTTGTAAGGCTAGGAATAATATGAAGGGCTTCAAAGAAAAATTAGGCTTATAGGCTCAAAATGGTTAATCCTAAAGGGAAAATATTTTTGGGTTTGGATTTCAAACGAAGGCCAAAATTTGGGTTTTTCTAAGTGCCTCGATCATATGCTCGATTTCGGGAATATGGCATGGTCTTGAATCGGTACCAATCGCAAGTTCTAGTTTCCTTTAATCAAAATGATTCACACATCAAAGAAAATGAATGAGTAAAAGTGACTCATGGCTCAAATCTCACAAGGTTGGGTTAATTCATGTCATACAATATTCTCAAATTTAATCCGAGCTTAATTCTAACAATTTATTCAATCGAAATCTCTAACATGCAGATTTATTACCTAATAAGCTGATCGCATCATTAAATTTTTATAGCTCAAAACCTCAGGAATTCATTTCATGCATGTCTTCAATTATATTATCCCAATTTAAAAGTTTGAAAATTTAATCACAAGCCTAAATTCAACCTGTGAATTTAGAGCAAGTTTATGCATATTTTTGCTGGTTATTTAATTGAAAGCAGTAAGGAGGCACTGCTGACATACTGAGTATGTCAACAGCATATTTTTGGCCTGAAAGTCACTTATTCATCTCGGACTGTGCAGACATCTTTTCAAAGGAAAGCAGTAAAGAGTTGTTAGTGGTCTCAAAAACTGAGTTCCAATTTAGGGAAAGCAGATAAATACAGCCGTGGCAAGGGATTCTCGTGCAGTTAATACAAACCTGCACACACAAAAAAGGGGGGATCCCTTGCAGATTACTACTACTAGAACGGAATTGAAATAGAACCTAATAGACTGGGATTCATCTTCTTCCTTCAGAATAGAAATCTGGCCCAGTGGATGTAACTGGTCAACTCACACCGCAGACTCCAGCCGTTATGGATCATCATGGGCTCGTTCCTCCTTGGGCAGTAGATTCTGTCCCCTTGGTTTGCCCATAGGTACGGAGTGTCTGGGTTATCTGTCATCCATCCGAGGACGTTGGTAGACGTGTACTGAAGGATTGATCGATCTGTTATCATCCTTTCGATCATTCTGATTCCTTGTTCAACTTGCCTTTCATCCGTCTTACTCATAAGCATCAGTCCCTGGGTTAAGATTGACGCCTTGTGGTTGTCCTCGATTCCTGGGCGCAGCAGTTCACAAGCGTGCTCCTCATTCCCTTCTACAAACGCCATAAGTGCTGGAATGATCTGGAGATTGAAGTTTCCTGCAGCTATGCATGTTTGCAGGAATCTCTCCTTCTGCCAACGGAGTCTTTCTTGCCCTCTCTTCACAGTGGAGGAGTCAACCTCGCATCGCTTGTATACGATGGCAAGGTTCCCAGCATCCCTGAGCTTTTTGCATATCCGTTGTGCAGCAAACACCTCCCTGATTTCATCCTCTCCTATCCGGGAGAGAATCTCACCAAGGAGTTCGAGCGGTAGGTCCAGCAGCTTGGTTCCCTCTGGAGCAGGGTCTGGAATGGGAGGATTACCCCTGAAAAGATAAGAAGTGATGAATCCAATTTTTATGTAATTTTCAGAAATTATTCAAGTTCAGAAACCAACATCCTCACATTTAGAGCTTTGCTCTAGATGTGAGATTATTAAATTTCTGACTTGAATTTTAATTAAAAGCACATGTAAATAATATTTGGTTTTAATTGGGCTAAGGAGCCCAAAATAAAATAATATTGGCCATTGGGCCTAAAATCTTTTTAATGGGCCATAGGGCCCAAAAGTTTTCAGTTTTATTAAACAAGTCCGAGACACTTGTTGGAAGTGGAATGAGATGGATAGATGGAAATGGAACGCTCGAATATTGGAATGTGCAATGAAGACGTGGCGGAACGGATCTGCTATTTCTGGATAGTTCGAACTGTTTGGACAGTTAGAGCATCCAAAAATTCGCAAACACTGTTTTTAATTTTAAAAATGGTTGACTTATTTTATTTAACAAAGGTGGGATGTGAGTGGTCCCATTTTGGATTTTTGAAAAGGATAGCAGTTGGGTGACATAAGTGCTGCTATCTTACTCACACTAGTGTTCCATTGGGAACAAAAGACTCAAGTCAAACATTAAACAAAAATAACTCTTTTTGTCTTTTTCTAAAAGGTTGCTTTTATTAAAAGTGGAAGCTTCTTATTGGGTGTTTGTACTATGTTTCCATAAACAAACAAACATTTATTCCCATGAGATTTCCAACATGAGAACAAATATGCCCAAAAGATCTTACCTCTTTTATTACACCAAAACAACACTGTATAAGTCACATCAAGATCAATCAAACCAATAACATCAAGATATTCAAAACAATACCCAAATGTTCATCAGTTTGTTCTTTCCAGTTTTTAAACCTTCAAAAACTTATCCATTAATAGTTTTAAAACAACTCTCAAGTAGGTTTTTAAGGGTTTCAAAAGGACTTCAAAGAGCTCCTTAAAACCGAGAGCATTCAAAATTGCAAAACAGAGAAAACAAAAACTCATACAAACCACATTATGCCATTCTCAACCCAAAAATAAGAAAAAGAAGCAAAAGAGTTCGATAGAGGCCATGAACAGGTGGGAAAAGTGGGTTTACCCTCCCCTCCTTGGCTCGGGTCTAGGCACGGGTCTAAGGTTTGGGAGGAGTCCATGAAATCGGTCCATAGTTTCCCCTTGGAAATGGAGTGCAAGAGTGCGAAGAACACGTGGTGTTCGTTCGGATGAGAGAAAAATGGGGGAAAAGAAGATGAAGAAGTTGGGGGAAGTTGAAATGGCAAGAGAAAGTGAAAAGAAACTGGAGGGGGTGGGGGGGGGGGTATAAATACTTGAACTTTTGTCGCGGAATCCGAGACTTTGTCGCGGAACCAGGTTCCGCGACAAGGCATAGCGACATCAGAGAGGTCGCGGAGTTGAGGGTTGGTCGCGGAGTCATGCTCCGCGACAAGGCTACCGCGACAAAGCTCAGTATGGAGACAAAGTCAACGCAGATCATGTCGCGGAGCAGAGCTTGGTCGCGGAGTCATGCTCCGCGACAAGGTGCATCGCGACAAGATGTGGGGAAGGGTTAAGAAAGAGAAAAGGGGGTTTGTCGCGGAACAGGGCCTGGTCGCGATGTATGACATCGCGACAAAGGACCTTCCGCGACAAAGAATCTTTGAATTTTCAAATTTTCTTGGACTGGGCCCGAGTATGATGTGGGCCTGAGTCCATTTTATTTGATTTGGGCTGAATAAATTCAGTCCAAGTAAATTCAAAATGCTGGGCTGAAAATTAAACAATCCACTTGCATAAAATTAGGTTGGGTTAGTTCCATTTATCTGTGAATTTTGTTTCGGGTATTGAATTTCTTCAATTCCCGAAAACGTTTTCTTAGACTTATGGAACTAATCCAACCAAGAACCTGGTTTTCCATGTTACTCTTATCTGCTCCTCTTTTTGGTGGTTCCGAACTTCTGCGAGATAGATAAATGAAATGCATTAGATTTTCTCCAAATATCAACATCCTCACATTTAGAGTCTTAGTACCCTAAATGTTTAATTGATCTTTGGGTACTTGCTCGTCATGAAATAAGTACTGTAAATATATACTATATATATATATATAAACTAAAATTTTTGTGTTTTTAAATGCTGCTTCTTATTGAGTGTAAGCCGGGTCTGCCACTGCTTGGCTTTCTTTCTCCGGATCGAACTGTCCAAGGTACTCTTTTAATCGTTGTCCATTCACCACTATATCGCCCCTGCCAGTTCGAATCCTGACAGCTCCATTTTTGAACACCTCTAGTACTTCATGTGGTCCTTCCCATCTAGATTTGAGCTTTCCGGGGAACAACTTCAACCTAGTATTGAACAATAACACATGTTGACCAACATAAAAATACTTAGGTTTGATCCGGCGATCGTGCAACTTCTGGGTCCGCTCCTTGTAAATTCGAGAGCTTTCATAAGCTTGCGCTCGTATTTCCTCAATTTCATTGAGGTCCAACTTACGTTTGCTCTGAGCAACTTTCGGATCGAAGTTAAGCGTTTTAACGGCCCAGTAAGCTTTATGCTCTAGCTCTACGGGTAAATGACAGGCTTTTCCGAAGACCAGCCTATATGGAGACATCCCGATGGGAGTCTTATATGCTGTGCGGTATGCCCATAGAGCATCATTGAGCTTACGTGCCCAATCCTTACGGGTTATCCCGACAGTGGCTTCGAGTATGTGTTTGATTTCGCGATTGGATACTTCGACTTGACCACTAGTCTGGGGATGATAAGGCGTGCCTATCTTATGGAGGATCCCATTTTTACTCATTAAAGTTTCAAAACCTTTATTAATAAAGTGTGTTCCTCCATCAGATATCACCACCCTAGGTACGCCAAATCGACTGAAAATGTTGTTCTTGAGGAACTTGATGACTTGGCTACCATCATTGGTCGGTAATGCGACAGCCTCGACCCATTTGGATACGTAATCGACAGCTACCAAGATATAGTAGTTTCCACCAGATGGTGGAAACGGTCCCATGAAGTCAATGCCCCATACATCAAAGATCTCAAGTGTGAGAATCCCCTTTTGAGGCATCTCATCCCTCTTGGAGATGTTTCCTAATCTTTGGCATCTGTCACAGCCCTTAACAAATGTCCTGCAATCCTCATAGATGTGAGGCCAATAAAATCCACATTCGAGGACCTTGTGGGCCGTTCGAGCGGGACCATGGTGACCTCCATATTCTGATTCATGGCATTTTCTGACAATTTGATAAGCTTCATGCTCGGTCACACATCGCCTGATTATTAAATCAGGGCAGTGTTTGAAGAGATAAGGTTCTTCCCAGAAGTAACTTAATACATCTCGTTTGAACTTATTCCTCTGATGATAGTTCGAAAACTGTGGGGTTACTCCGCATGCCAAGAAGTTAGCGATGTCGTAAAACCATGGACAAGCTTGATTATGCAGATGCAATGCGAACAACTGTTCGTCCGGGAAATCTTCATTGACGGCTTTTTCCTTTTTATCATTATCTAATCGAGATAAGTGGTCAGCAGCACCATTATCTCGACCTCGCCTATCTTTTATTATGATGTCGAATTCTTGCAACAGAAGTACCCACCTGATTAATCGAGGTTTTGCATCTTGTTTGCTAAACAAGTATCTCAATGCTGTATGATCGGTGTATACTATGGTCTTTGTACCTATCAGGTACTGTCTGAACTTGTCAAACGCGAAGACTACATCATACATCTCTTTCTCCGTTGTGGTGTAGTTAACTTGGGCTTCATTCAGGGCGTGACTCGCGTAATGAATTACGCAGTGTCTCCCATCCTTATGTTGTCCAAGAACTGCGCCTACGGCGAGACCACTAGCATCGCACATTACCTCGAAAGGCAGTGACCAATCGGGTGGTTGCACTATCGGTGCAGAAACCAACATCTTCTTGAGCGTGTCAAAGGCTTGGACACACGCTTCATTTATTAAGAAAGAATTTTCTTTACAAAGCAGATTAGTGAGCGGCTTGGCAATTTTAGAGAAATCCTTAATGAATCGCCGGTAGAAACCGGCATGCCCTAAGAAGCTCCTAACTGATTTGATCGAGTTAGGAAGAGGGAGATTGGAAATGATGGAAACTTTGGCTGGATCAACTTCAATGCCTGCACGAGAAATGCGATGACCTAACACTATGCCCTCAGTGACCATAAAATGGCACTTTTCCCAATTTAAAACCAAGTTAGTGTCCTCACACCTCTTTAAAATCTTAGCAAGATTGGTCAAACAATCTTCGAACGTATCTCCATATACAGAGAAGTCATCCATAAAGACCTCAATGCATTTTTCGATAAATTCAGAGAAAATAGACATCATGCATCTTTGAAAAGTAGCAGGTGCATTGCACAAAGCAAAAGGCATCCGTCGATAGGCAAAAGTGCCGTACGGGCAAGTAAAAGTGGTTTTATCATGGTCTTCACTAGAGATAACAATCTGATTATAACCAGAATAACCATCCAAAAAGCAATAAAACTCTCTCCCTGCCAACCTCTCAAGCATCTGATCAATGAACGGCAATGGAAAATGGTCCTTGCGTGTGGCCTCGTTCAGCTTCCGGTAGTCGATACAAACTCTCCATCCGGTCACTGGCCTGGTTGCAACCTCTTCTCCTTGCTCATTCTTGGTTATGCACATCCCTCCTCGTTTGGGTACGACCTGCACCGGGCTAACCCATTTGCTATCAGAGATAGGATAGATTATACCAGCATCTAAGAGTTTGATAACCTCTTTCCTTACCACTTCCTGCATAAGGGGGTTCAATCGCCTCTGAGGTTGACGGGAGGGTTTAAACTCTTCTTCCATTAGAATCCTGTGCATGCAAATAGAAGGGCTTATTCCTTTTATATCAGAAATGGTCCAACCTATTGCATGTACATGTTTCTTAAGAACGACCACCAGAGCATTTTCTTGCTCTTGGGAGAGCTTAGCCGAAACAATCACGGGTAAGTTTTTATGTTCTGCGAGAAACGCGTACTTGAGATGATCGGGTAATGTTTTAAGTTCAAGCTCTGGTGGACATTCAACGGAAGGGAGTAGTTTGCGAGAATTGGGTAGTGGGAGAACAGATTTACCTTCGGGATCCTGCATCAGTACAGGATCCTCTTCCTCCTCTTGGTTGGCGTCATCATGGAAGTCGATGCCGTCAAATTCCTCCAAATCCCCTGTTTCGGGATCGGCAAAGTGAACGGCTTTGCATCCTTTGTGCTCCACGCCAGCAGGCTTCAGTACCTGCTTTGATAGTTCATCCAGCATCATTTCACAATCAAGTTCAGAGTCTGGCTCTTCCCTAACTATTACATTTTCAAATGAGAAACAAGAACTGTCATTCGGAAATTTCTGCAATTTCTTCATATCAAAGATGATCTCCTCGCCATCGACCCTTAAGGTGACTTTTCCGGATTTAGCGTCAATCAGTGCACCACCAGTGGCTAGAAATGGGCGTCCAAGGATAAGCGGCATTTCAGAATCCTCTTCAATGTCGAGGACGATGAAGTCGACCGGGAAAAGAACCTGCCCGGTTTTGACCACAACATCCTTGAGAATTCCTACGGGCTGAGTGATTGATCTGTCTGCAAGTTGCAGTCTCATCTTGACCGGTTGAATTTCTCCAAGCTTAAGGCGAACAGCCATAGCTAGTGGCATCACATTGATGCTTGATCCTAAATCACAAAGCCCCATACTCACTTTGGCCTTTCCGAATTGTATTGGAAGTGTGCAACATCCGGGGTCCTCTTTCTTTTCAGGCATTCTCCTCTGAACGATGGCACTGCATGTGCTGTTGAGAATAATTACCTCTTCCTGCTCAACCTGCCTTTTTCCTGAAATCAATTCTTTCAAGAACTTAGCATAGATGGGCATTTCGGAAATCATTTCTGTGAGAGGAATGGTTATCTCTACAGACTTTAATCGTTGCAGAAATTTCTTGAATTTAAGATCATGTTCTTTATTTTTAAGCCGCGCAGGATAAGGAATCCTGGGCATGTACTTGTTATTAGCAATTTTTGGTGGTGAAGGGAAGGAAGTTGTACCTTCACCTGTACCCTTATCTGGTTCAGCCGTTTCAGGCGCAGCTTCAGTCTGCAATTCGGCTGTCTCTTTTTCTGCTTCGTTCTCATTATCAGCTTCCTTACCAGCATTGTCAACAATATCATCTTCTTCAAATTCCGCTCCAGTATCTGCTCCCTTTGGTCCAGCTAGCACTCTTCCAGATTTCAAGGTTATTGCCTTGCATTGCGGGTTCTTTTCCGCAGTACTAGGCAGTGTACCTTTGTCCCTTTTCTGCATCTCATTAGCCATCTGTGTAACTTGGGTTTCCACATTTCTGATGGAGGCCTGCAGTTGATTGTTGATCTCTTTCTGACTAGTGATGAAATCAGTCATCAGATTCTCAAGCCTTGAAGGAGGCTTTTGATTCTGATTCTGATTTTGATGCTGATTCTGATTCCACTGGCCTTGGTTTGGGACAAACTGAGGCTGGAAACTCTGATTGGGCTGAAAGTTCTGGAAATTCTGAGGTGGCCTCTGCTGGATCTGAGGTTGGAAACCTGGATTCTGAAAATGTTGGCCCCTGTTCTGATTGAATCCTTGGTTCTGCTGAGGGTTGAACTGTTGTTGCTGTGGCTTGTTCAAGAGATGTGAGTTCAAGGCGTTGTTGTTTGCATAAGACAAATTCGGGTGTCTATTTGGAAAAGCTCCTGCATAGTTACAGCTCTCAGCTGTGACTTGCTCGCATGTGTCAGTTGCATGAGCACCTTGACACAGTCCACATATCACATCAGTTTGCTGTCCCTGCGCAGAACTTCCAACTCCTTGATTTACAGACAACGCTGCCACTTGCTCTTGAAGCTTTTCAATGTCTGACTTCTCTACTGTACCTACAGCACATAAACTACGAGGGGGAGTGAGATTACCATCATCAGTTAGAACAGAACGGTTTACACTCATGGCTTCAATCTTTGCCCAGGCTTGGTCCATCGGTATGTAGAGCAAATGTTGACCACCAGCAGCATCAAGCATGGATTTCCATGCTGGGGTCAGACCACTGTAGAACTTTCTCAGTCTCTCCCAGTCATGGAAGCCATGTTGAGGACACTTCCTGAGCAGGTTGAAGAATCTTTCCTTTGCATCATACAAGGACTCGTCTGGTTTCATCTTGAATTCCGCAATTTTGGAGCGGCATTCATCCACCTTGGACTCCGGGAAGTATTTTGCTAGGAAGTTTCTGATCACATCTTCCCATGTAGACTTCTGATTTACGGGCAGTGACTTGTACCATGTTCGTGCTCCGCTTGTCAGAGAGAAGGGAAATAGCCTTAGTCGAATAGTGTTTGCAGATACATCACGATTTTTGATCGTGTCACACAATTCTAGGAAGGTTTGCAGGTGATCATGGGGATCTTCATGACTTGCTCCGGCAAACTGGTTGCTCTGGACTAGATTGATTAGGGCCGGTTTCAGTTCGAAATTCCTGGCCAGGAATGGAGCTTGTCCAGGAATGTTCAGATATGGCTCTAAAATCGGCTGCATGTAATCAGCAGCAGCTGCTGCTTGATGATTGTTCTCAGGCCCACCTTGGTACTGCTGTGGGTAGTAGTTCTGAGGCATGAAATAGTTTCTCGGATCATTGAAATCATTCGGATTCGGGGGATTCTGATGGGGGTTATGGTATTGCTGATTCTGTTGGTTTGGGAAATTTTGCTGATTTGGTTGGTTTTGGTTGTTTGGTGGGTTTTGGTTCGGGTGGGAGGGGGTGCCTCGAAGTGCTGCTGGTCCATGTTTGGTGGATTCCCACCTCCTTGTATGATCTGGGGAGGGGGATCATCCAAATCATCATGATCAGCATCTTCGGGGTCTTCCTCAATGTTGTGAAGTGGGGGATTGGGTTGAATGATTGGTGGGATGTCAGGGTTTGCCATTTCGGAAATATCGCTGCTGGTGCTTGGCGAAAGTAATGCCTGTCGTTCCCGTTCCCTTCTTCGTTTAGTCTCCGCCCTAAGACGTCGAGCTGTCTTTTCTATCTCTGAATTAAACGGGATCTCGGCTGGCGTCTGCTTCCTCCTTTGCATAGAACAACGACTTCAACGATAACAGTACCTGTACAATCCCCAGGTTAGAATTGGTTCTGAAGGTGAATATTTATAATTATATGTATAGGCTAATCTAGGAGCAATGAGGAATGTAATTCTCTAAATAAAACGGCGCTGCATCCTCCCCGGCAACGGCGCCATGAAACTTTTGACAAGTTTCGTTAACACGAGCTTTTTCTAAAATTATACCAGGTTAGATTTATTAAATGAAAAGCGTTATGATTCACGGGAAAGGGTTTAGGGATATATCAAGATTATTAGTCTTTTTATTACTCAAGTATGGTGCTTTGGTTTCAAATGGCGCTGTGGTCCTCTCCGTCATGAAATGTTGACAAATCTCATGGCATAGCCGGGATAGGCTGACCTTCAGCCTGTCACACTGAGGATCCCCGGCAAATATGCCATGATACTTCTCATCAATTCTTGCCATAAGATTTCCTGCCATGAAACTTTTGACTGGTTCCCACTACATGAGTATTTTCCGAAAAATCATGGTCCTGGTTTAGGTTTTATTTAACGAAACCAATTTATGATGGCGGTGTTGTGATTAGGGATATATTTATACGTAGTCATGTTTTTATTGCTCGTAGTTAAGAAACTGTGCCCCCGAAAGCGCACGGTGTCAAAAATTGCAGTAATTTATAGTAAGACCGGATCGTTCACTGGAGGATGTGCGATAGAAGCAGGTCCCACGTCGTTTTACTAGATTTTCCATTCGTATTGCTCAATAGGGTTGAAAGATGATTAATATCTACTAACATGAATTTAAACTAGGTCTTGAAAGCAGTTAAATTAATCTACAAAGCAAATAAATCTATTCTAGAAAGCGGATAAGAATTATTCTAGGAATGCAATAAACATTATCTACGAAAGCAGGGAAAAGATGCATTGTGCCAACCGTGAAGTTGAGTCACAATGTAGACAGATAGGACAGGAAGAAAAGAATGAAAAATTGGACAAGATTGAGATACAGCAATATTAAACTTCCATTTTCATACGCAGATCTTTGTTTGGGATACTTCTATCAGATAGCTAATTCTCATGCTCTCAATAAGGCTTTCCCTTTAACAGACAGGTACTTGCAATATGAGTTTACATGTTCTTAAGACCGCAAATTCTAAGATACCACAGATTCGTAACTGCCCTGGCCTGGGTGTGTTACTTCATATGTGGTGGAAAAGCAACACCCGACACATCATTTATTGAAATGCCAAGTACCACTATCATTCTCCCATGTCACACCCAAAGATTTGAATTCAGCCCTAAACTATCCCTTAACTGTCAATCCTAGTAGCAGTTACACAACTCTCAATACAACCGAGTGACCTCTAATGAAAGCGGTTAAAAGAAAGCAGTAAAGAAAGCATTTAAAACTATCACTCGGAGGTTTTGAAGATCTGACCCTGGTAGTAAAAGACAGCTCCCCATCAGAATGAAGGAGTATGGATCAAGAATTCCCGGCTCTCAGTGAACCACTAGTGTGTTCACTTCCTTCCGGGTGATTATGAGATACAAACTAATGAAACGAACTAATAAATTAGTTCGTTCCGGATGCACTCACTCAGGACTCAAAAGTAGGCTTTGGCAGAAGAGGATAGCAGTTGAAAGAAAACTCAACCCTATCTTGGAAAATAACCAAGGCCCGGATGATGTTCCTTTAAGATTATTTACCACACTGTATTTGAATCCAAGTGGACCCCATCTCGGTGTAGCACTTAATCTTACATTTCCATCAACCAGCAATTTTGGAAAATAATAGATTTGAAAATCATTCCCTGTCAGGTACTAGACTCTCAGTTAAAACACAGACCCTTTCAGTCTAGGCGAGACCTAATCGCTGAATCTGCTTCTTAAATTCCCAAAATACAACCCTAGACAGAATATGAATTAGTCATAACTGAAGAATTTATCCCTTACTCAGATCCGGATTTTATAAAGAGGTTTTTGTTGGAAATTTATAATGCAATATCTGTTTAAGATCTAGACTTCTATTGTCCAAGGGAAGGATCCCAAAATAAGTACAGACCACAATAGTATATAATATTATCATGCATAAAGATATATGGAAGTGTAAAATTAATTGACCCAAAATATAAATGCGGGTCTAGACAGAAGGTGAAACACAGAATGAAGTGGTCAAGGGACCAAAGTAATGGCAGAATAATCAGGTGGACTGTAAACATCTACTGTCCAATTTCCCAATCACTCGGATGGAGCGAATTTAGACTGCTTAGACCCTATAATGGTGGTGTCAACACCAGTTGGGCCTCCACTGTCTGTGAATTCGGATAAAAACCTACACGCTTCCCTTCTATAATGATCATCAGTTGGCATTGACTGATGCCAACTGACTCCCAGTACGGATTGGAATTTAGGTTTGGAAGTTAAGATAATAAAAATAAAACTGTATCTGGATAGGAGTCAGCCGAGCAGCTATTATAACCCCGGATGGGCGAACCGCCAAGGCTTCCACTGACAGCCATCCAGACCATGCAAAATAACAATTAGTAACTAATACCCAGAATACGAGCTAGTTATCCATGAGGGAGTACCCGCCAACATTATTCTGATGTATTCTTTACTAATGGTTCCACACAACACACAAAGACAAAATAAATAAGAAACAAAAGAAGATCCCTTGTATGAGAGACATTGGTTTCTCATGCAAGGTTGTGGATTGGGTCCACAATTGATGGTCTTAAATAATCCTTCCTACCATAATTAATTACAGTCCAGATTATCTGTTTAAGCCATCGAGATTTTGTTTATACAAGAATGTTTTAATGGCAATTGAACAAAGGTCCTTTAGTCATGATGATTATTGAAGTTTGATTATTGCTAATCTCAATCTTTAATCATTAATGAGTCAAGGGTTCAATCAGTTAAGTGATGCAAATGGAGAATCAAAATTTTGGGCAGCATAACACCCTATATTGCAATTCCAGAATGTTACATCCTAACCCGTGGGGCTATGATGTGACTGTTGCAATATAAAATAGGGAGAGAATGAAGTTTGTTTGAGATTAAATAGAGGGAGATGAACCCTTGTCGCGATATCATAAATTTTGTCGCGGACTGAGATCCGCGACATGGACATCCCGACAAGTTTTTAGAATTTTTGGCAGCATAACGCCTCTTTGTCGCTATGCAAGATTTTGTCGCGGAACGTGGTTCCGCGACAAGGGTGACATCGCGACAAAGTGTTTTCATAAATTTCTAAAGCATTTGAACCCTTGTCGCTATGCATGGAAATTTTGTCGCGGAACGTGGTTCCGCGACAAGATGTTCCGCGACAAGGTGTTCAAAGATCAAGGAACATGGCATAATTTTTCTGTCTCAGAATGGGATTTTGTCGCGGAACGTGGCTCCGCGACAAGATGATTCCGCGACAAAAAGCCATGAAGACAAAATGCAAGAGTTTGGCTCCTTTGTCGCTATGCATGGACAGTTTTGTCGCGGAACGTGGCTCCGCGACAAGGTATTCCGCGACAAAGGGTTTTAAATTATGGAGACAAGTGTCTTGAAACACCTTGGTCGCGGAACAGCCATTTTGTCGCGGAACGTGGTTCCGCGCCAGAAGGCGGTTGGCGCCCAAGGTGGTTCAGGACAAAAGTCAGAAAAAGCAGAAATGAACAGTGGCATGCAAACAGCGTGATCTCACCCTATTTCAGATCAAAAAGTTATTCTAAGCTAAAAATAAGCAAGAAACATTCAAAATAAAGAAGAACATGCTTAAACAAAAATAACAAGGGAGGGCAGAATATTAAAATAAAGCAGGAATCCTAATCTAGGGTTTGATCACACATCCACACAACATTATCCATAATATGCCAACAGTAAACATAAGAATAACAAAATGGGGGTCAAATGACCCCAAAATGAAAAAGAAAGCATAAATCCATGGGGTGTGAGACCCATTTCATGATTTGAGACACAAATGATGAATGTTTTCCCATATTATTGAAGAGGTATTGTTAATACCCATGATTTGGGTATTACAAACCCTAAAACAAGAGTTTAGAAACCAAAACATGGTATAAAAATGGCTATCTAAGCAACTGTGAACAGTAAAACACTAAACTAAGCCAAACTAAGAGCAAAAATTAAATAATACATGAAAATAAACCTAAACTACTCTACCTAAGGAAGAACTCCTAAGCTTGCCTGCAAGAGCTCTACACAATCTCAATCTCTCTACTGGCCAACCAACCTTTAGCTCATGGGAGACACCTCATATTTATAGAAGTGTAACCCTAAGCCCATGGGCCTTGATTCTAGCCCATTGTGTCTTAAGACATCACACACATCACAGCTTTGTCTCGGAGCATCAAGTTGGTCGCGGAACACACTGCATGTGGCAAGGCTTCTCGACTGGGTCTTGTGTCTCTATTTGTGCATCTTGGTCGCGGAACATGCCTTTGTCGCGGAGCATGCCATCGCGACAAAGGTCATCGCGCCAAGGGGCTTCGCTGGTCTCCTCTTCATTTGGGCCACTTGGTCGCGGAACATGCCTTTGTCGCGGAACATTGCATCGCGCCAAGGGGCTTCCGCGACAAAGGTCTTCCTGGGCCTGCTGGATTGGGCCAGATGGGTCGAAAATATTCTTTTTGTGGGCTTTTCTATCTTTTTCCCATCTTTTTGTTTCCTTTTCTTTTTCTCATGTTTTTGGATTTTTCTAACATAAATATGTAATAAAATTACATATTTATGTCTTTTTCACACCAGCTTATTATTTTTACAATTATGCATAAATTAGTCCAATTCGACTGCTTTCTTACTTAATGTAAGACCGGAATGCGATCAAATGCCCGTTTAAGACACGGAAATGGATTGAAAATAATGGTCATTTTTTGCCATTATCAGGGACCATAAAGCTTTCCGTCGCAAAGATATCGTACGTTGCAAATCCACTTCCATCGAGAAATCCCTTCAAAAATAAAAGTATCAAAAAAGTTGTTGGCAACAGGGTTCGAACATTTGCTCACTTCCGTATGTGATGAAATGCACCTATTCTTATTATGTCTTTTAGATTGGGTTGATGGGTCACACAGAATTACTGTATTTGTAGGTGTTGGCACTAAACATTTCATGCAGAATTTTATAGGTGTCATTGCAACGCACTAACAACAATGCAGTTATGGTTTTGATGATCAAGTCTCACCAGCACCATGGACTTAAAGACCAAGGAGGATCTTCAGTTTATATATACTTGTTATCCTTGAGTCTTTAGAGTTAGATTTTGTACTTTCTTTCATCTTCTACATTTTACAAAGTGAGATTAGTCTTGTTTTAGAAGATATACTTCAAGAGTCAAAACGTGTTCTTCATGATTAGATGATTGAGAGTTTTGTTCTTGAGAGAATTGAGTTGTAATTCTGTGTATATCATTTAGATCGAGTTTTAATCCAAGATGGGATATCTTCTTGGAATAGTTTAAAGGATTCTTGTTCAGGGTCGTCAACAGGTTGAAGGAACAACAAGATTGTCTCTGTAATCCTAATCAGGGAGATTAGAAGTTGAGGGGGGGAGTTTCTGCTTCTAGATCGAGTTGATAGGATTGGTTTCGAGTCTTGTGTTTGTTCTTGTTAGTTTTTGAGTAATCTTCGCCTGGATTGGAATCCCCCGGATGTAGGACAGGAGGTCCGAACCGGGTCAACAAACGATTGTCTTTTACATTTCTGCAATCGTGTGTGTGTGATCAATACTGCGCGTTAACACCCTACTCACAGGGACTGTCATTTGGTATCAGAGCCAATCTTCAAACGTTTACTGGAGATTCAAGATTCATCATGAGTAGGGAAATTTCACATCTACGTCCACCGATCTTCGATGGAAACAATTTTAGTTACTGGAAGTCAAGAATGGAGTGCTATCTTAGAGCTCTTGGAGAAGATGTCTGGGATGCAGTCGAAGAAGCATGGGAACCACCAACAAGGACTGAAACCCCTGCAGTTGTCATTGCAACGACGACCACATCCACTTCTACGGACACTACCTCTACCACTGCTACCACAACAACTGCTGTACCACCTGCTACACCGATAACACGACTTGCTAGAAAGGCCGAATTAACTGCAGCGGAAAGAGCAGCAAAACAAGGGAATTACGCAGCTATGAACGCGATCAGTGGAGCCATGGAAAAGGCACAACACAGGATGATCAAGAATTGTAAAAATGCCTATGAGATGTGGAGATTTCTTGAAGTCAGGTTTGAAGGTTCTGCCGATGTTAAACTAACTCGATTACATCGTGTTGAATCTTTATATGACAGGTTGGAGATGACGGATGATGAAAATATCTCAACATATTTTGAGAGATTCCAAAATGTGGTTAATCAATGCATAGAGCTTGGAATGCATTTTGATGAACAAAAATTGGTTCGCAAGATGCTACGAACGGTTTCTCCTAAGTATTCTGGGAAGATCTCAGTTCTTGAAGAGAGTGAGAAGACCAACACCATGACTCTAGAAGAGTTGGTTGGTAATTTGCAAAATTATGAAATGAATCATTTGGAATCAAGGAGCAAAGGAAAATCTAAGAGTATTGCTCTAAAGGCTGAAAAGGTTGAAGAATCAGATGATGATCTGGATGAAAAATTATCTTTGATCACCAGAAGGATGGCCAAATTTCTTCAAGAAAAGAGAGCAAGACAGTTACTGAAAGGCAAACCTCAGAAATCCAGTTCACATGGTGTTTCAACGTCAGACAAACAACAGAATAAAGGATCTAAGAAGTTCGAAGACAAAGGCAGTAATGTCAGGAAACTCAAGGAACCAGAGAAATTTGACAAATTCTCTTCCATTGTATGCTATGAGTGTGGAGGAAAAGGACACCTCAAAAAGGAATGTCCTACTGCCAATAGGAAAGAAAGAAAAGCATATCAAGTTACTCTCAGTGATGGTGAATCCAATGTTGAGACAACGGATGAACAACAGAGTGATTCAGAAGATGTTGTAGCACTGACTATTCGTGATTGTAGTCCTCAACCAGGTATAACAAGTTCAATAGATTATTCTACTGACGAAGATGATTCTGTGAGTGCAGGTAATATCAGTCAAATTTACTCGAAGCTGGCCGATGCATATGAAGAGTTAAAGTTCGAGTATGATACTGCATTCAGTGAAAACAAGAAGTTGTTAGCTCAACTGACTGACCTCGGAATTTCCTATGATAATCTATCTGCTGAGAAGATCAAAATTCAGAAGGAATTGAAGCTAGTTAAGCTTAAAGTTGAGGAACTTCAAAATGAATGCTCCAAATTGACTGAAGCAAAGATCTCTTTGGCTGCTGAGAATCAACAACTTCAAGCTAAATGCAATGAACTCCCTCAAACGGTAAAAGGTAAAAAAAAGTTAGATTCAGTTCTTTCTTTGTGCAAAAGACCTGGTGATCTTTCAGGTATTGGATACAAGAAGAAAGGGAAAGCAAAGAAGTTCAAATTAACCAAGAGAAACTTTGTTAGTGGAGGATATCTTGGTGAACAATCAAGCAATGCTGCTGCCCATAGAAATGTGCCACTTCAAGTCAACATTGCACCTCAAGACTCAAGAGATTGTATATATTGTGGTCTACCTGGTCATCAAGCAGACACTTGTTTAAGGATTGTTCGAGATCTCCTAAATGGAAGACCCGTTGTCTGGCCGACGTTAGAACTACAGAAGAAGATCCAAATTCGTAAGACCTGGATTCCTAAACATTCTAATCAACAATCACTTGGTCTTGTTGTTGTATCTTTGCAGGCACACCAAAAGAACACTTTGCGGTATTTTGGTTCTGGATGCTCTAGGCATATGACTGGAACCAAAAATATACTACAAAACTTCACAGAACAGGATTGTGGAGAGGTGATGTATGGAGATGGTGCCAAAAGCAAAATCACTGGTTATGGTAAAATTGAAAAGGGAGTTCTTTCTAATCTCTCTAAAGTTTACTTTGTTGATGGTTTAACTACCAATTTAATTTCCATAAGCCAATTATGTGATGAAAATTCCTTAGTGCTATTTGATATGAATACTTGTTATGTGTTTAAAGATTACAAGTGTATCATGTCAGGGAAGAGGTCTACTAACAATTGTTACATTTTGAAGGAAACAGTAGACAGGGCTTTGATTTTGAAAGAAGATCTTACAAGCCTTTGACACAAGAGAATGGCACATTTGAACTATCAAACTCTCTACAAATTGATTATTTCTGGAGCTGTCAAAGGGTTGCCAAAACTATAGAACAACTCCAAAATTGTCTGTGAAGAATGTTCTAAAGGAAAACAAACCAAAGCTCAACACAAACGAGTCGATGAAATTACCACAAATCACTGCCTTGAACTCATTCACATGGACTTGATGGGTCCATTAGAAGTTGAAAGCCTTAATGGTAAAAGGTATGTACTTGTGATAGTTGATGATTTTTCTAGATTTACCTTTGTTTGTTTTCTCAGATCCAAAGATGAAGCCTTTGAGTATTTTGAGTCCATAAGCCTGAAGATCATGAATCAAAAACAAGGAAAGATCAAAAGGATTAGAACTGATCATGGGAGAGAGTTTGACAACCAACAGTTCACTGAATTCTGTAAGCAACATGGAATTTCTCAAGAGTTCTCTGCCCCAAAGACTCCTCAACAAAATGGGATTGTAGAAAGGAAGAATAGGACCTTACAGGAGATGGCAAGGTCTATGCTTCATGGGAGCACTCTTCCAAAGACTTTTTGGGCAGAAGCTGTCAACACAGCTTGTCATGTTGCAAACAGAGTTCTTTTGAGGCCAAAGACAAACTTCACCCCTTATCAAATATGGTATGATAAACTTCCTAATGTCAAATATTTCCATACATTTGGTTGTCCTTGTCATGTTTACAGAGATAGGGAACAACTTAAGAAGTTTGATGCTAGATCAGAAAAAGGGTTGTTTTTGGGTTATGCTAACAACTCCAGAGCTTACAGAGTCTACCTGACTGATAGTAAGAAAGTTATAGAATCTGTGAATGTTTTATTTGAAAAGATTCTCTAGCTAAAGGATTATCTGAATATGAAGATGGTCTGCATTATTTTCCTATAATTGATCCACCATCTGAGGAAACACATGAGCCATCATTTGAAGCTGATGTGGAAACTGGAGTTGAATCAGAATCTTTGATACTGAAGAAGAGCAACAACCACTTGACACTACTGATGTTGATAAGAGGAAAGGACCAAGAACCTTGAAGCATCATTCTAATACTGATATCATTGGAGGAATGGATGCACCAAGGCAGACCAGAAACAAGAGAATTGATTACAAGCAACTAGCTGGAATGAACTGCTTCATATCCAAGGTGGAACCAAAGAATGCATCAGAAGCTTTCAAAGATGAATATTGGATTGCTGCCATGCAGGATGAGTTACTACAGTTTGAAAGAAACTCTGTATGGGAGTTAGTACCACCGCCTGACAACATCAACATCATTGGTACAAAATGGATTTTCAGAAACAAGAAAGATGAGCATGGAAACATAGTCAGAAATAAAGCTAGATTGGTAGCTCAAGGCTACACACAAATTGAAGGATTGGACTATGGAGAGACTTATGCACCAGTGGCCAGAATGGAAGCTGTAAGGATTTTGCTGTCTGTTGCTTGCTACTTAGATTTCAAGTTGTACCAAATGGATATCAAGACTGCTTTTCTGAATGGGAGAATTAAGGAGGAAATTTATGTAGCTCAACCAGCTGGATTTGAAGATCATAAACATCCAGATTATGTTTACAGAGTGAAAGGAGCCCTGTATGGTCTTAAACAGGCACCTCGTGTTTGGTATGAAAGGCTGTCACAATTCCTGGTTAACCACGGATATACCAGAGGAAATGTGGATAAGACTCTTTTCATCAAACACACAGATAAGTATATTATTGTAGTTCAAGTCTATGTTGATGATATCATTTTTGGATCTACTTCAGAAGAACTTAGAAATGGATTTGTACATGATATGAATACAGAATTTGAGATGAGCATGCTTGGAGAATCGCATTACTTTCTTGGATTACAGATTAAACAAGGAAAAGATGGAATCTTCTTATCTCAGGAGAAGTATGCAACCAATATGCTGAAGAAGTTCAACTTGGAAGATAGCAAAGTGGCAAGAACACCTCAGGGTATTCATGAGAAGCTTTCTAAAACAGATTCTAGTTGTGATGTTGATCAAAAGCTTTACAGGAGCATGATTGGTAGTCTTCTCTACCTAACAGCAACCAGACCAGATATCTCATACAGCACAGGTGTATGTGCCAGATTTCAAGCTCAACCCCAGGAGACACATCTTAAAGCAGCTAAAAGAATCATGAGATATATCAAGGGAACCATTGGACTTGGGATTTGGTATTCTAAAAGATCATCATTGGATCTTATAGGATATACAGATTCAGATTGCGCTGGGAGTTGTGATGACAGACGCTCAACAACAGGAGGGTGTTTCTATCTTGGTAACAATTTGTTTAGTTGGTACTCAAGGAAACAGAACATAGTTGCTCTATCTACAGCTGAAGCAGAGTACATAGCGGCTGCATGTTGCTGTTCTCAACTTATGTGGATGAAGCAAACTTTGGCAGATTATGGAGTGCATCAAGAGAAATTTGTGGTGCTATGTGACAATACAAGTGCCATAAACATCTCTAAGAATCCTGTGCTTCATAATAGGAGCAAGCATATTGACATAAGGTATCATTTCATTAGAGATTTGGTTGAAGATAACATTTGTTATATTCAACATGTAGGGTCGTCAGAGCAGCATGCTGACATCCTTACCAAAGCCATGGAAGGAGATAAGTTCGATAGGCTTAGAACCATTCTGGGCCTAAGCTTTTATTCAAATTAAGTTTCATTATGTTTTGGGCCTTTGTTGTTTTTCTGTGTATACTAACATTTTCAGGCCCAAGCATGAGAAGAATTTCTGATAATGACAAAAATAGTGATTTGATACGAGAGGATCTTTGATTCGACGTCTGCAGAGTGTCATTATAACACTGTGACAACTGTAACCGTCCCTTCACCTCTGCCACTCACGTCGCCCGAAACCACCATCAATACAATCGCCGATTCTTCTCTGCAGAACGTGGTTTACGTTTCATTTCTCCTTTCTCCTCATTAAATACTTCAGTTCACTTTTTGTTTCTGCACTTCTTCTTCTCTGTTTTTCTCTTTTAGTAGTGCAGCTTCTTTCAACTCCTATGGCGTCTTCTTCTTCCCCCAAATCTCCTTCTGATCCCAATACTGAATCATCTGCTCCATCAAACACTGAAATACCCATTGATCCTGTTCAAATAGTCACCTCTGTCCTTCAAGCGCTTAGTGGAAATTTTCCACCTCCTTCAACATCCGAAATAGGAGAGGCGTCTGGTGGAAATGCTGACGACACTGTGACTGAGGCTCTTCCTCTTGTGAGTCTACCACCTGCCGGAGATCCTTCTGCACCCCTTGCGCCCCCTGCACCTGCTCTTCCACCATCACAAAAGGAAACTTTTCCTATGGATTGGGATGATGGAACAACGACTGAGCATCCTCTAGGAGATGACGTTAATCCTTTTGATGCGACTAATCCTGACGACGCTGCTGCTGGAGATGAAGAACAACCAAGGGACAACGAACCTGATCCAGAAGCCACTCCTGAACCCGAACGAGAAGTCACGCCTGTACATCGACCTGTTTCCAGTGCTCCTGTGACTCGTTCTCGCAAAAGGAAGGACTCGCAACCGGACAAGCAACCTGCAGTCGAGACAACGCAGAAACGACCGAAGAAAGTTGGTCCAATGACAGTTCGTGATGCTCTGAACTTCAAGTTCTATGATAAGGAAGCGCAAAAATTTGCCAAGGACCTCAATAATCGAGATTTCATACCAGAGGAGCAGTTTACTCACCCCATCTACAAGGAGTTAGGTTTTACGAAGTATTTGGAGGACTGCCATCTTCTCTACTGGGCTACTAAACTCGAGGATTACTCTCCAGCTTTGGTGCGCGAATTCTACGCAAACCTTCATCCAGATGTTATGGATGCTGATTCGCCATTTGGAGGGAAGATCTACATTCGAGGCAAAATCCTAGAGATTTTTCCTCAAGCTCTCAATGCGTTGTTGAAGGTTCAGCTTAACAGCAACCAAGATGATGTTACGAGCTACTTGCCGAACTCTAATGCTGAAGTGGCCTACGAGATTTCAAACACAAAGAGTGTTGCCTTTGGTCGAAATCAACTCCGGGTTCAGCAGGTTACTCTCAAATTCAACTGTCTCTTTCGTCTGTGTAGTTCCAACATCCTGCCAACTACCAACGCCAGTCAAGTGTCATCTCATATGGGTAAACTCATGTTTTGTATTGAAAAATATCTTAACATGACAAATTTTGGTCTCTCTGTGCTTTCTAAGATGATAGGTTACACGCGCGGTTCAATTGGAAAGAATGATCTTCTCCCTTACCCTGCCTTGATCACCCGATTCTTAAGGAAGAATGGAATCAAAGTTCCAAAGGAGGAGCGGATTCCAATCAAGCAGAACACTCCCACTACTGAACTTCGAAATTTTCACAATAACATTCTCCTCGGTCCTGCTCTGTCTGGCACAGCTTTGGTTAATCACCTTAAGACCATCATTCTTCCTGGCTCATTTGATCCTCCACCCACTGGAGAGGAGGATGATGAGGAGATCTGATTCATCAAGGGGGAGTGTGGTCTCAGTATGTTCTGCTGACTATGGTTTTTGGGTAATGGTGACAACATTTTGAGGGGGGTACACTCTAAACTGACTTTGATTTTTGATTTGGGTCTGTAACTAATACTTTTACTACTGATGGTTATTGTTTGATGCTTTTGGTTGCTGATGCTTGGTTATTCTGATGATTGTGGTTTATTTTGCTGATGGACTTGATTTGCATGAACTTATTTGATCGATCTTCTTATTTTGTGATATTGTTTTGCTGGTGTTACTCTTATCTTTTAATACTTGATCTTTTAACCATTGTTGTTAGGTTGGTATTCTGAATTGCTATTCATCATACTGGTTTGAGACCTGTTTGTGATGAATCAACCTCTTCATGAAATGAGGGGGAGATTGTTGGCACTAAACATTTCATGCAGAATTTTATAGGTGTCATTGCAACGCACTAACAACAATGCAGTTATGGTTTTGATGATCAAGTCTCACCAGCACCATGGACTTAAAGACCAAGGAGGATCTTCAGTTTATATATACTTGTTATCCTTGAGTCTTTAGAGTTAGATTTTGTACTTTCTTTCATCTTCTACATTTTACAAAGTGAGATTAGTCTTGTTTTAAAAGATATACTTCAAGAGTCAAAACGTGTTATTCATGATTAGATGATTGAGAGTTTTGTTCTTGAGAGAATTGAGTTTTAATTCTGTGTATATCATTTGGATCGAGTTGTAATCCAAGATGGGATATCTTCTTGGAATAGTTTAAAGGATTCTTGTTCAGGGTCGTCAACAGGTTAAAGGAACAACAAGATTGTCTCTGTAATTCTAATCAGGGAGATTAGAAGTTGAGGTGGAGAGTTTCAGCTTCTAGATCGAGTTGATAGGATTGCTCTCGAGTCTTGTGTTTATTCTTGTTCATTGTTGAGTAATCTTCGCCTGGATTAGAATCCTCCGGATGTAGGACAAGAGGTCCGAACCGGGTCAACAAACGATTGTCTTTTACATTTCTGCAATCGTGTGTGTGTGATCAATACTGCGCGTTAACACCCTACTCACAGGGACTGTCAGTAGGGTTCAGTCTTCAAGAACATTATTTTTAGGGTTAAGGTTTTTATTGATTAGTTTTTCACAGATTTTGTTGTATACTGAGAACTGGGAATATACATTTGTTAAACTCTCCATTAAACCATGCCCAGTATCTCACTAGTTGCCACATGAAGGCAGTTTTTAAATTCTAGGGGTTTGCCTCATCTCAAGAATGAAATTGGATCAATCATTTTATCAAATTGTTTTTTTTTTTTCCAGGGTAAGACAGAATTTGAATTTTGGCTAAGTAATTAGTTCAATATAACTAATTGAGGAATTTCCAGCACGTTTGCTTATAACATGTTAAGGATAGATGCTTTAAGAAGTGAGCGTTCCAATTTCCTGATTCCTGAGTGTGTTTAGCTACAGCTCTTTCCCATCAGTTGGCTTTCACAAAGCCAGCTTGTAGTTCTCTATTGTTGCACTTATACTTAGAAGCTTCCTTTGACATTTTAACACTCTGTCTACACAGAGCTAGAAATAAGGCAATTGTTGTTGGCACTTATTTTGCAGGCCACCAGACAATTGATCATCAAGTGCGAAGAAATCATTTGTCTAGTAAAGAACGTTCAAGGATTCATAAGTATAACTACGTGTTATCCATGTGTAGATGTAAATGATATGGTTCGATTCTCACATTCTTCAGACACTCAGCCAGCAGTTCAAAGAAAAGGACTTACTCCCAATTCATGTTTTGAGTGAAGGCCTCTACCTTGGAAGGCCACATTGTTTTCTGGTTTTTAGAAATCCTAAGGTGTTTCTAGTGTGAACAGGCCATGATGGCCGCAGCAACCAATAATGCTGTGATGCAACTGAGGTGAGCGCAAGTCATTGAAGTCCCAGAGATCATGTTGAAGGTCGCCTTCTCATTTGTGAAGTTGTCCACGGACACAGGACACACAGCCAGAATGCTCACACCAGGGTCTATGATGTTGGGTTTCAGGATGCCTGAACTGACAATGCTAGGGGCCCTGGAGGAGAAAAATGTATTTGTGGTGCAGTTGCATTTGTAGTGCTTCCGATATCCGGGCCTTGAAACACAATGGTTACAGTTATTGCATTTGTGGTGTAGTTGATGTATGCTTTGATCAATTTGTCTGCGCCCTAACTAATTAACATGATTGTCTAACAGCTTCGAACAGTGTAGTTCCGAACAAGGCAAGGGGAAATCGTTATATATTAAATCGTTTCATTGCAATATCCATTAGATTTATAAAATCGAAACATTCATATAACCCATGATCATGCAGTTTGGACTTATTTTACACGCAACAATATAGTACTATAAGTTTTTGAAATTGAAAGGAATAGATAATAGAACCATCTTATGTTTGTTATGGACCAACAACAGAAAATGGAACAGATAGACAACAATGGACCAGCAGCAAATTCCACTCCAAAACTGCAATAATCGAATTACCGAAAACACTCCCAACTTTACCAAATCTACTTCAGAATTCCCCGGTATCTGCTTCAGCGTCAACCACGGCTGCATCTTCTACTAGAGCCTTCAAACTAGCATCGGCCAACAAGCTATCAGAAAGGAAAATAATCCTCCACCTTGTCCCACATTTATCCCGCTTCCGTAACCTCCCCTAGGGCTTGGTGCAGCTGCAAACAGGAAGCGTAGACCGTGACCAGACCTGAAGCTAGCAGCATCACATGACAGATTTCCCCATCCGCCCAGATTAGTACCATTCTTCAGTTTTGCTTCCACCTGTTGTGCCCAATCTTGCCCACTGATCTGCTTGGCCGTTCCTTTCCCTTAAGATACGTTTAACCTCCACAACTCCAGCAGATTTCATCACCACAAGAATTGGTGCCAGTAAGTGATGCAATCCCCAACGAATAGACTCTGGATCTTTTAGCCACCGTACCACATTACACCCATCACATTCAAACACTAGTCTTGGAAGAGGAAAACCTTTGTCCCTAAGGATCGCCCCACACACTCTATTTATAGCTCTGAATTCTGCTTCTGAGGAATCCCATATCCTATGTTATCCGAGAGCACAAAAATCACTTCCCCTCTATCCATTCTAATTACACCACCAATACCGGCCGGCCCGGGATTCCCTAGAGATGATCCATCGGTGTTTATCTTCCACCACCCTTGTTCCGGCTTAACCCAACCAGACCTAAGCGAGGAGTTTTAGAACCCTGGTTTCTCTTCTGCGACAATCCATTTGCGAAATCAACTCTTATGCACTCTGTTAATAGATTGATTTCCTCATAGTTTGTTTTCCACCACATACCTATTCTCCACTTAATTTCATCCTCCACCGCCCTACTATTAAATTGAGTCCCCTTAAAAACCACACCATTTCTCATATTCCAAATTGCCCATACCATGGCCAAAGCTGTCAACTGCCAAACCATTCTACGTCCACATTTCGGATCAAAGCCAAGCCACCATAACATCAAGGATGAGATATGCCCTGGGATCGCCCAATCCACGCCGAACCAACCCACCCCCTTTATACCATAAATCAACCACAGGTTCGCATTTACAAAATAAATGGTCAATAGTTTCAATTTCCTTTCCACATAAAGGGCACAAAGCATGTCATACCTGTAGACCAATTCTACTTGTAAGAAGTCCTCTTACTGGTATTCCATTTTTCAAAAGTCTCCACACAAGCAATCTCACCTTCATCGGGCACTTGTGTTGAGTCAAGGTTTTGTTGGAAGTTCAAACTCGATGATCGAACTCTGTGGATGAACCTCCTGAGCGGCAGTCTTCATGTGCGACGTGGAATATTTGGAAAGACTTGCTTCAGCCCCAACGACTCTTTTCCTAATCTGGGGAGATTATTTACTAACATTTTATTTGCAGAATCCCTCCTCCAGATTAGTGAAACAAGAGTTTGAATGTGTGAGTAACGGACACTGTCAGAATCCAACGGCTAGTTGCAGGTTACCGTTTCAGTTTTGAGCTTCTTGGTTAAAAGAGAATTTCAGGGGATTGGAAGCCAACTTCTCACTCTTACTATCTTGGGACTACTCTGAAACTCTTACAAGCTTTTGGAATCACCTGTGTGAGAAGCCCAATCGATTAGCAGCCCCCTGTTTTTTTGAATCTATCTGTTGCTGCTAAATCGACAAGCCTTGAACTCTTCTCTGATTGATTACAAGTTGTTAAACTATTTGAGGAGATCGCCAAAGGCTTCAAAGGAGATAAGCTTACATCGTTCATATCATCTTGTTCCAGAGAAGTGATTCACAGACTTCTTCAGGGAAAACTCAAGGCAGGAGCTTTGGGGAGTTGAAATAGGTGGGAAACCTATACCAGGACTTGGGAGAGCTTCTGGTTCCAACAACTATCCGCCTGGAGATTAGGGTGAAGTCATTCTCTTTATTTTACTAGTGTGTGTGGTTGTACACCATTGTTGAAACACATAGTGAAATAACCTCCTGAATTGGTATCCCCCCAGACGTAGGCCGAACTGGGTCAACAATTTCTTGTCTCATTGATTTACTTTATGCTTTATTTTCTTTCCGCTGTGCATATGTTATACTGGGGTTTATTAATCTGTTGAATATTGGTTGAGTTCATTGTGTATCAGTGAACCTTGGCATAAAGTGTCTGTCTTGCTTCCCCGTGGACCTAACAATTGGTATCAGAGTCACACTCTTTCGAGAGAGATCCAAACAGCAAGATGAATCAAGGATGGTCATTAAACATGCCCACACTGCTCGATGGGACAAACTTTTCCTTCTGGAAGAACAGGATGCGGTCCTTTTTGATGTCAGTCGATGATAGGGCTTGGGATGCAGTGCTCACAAAGTATGAACCCCCTTCGGTGAGTGTTGATGGTGTTGCCAAGCCTAAAGACAAAAAGAAATGGACGGCAGGGGATAGGATCAACTGTAACATGAACTCCAAGGCACTACATGCTATCTTCAGTGCAGTGACCGAGGACCAATATAGCTTGATCTCAACCTGCACCACTGCTTATGAAGCATGGGAGATACTGGTAAACTCTCATGAAGGTTCGGCTCCTGTTAGAACTTCTAAAATTATTTCTATTGAAGCTCAATTTCATAAACTTGTCATGGATGAACATGAGTCTATCAATAGTTATTTTAGTAGAATCCGTACTCTAATCAACCAGGCTCAACAGCTTGGTAAGACCTACTCCTCCCAGGAGATAGTTCAAAAAATTGTAGGTACACTCCCTGAGAGATTCAATGCCAAAATTGCTGCTCTTGAATTGCAAGAAAACTATGCCACCATAGCTGTTGATGAACTAATGGGGATCTTACAGTCTTGGGAGATGGACCACTGTAAGAACTTCACACGTAAAATTGTGGCATTCAAGCTGGAGTCCAAACCTCAGATCGAACCTTCAGAGGAGTCGAGTTCACGTGATGATGATGACGATGATGATGAGGACTTGGTTAAGCTCTCACAACGCATTGCCATGATTCTTAGGGATAAGAAGTCCAAACAATTTGGGAACAAGAAGGAAGAGAGCTCATCTATGAGAAGACCAGATATGAAGAAAACTTACTGTGCTACATTTAGCGATGAAAAGAGCTCGAGTTCCAGTGAAAGTGATGATGCAACTGGAGTAGTTTTTGCTGGAACATGGGACTCAGATTCTGAGTCAGATCCTGAATCGGACAACATTGGTAACCTTCCTATTTGTATCACTTCTGTAAATTGTCAAAATGGTTCTTCTTCTAATTCTGACAGGAAAGGAAACGAGAGTTTCGAAGGACTCAATGATCAATATAATGAGATATATAACAAGCTGGAAGATAAGGAAGAAGAATTCAGGAGATTGCAAAGTGAATTTGAGGATCTCAAAGCGAAATATTTTACTCAAAGGGAAGAGTTAACAGATGCCTACAATCAAAGAGATAAGCTGAGCAATATTGTAAACATCTTGGAGCCAAGTTCAATGGAGTTGTCCAACAAAAGAGATGAACTTGCCGAACAGGTTCACGAGCTCACAGTTGCTAATGGAGAACTCACTGAACAGGTCAATGCGTTGTCAAATCAAAAGACTGAACTCGAGGAACATGTATCCACACTTACTGAACAGGTTCAAGTGTTGAAAGCCAAAGTGTCCAGCTCAGAAGAATTGGCCAGCAAGTTGAACAAAGGAAAAGATGTTCTTGAAAAAATCATTTCATCTACTAGAGCTTATGGTGACAGACGTGGAATTGGTTATACAAAGGAATGTTCCAGCTCAACTGAAAGGCTTTTTGTTAAGGAAGGAACCATTCCTAAGGAGATTCCAATGATAAGCACAAAGGAGATCATTGATCAAGTCAAAGGATCAAAGAGAATAACCAGACGACGGGTTCCACCTCCTGTACCCTTGGAATGTGAGTATTGTCACAATTATGGTCACAAAGCAGGAGCCTGCCACATTCTTGCCAGAGATGCTTTATCCGGCAAACCAGTTATATGGCCGAATGAGGATCTAAAAAGGAGCATTCCAAGAAGAGAATGGCGTGCTAAAAGAACCATGGGTTTCACATCAAGGTTTGAATCAAGCAAGGTTGGATCATTAAGGAGAGACCTTGGGCTTTGCAACATGGTCTGAATGAAACCGATCGGATCCCCCCATTGTGTAAACGGTTCAAATTACTAACCCAAAACTTGTTTAATATGATTTTTTGCTAACGATTTGGGATACAGGAACTATAATAGTTAGGGGGAGATCACAAGAGTCCCACTGGACTAGCCCAATGAGTCACTTCAAGAAAGAATATTATCTGATATCTTGGTCCAGAAGTCAATTGTGCAAATGTTGAGCATATTTGAGCACAGATGGAGATGACATTGAGGGGGAGTTAAATGATTTTGGACAGAGAAAGTGACCCAGAGGGGGAGTAGAAACTTTTCAAAAATTCCAACACCTGATGATCTGCTCTCTCTTCTGAAAATATGGTAATATCTTTCTAACCCTGCAACTCTTTATTTGTTGAGATCTGTTGGATAAGATACTCTGATATTTCTGTGGTTGTTTGGATTATCTTATGTTTTTTTTAATTATGTTTGCTGATGGACATTATGATCTGATATTGCCTATTGGTTTTATGGATGAGTTTGGACTTTGTAATAGCTGTGAACTGGTTTCCCCTGTTGTATTTTAATGTAAGCTCTATGTATTGACTATGTCATTTTATGAAGAACTTTTACTGGGATGTATTTTGGTGGTTGGGATATTGGGTGCTGTTAGGTTCATTGATTTTCATGTAATAGTTCATCATCGGTTGGTGTTTTGTACTGGCTCACTTCCTGCCAAAAAGGGGGAGATTGTTGAGTCAAGGTTTTGTTGGAAGTTCAAACTCGATGATCGAACTCTGTGGATGAACCTCCTGAGCGGCAGTCTTCATGTGCGACGTGGAATATTTGGAAAGACTTGCTTCAGCCCCAACGACTCTTTTCCTAATCTGGGGAGATTATTTACTAACATTTTATTTGCAGAATCCCTCCTCCAGATTAGTGAAACAAGAGTTTGAATGTGTGAGTAACGGACACTGTCAGAATCCAACGGCTAGTTGCAGGTTACCGTTCCAGTTTTGAGCTTCTTGGTTAAAAGAGAATTTCAGGGGATTGGAAGCCAACTTCTCACTCTTACTATCTTGGGACTACTCTGAAACTCTTACAAGCTTTTGGAATCACCTGTGTGAGAAGCCCAATCGATTAGCAGCCCCTTGTTTTTTTGAATCTATCTGTTGCTGCTAAATCGACAAGCCTTGAACTCTTCTCTGATTGATTACAAGTTGTTAAACTATTTGAGGAGATCGCCAAAGGCTTCAAAAGAGATAAGCTTACATCATTCATATCATCTTGTTCCAGAGAAATGATTCACAGACTTCTTCAGGGGAAACTCAAGGCAGGAGCTTTGGGGAGTTGAAATAGGTGGGAAACCTATACCAGGACTTGGGAGAGCTTCTGGTTCCAACAACTATCCGCCTGGAGATTAGGGTGAAGTCATTCTCTTTATTTTACTAGTGTGTGTGGTTGTACACCATTGTTGAAACACATAGTAAAATAACCTCCTGAATTGGTATCCCCCAGACGTAGGCCGAAGGCCGAACTGGGTCAATAATTTCTTGTCTCATTGATTTACTTTATGCTTTATTTTCTTTTCGCTGTGCATAAGTTATACTGGGGTTTATTAATCTGTTGAATATTGGTTGAGTTCATTGTGTATCAGTGAACCTTGGCATAAAGTGTCTGTCTTGCTTCCCCGTGGACCTAACAACTTGATCTTCCACAAACTCCGCCAAAACCATCCAGTCGCTGCTACTTGTTCCGCCTCCAGCCGTACTTTACATGATCGAATCGAAAACTGACCATTCCCCTCCCTTCGCCAGCAAATCCGATCTTCCAACAACCTACATAGCACCTGCCTATTGAGAATATTCATTAAAGTGCTCCTCACCCCCACCTCCCAATCAAATAGTGTCTCCTCAATTGGATATTCCATTGCCAATCATATCCCGTCCATTCCCCAAATTCAGATATCTTCCCCTCCTTGTTACTTGCCAAAGCATAAATTCTAGGGAACATGACCCTTAATGTCCTTCTGTACCAACCAATTTCGTCCTGCCAGAATTGTGTAAGCCTCCCGTTTCCCACTGGTATGTAAAAATTAAAACTTTGATTCTCCCTGTGCGTACTTTCCCACGCCTGACCAATTCGACCCCGAAGAGATCTCCCTGGTTTCGGTTTCAGCACCAAGGATATGTCCCTTCCATAATATTTTGCCTTAATAACTTTCTTCCATACGAATTCTCTATCCCAAATCTTCGTCTCCATTTCAGTAATAACGCCGCATTAAGCTTACGCACATCCCAAATATCAAGACCTCCATCCTCCTTTTGAAAGTAAACTTTCTCCCAATTAATTGTGTGAAGCTTCCTGGCTCCTCCGCACTCGTTCCAAAAGAATCGTTTTTTCAACAATTCCAATCGATCTCCCACCTGCTCTAATTTACCTTCACAAAATAGTAATGTGTCGTCGGTGTATTGAAAATGGGATATATATTATTGGACCCCCAACCCCAGACTTCAGCCCTGCCAAAATTCCCAAGTCAGCTGCCCTTATCAACAGTCTATTAAGCACCTCTGCCACCAGAACAAATAGATACGGAGACAGTGGGTCTCCTTGCCAGAGTCCCTTATGCATTTTAATCCCTCCTAGCCTATTTTTATAAATATCTTTTGGGAATTGATATCGTAGTGGCCTAAAATCAAAATTAAGCCCTTGTAGTGACATATTTTAATATTAATCTCTTTTGCTAATTGATATTTGTAATGATCTAAAATCAAAACTAAATCCTTGTAGTGACTTATTTCAATTATTATCTGTTTTTTTTTTTTTTTGTGAATAACCAGGTATCCCCAGCCACATTGGACACAGGACTGATTCCTCGAGGATTTGCCTGGACAAATTAAGGGCACCTGTCTAAAGCATTTTTTTGCACAAACAAGGCTCGAACCCGAGACCTTACTTAAGCGACTAGAGCCCCAATCCACTCAAGCCAACTTCTGTTGGTTAATAGTAATTATCTACTTTATTTTTATATATTCCAGCGACAACAACGACACACTCATATACATTAATTAATTTTAGTGGCACTCAATAATTTTTTTCTTTGTTTTGATAATTTTACCATTTTTATTTCTCAGGCTTGGAATGATTTTTAATGGCTAAGAGATCACATGTCTTGATGTACTGCGATTGGACCCGCTAACCATCCCTATTTATCATATATATATATATATATATATATATATATATATCATACTAGGACTCTTAGGTGCTGCGCGCATATGCCACCTCGCTAGTAGAGGAAAAATAGGTGATGTATATCATACTTTGGTAAATAATGGTTGGTATATTATGTGATACATTATTATAAATGTAGTAATACATTGTGTTGCTCTGATAAGGTTGAAAGTCATATGCCAAGCAGGTAGGCTCTTCTAAAAAGCAATTGCAATATTTGGATCGCAAACCTGATGTGGACAAAATAAGAGGAGAATAGAAGCAAATGGCAGCAGAGGAATAGGAAGATAATCTGCAAACATAAGAAAGAAACCGCGACATTTGAACTATACATATGAGAAATGCCAATAAAACAATAAGTCACCCTAAGCAACAGTTCAAGATCTACTATTCCAATGAAGAGCACAAGAGCAACAGCACATCAGTGCCCTAAAACCAAAGATAACTAATCATTTGATATCCATGATGAAAATTAGCTCACCAAAAAGTGTGCAATGTTCTTCAGCCAATTTCACCGCTAAACCCAAAAGTAGGTAGTATTGATGCTCATATGTGTAAGCACGCGCATGTATGATGCATCAAAAGTGTAATATAAATATATAACTTGATCATTGTATAAACCAAATTAGCTTAGTAAAGGCATTGTTAGAGAAAGAATCATATTTACATTGTCAAGCACATCTCACCTATTCTAGTACCTGAGCTGAAACACAGAGAGTATGTGCCAGCTGTGTTTCTCCCGATCTAATTGCATATTGATCACAAATAGTATTCAAATAAGAGTTATAATCAAGTAATTAAATAAGAAAAAAGAAACTCTGCACCCAAAAAATTGACAAGAAGCATATCAGTACTTATTTCATGTGCAACTTGAATGGAGAATAATAAAATAAAAGATAAAAACACTTGTTTTGGCATCTAAGAGGCCATCTAACCAAATTAGGCCATGCATGAAGTGCACACACCTCCACCATGTTCAGTTGGTATCCCACTGGACAATGCTGTAACCAAAGAACTAAAATGTGAACAATCGTGTGTTCAGATAAGATCACAAATTTTAGCAGTACAAAAATAGTGAAACTATTTCGGCCAACCTAACTTCAGATTCTAAAGACCTAATAAATTTTATACAATAAATGTATTGAGTGGAACCAAGCATATGAATGGCTAATTAAACAGATCAATCATCTTTTGTTTAAAACTAAAACAAGGCAAGCACCTACTGAATTGATGAGGCAGAGTAGGTTCTGGATGGTAATAAAGCAGTAGCCCTAAAATACTACATTAAAATTCAAAAATAAAGATAATCCCTTTCAAAAACCTTTCAAAAATACAATAATTTTCAATCAGAAATGTACAAACCTAAAAAACCTATATATTTGTGTTCTTGTTCAAATCACATATTCTATGGACTTCGATAAACTCATTTGGTGCTATTTAGGAATAAATTTAAGGCTGCACACCTACAATGAGAAATGACTAACAATATACTATAAAATATGACAAGCTGTTAGTACACTGTCTTGACAACCTAACCATATACTTTTCATTGAGATGTTCTACAGGTGTTAGCACATTCTGATGACGACGACAGACAGTTATCTCTGCTAGAATTTTTCTTGTATTGTATTCTTTATATATAGAGCAGAGTCTGTAATCTTTAGTAGTAATTCTGAGAGACTTTATTTTACAACTTTAGAGATTTCAGATACAGAGAGAGTCTTGTATTTTGTTCTTCAAGATTTCATTGTCATATTTTAGAAGAGCAAGATTAGATTGAGTTTACACCGGAATATCTGGAGATATTGTGATCTTCAATATTCAAGAAAGTTCTGGAGGAATTCATGCGATCAAGAAGAAAGCCATGGTGGAACGACAAACAACGTTTTGCCTTTGAAGATTCCATTTAGGGTGAGATCCCTACTGGCGTGTTGAGGGGGAGTTTCAACAACGCTGGCTCGACTGGATTGTATCATCTAGTGGTAGAGGTTGGATTCTGTGTTAGGCTTTGGTTAGCGTGTTTGTGTTTTGGTTTTCTGTCTAGTGAAGGTCGCCTGGATTGGTATCCCCCAGACGTAGGTCGGAAGGACCGAACTGGGTTAACAAATTGATGCATTCTTTACTGCTTTCATTATTACGTAGTTAGAACAATTCATAAACATCCGTAACTGAATCTTGGATAAAAGGGGACCTACAAAGTGGTATCAGAGCTAATCCTCTAAAGTACCTGAGGAATCCATTCATTCAAGATTCGAAGATTCAAGAAACATGAACCGAGAAGGAGCATCTAACACCCGTCCACCATTGTTCGATGGAAGCGATTATGCGTATTGGAAAGCTAGGATGCGGAATTATCTGTTGGCACAGGGAGATGGAGTTTGGGATTTGGTCTTGGAGGCATGGACTCAACCGATGAGAGAAGTTCGCACTGGTACTGGAGAAACAGCCACTACAACAATTCGACCGGCAACCAATGCCGAACTTTCTCAGGCCGAGAGAACTGCGAGACAAGCGAATTACACAGCGCTTAATGCTATCAGTGGTGCAATGAACGAAGCGCAATTCAGAATGATCGCTAACTGTACGTCTGCTCATGAAGCTTGGAACTTTTTGGAGACTCAACATGAAGGTTCTGAAGATGTCAAGACAACGCGTCTACAACGGATTGAATCGATCTTTGACAGTTTGAGGATGACGAACGATGAGGATATCACATCATATTTTGGGAGATTTCAAGACATTGTTAACCAAGCAACAACTCTTGGAATGACCTTTGAATCATCTAAACTCGTGAGGAAGTTTCTTAGAACAGTTTCTAAGAAGTATTCTGCGAAAGTGGCAGCCCTTGAAGAAGTGGAGAAAATCAAGACCATGTCCTTGAGAGAATTAGTAGGCATTCTTCAAACATACGAAATCAATCATTTGGCCTCAGAGAAATCAACCAAGAACATTGCATTCAAAGCTGAGGATGAGCTTGCTGAAAGCTTCGAAGAAGAGGTTTCTTTACTTTCCAAGAGAATTGGAAAAATGCTTCAGAATAAGCATTTCAAGAAATTTCAGAAGAAGAACCGATGTTCTGATAACCCGGTGACGACCGAGAAGCAGAACAACAGGTTTGAGAAGAAAACTGATGGAAAGTTCAGGAGGTTTAAGAAGGATAGAGATGATGATAGACCTGACAAAACCTCAGAGATCAGATGTTTCGAATGCGAAGGAAAAGGCCATGTCAGAAAGGAGTGTCCTACTACCAAGAAAAGGAGAGGAAAGGCACTTCAAGCTACACTAAGCGATGAAGATGATTCTGAAGATGAACCTGAGGATGCAAAATCCAGTGATGAAGAAGATGTTGTTGCTTTTGTGACAAGAGAAGCCAGTCCTACCCCTTCTACAGGTAACTCTGAGTCAATACAGTTAATCACTGATATTTCTGCTATTGTTACAGCTGAATCAGGTAGTCTCTATAAAGAGCTAGTTGATATCTATGAAGAACTCAAAGAAGAGTATGATGAAGCAGTACAGGAGAATGAGAAGTTGTCGAAACAACTTACTGACATCAATCTGACTTTGGACAAAGCTGAAGCTGACAAACTTAAGGCTATTGATGAATTGAAGGTTCTTAAAGGAAAGTATGATGAAGTGAAACTTCAGATTACTACTTTGACTAAAGAGAAGGAATCATTCAGGAGGAATCTATCAAATTGAAAATTCGAGTTGCTGACTTGGAGAAGTTGACTAAAGGGAAAGGCAAATTGGATGAAGTTCTGTCTATTGGAAAGAGTCACAGAGACATGATTGGAATTGGCTACAAGAATCAAGGATCTACTGGAAAGAGACTGTTCGTTAGTGGTGGAAATTTGAATAATGAGTCAAGCTCACTGTCACATCAGGATGTTCCTACATCACCTAAACGACGTAGAGATTGTCTCTATTGCAATTTACCTGGTCACACAGCTGAAACCTGCATGAGAATTGTTCGTGATCTCATGAATGGTCGTCCAGTGGTATGGCCTCATGAAGATTTAAAGAAGAAGATCAGAATACAAATGGAGTGGATGCCCAAGAGGAAGGAGAGTAAATGTCTTGTTGTTCTATCTTCGCAGCAACAACCACGTTCTAGAAAATGGTATTTCGATTCAGGTTGTTCAAGGCACATGACAGGTAGTAAGGAGATTCTTAAAAACTTTACAGACAAAGACTGTGGAGATGTGGTCTTTGGTGATAGTGCTAGAAGCAAGATCACAGGCTATGGTAAAGTAAAGGATGGTGAACTTTCTAAACTTTCTAGAGTTTATCATGTTGAAGAGCTTACTACTAATCTCATTTCTATTAGTCAATTATGTGATGAAGATTCTCTTGTTATTTTTAATAAGTTTCTTTGTCAAGTATTTGATCACAGGAGAAACAACATCATGACAGGCAAACGTTCTAAGAACAATTGTTACACTTTGGAAGCTAATCTAAATCAGGCACTTGTAAGCATAGATGACCTCACAAACTTATGGCACAAGAGGCTTGGACATCTCAACTATCAAACACTATACAAGCTGAGTTGTTCTGCTGCTGTCAGAGGTCTGCCTAAACTACACAACAACAAAGATCTTACCTGTGTAGATTGCTCTAAAGGAAAGCAAACCCGAGCTCAACATAAGAAGACAGATGGAATCTCTACAAATCACTGCCTAGAACTAATCCATATGGATCTTATGGGTCCAACAGAAACCGAAAGCCTAAATGGCAAAAGGTATGTTTTAGTTTGTGTTGATGATTTTCGAGATTCACTTGGGTGTGTTTTCTCAGGAGTAAAGATGAAGCATTTCAACACTTTGAGAAGCTGAGCCTGAAGTTGATGAATGAGAAGCAATCCAAAATTCAAAGGATCCGATCAGATCATGGTAGAGAATTTGAGAACCAGGAGTTTGAACTTTTCTGCAACAACCATGGAATTTTTCATGAATTTTCAGCTCCAAAGACACCACAACAGAATGGGATTGCTGAGAGGAAGAATAGGACTTTACAAGAGATGGCTCGTTCAATGCTACACGCTACTACACTTGGAAAGTCATTTTGGGGCGAAGCACTTCATACAGCTTGTCATATTGTCAATCGTGTGTTGTTGAGACCTCACACAAACAACACTCCTTATCAAATTTGGAACGGTAATACTCCTACTGTTAAGTATTTTCATATTTTTGGATGTAAATGTTTTTTGTACAGGGATAGAGAGCAGATAAAGAAATTCGATGCTAGAGCTGAAGAAGGTTGGTTTTTGGGTTACTCCAATAACTCAAGAGCTTATCGAGTGTATCTGATTCAATCCAGAAAGGTTATTGAAACAGTAAATGTCCTTTTTTGAGGATAAATATTGTTTACCTAGTGGAGATGATGATGATGCAGTCCCCTAGTGTTGATACTGCCCCCAGTCGTCCCCTGATGTTGGTACATCCAGTCAACAACCGTCTGAAGGCATTGTAATTGATGATGATGAAGAAGTTGATAATGAAGAAAATTCTAAGGATACAGATTCTAGTCCTAAAGCTGATATATCTGATAAGAGAAGAGGACCAAGGACTCTAAAGAATCATTCACAGAAAGATATTATTGGTGATCCCAGTGCTCAACGTTTGACTAGAAGCTAAGAAGGTCGATTACAGAGAATTAGCTGGATTAAACTGTTTTTATATCCAGAGTAGAGCCTAAAAATGTTTCCGAAGCACTCAATGATGAATATTGGATAGCCGCCATGCAGGATGAGTTGATCCAGTTTGAAAGAAATGATGTTAGGGAACTGGTGGAACAACCGAAGAACATCAATGTTATTGGTACGAAATGGGTCTTTAGGAATAAGACTGATGAGCAAGGAAACATTATAAGGAATAAAGCTCTGTTTGGTAGCTCAAGGGTTTACTCAAATGAAGGTTTGGATTATGGAGAAACTTTTGCACCTGTTGCAAGAATGGAGGCTGTGAGAATCTTATTAGCCTTTGCATGCTCTATGGATTTTAAGCTGTATCAATTGGATATCAAAACAGCTTTCTTAAATGGGAAGATCAAAGAGGAGATTTTGTAGCACAGCCTGCTGGTTTTGAAGATCCGACTCGACCAAAATCATGTCTATCGAGTGAAAGGTGCACTTTATGGACTTAAGCAAAGCCCCTAGAGCTTGGTACGATCGATTATCTTCATTCCTGATTTGCAATGGTTATAAGAGAGGAGAAGCTGATAAGACGATGTTTGTGAAGCATGAGAACAACCACTTCATAATTGCACAGGTATATGTAGATGACATTATCTTTGGTGCGTCGTCAGAACATCTCAGAAACGACTTTGTCAAGGCTATGCAATCAGAGTTCGAAATGAGCATGATGGGAGAGTTGACTTACTTCTTAGGACTTCAAGTGAAGCAGATGAAGGATGGAATATTTCTTTGTCAAGAAAAATATGCATACAATATGTTGAAGAGATTCAAGTTGGAAGATAGCAAAGTTGCTAGGACTCCACAAGGTCAATCACAGAAACTTTCAAAGGATGATCAAGGAGCAAGTGTAGATCAGAAATTATACAGAAGCATGATTGGGAGTCTACTTTACTTGACAGCAACCAGACCTGACATTTCTTTTAGCACGGGAGTTTGTGCTAGATTTCAAGCAAATCCTAAGGAAGTGCATTTGAAAGCTGTTAAACGTATCATGAGATATGTGAAAGGAACTCTTGGATTGGGAATCTGGTTTTCTAAAAGGTCAAGTTTGGACTTGATAGGTTACACAGATTCGGACTGGGCTGGTTGTTGTGACGACAGACGATCGACAACAGGAGGTTGTTTCTATCTTGGAAATAATCTTGTATGCTGGTTTTCTAGGAAGCAAAATATTATTGCACTTTCAACCGCGGAAGCTGAGTATATAGCTGCAACATATTGCTGTTCTCAATTAATGTGGATGAAGCAGATTTTGAGTGATTATGGGATTAAGAAGGAAGATTTCAAGGTTTATTGCGACAATACAAGTGCAATTAACATTTCAAAGAATCCTGTTCTACATAGTCGCAACAAACACATTGATATAAGGTATCATTTTATAAGAGACTTGGTCGAAGACAGTGTGTGCAATATTGAACATATTGGGACGTTGGAACAACGTGCTGACATCCTTACAAAGGCACTCGATGGTGAAAGGTTTGAATCACTTAGATCTATTACGGGCCTTTGCTATTCTAGTTAATATTGATCTTGTTTATGCTTATTTTACATAATTTACACTTGATCTAGCCCATGAGTTTTTGTAGGCCCAAATACCTTTCGGATAGAGTT